>LUGF01038837.1:364402-409346 GCA_001625245.1 Calycopis cecrops | reverse complement strand
TATATTTATTTGTATAGAAATTACATAAAGCACATACCACTAGGTACATGAAGCGTTTTTTTAATCAGATTCTATAACACCTTCATCGATAAAATTATTGGTTTCTGTCTCTAATGATTTTTAGAAGTGGATGGTAAAGCCGTGAAATATTTACTTATTTTAGTTGTATTTTTATCACGTTTTTCTTCTTTTTTTCTTTTTCTTATTAAATGAAGAACGTTACCTTATTTTTTTAAATAGCTCTCAATATTCATTGTCAAAAATAAAAAAATACTAATAAAAAAAAAATATTTTGATACGTCAATTAGTTTCTGATTTATAAGTAAAACAATTTGTATTTTGTAGCGCAAGACGGGCTGCCCGTGACGATGCAACATCTTACATCCCCTCAACAGGCTCAGTGCACTCGCAGTCGCGCGCCCATATAATAATAATTACTTCTAACGACGATATCTCAAAAACTATTCATCTGATTGATATAGTGTAAAGGGCAATTTTAATTTGCATTAAATGCCTAAGCTAACTAACATATTCATTAGAATAAAGATTAATATTATACTAAAGAAAATAGCTTTGAAACTATTGTAATGTTTTAATTAAAAATTTTAACATAAATGTGGTTATTATAATTAAGGCCATTGTAAGAGATAGAGATATGTTATCAAGGACTTTTTTTGTAGGATTTTTATAGATTTTGAATTCGCTAGTACATTACTCAACTATTCTTTTCTAGTTTACGCGGCGTTATTTTTAGAGGTATTTTCTTCAGTAACCGTTAGCGGAACTCGATATTTTTCGAAAGTTTAAATGCCTGTAAAATCAAAACTTTTAGATATTTTTGAATAAAACAAGAAGTAGTATAATTATTATCTTACGGGCCTTACTGGCACAAACTTTCAAGCGATTTGGCATACCTAGTAACATTCTCCATTCTGGTACCCAAATAATTCCTTTTTTTTTATCTTGATTACTGTAACTCATTATGGAAACACGTTAAAATAATCAGTAATACTACACTACACTAATCATTTTATTGTTTTTAGTGCTAGAACTTTTATATGAAAAACGAATGCGCACCTTGCCCACACATTCGATTGTATGACTGTTCAATCAAATATCAATTGGTTTGGCTCTCGTTCCTTAAAGTCAGACTGTCGGGAATCCCCGTGACCCCACTTGCGTCGCCGGCATCGCATCGGTCGAGTTGCGTTCATAAATTCATGCAAACAAACGCGTGGTGTCTAAAAGAGCCGCCAGAGGGAGCCGAGATCAAAAGGATCTTAATGCCTTGGCGCCTGTGTGCGCCGCACACTTCGCACACAGGGGCGGCGCGGCCCTGGCGGCCAGGGCTTGTTGGTTCCTAGTTACTTCCCCGCGCGCTGTGATCAGATTTCACAAAGGGTACCTAGAAATATTGAAAATTCAATAAAAGTCATCAGAAGATTGTGCGTTAAAGCAGCGTCAGAGCAAATCCAGACTACTACTTGCGCAACTTAACTTGAGATTCCGCTGGAATGCCACCGTGAGAATGCGATGTTTATAACAAAATATAAATATATAAAAAACACTACAAATTCATAACAGCGGGATTATATATTAAATAATATTAATTTTAAACTCACGACACTATCACGTAATATTTTTAAACATTTATTTACTCACAGTACACTGGCTATGACATCATCGGCCCAGGTCTCAAGTTAAGTTGCGCGTGTTATAATTATTTTTTTCCTATGGCTATGTGAGTAGGCCTGTACTCATGTGAGTGACAAGACAACAATAGTGTGTGAATGAGAGACAATGATAAGCGACGCCATTTTAGATTCGCTTCTCTATTTGATCGACTTAACGCCAACTATATCGATTATAACACGAGATATTCAGTATCGATATTATTAAATTTCAGCAACAAATATCGATATTTCGAACAGAAAATATCGATATTTTCATCTCAGAAATCTGAATGAATGATTGAGAGTTGAGTACCCAGTATAACATTTATAATCTATGGAGTTGAGCCGTGAGCGCATAAGCCGCATATATACAACGCATGAACCTATACGTTTAATATAAATCCGTGATACAACGTGAGCGTTAACAACACAACATTCAAATACTGACAGATTTTTGTTAGTAAAGATTGCGGACTGCGGAGAAACTGCTCTACTTTTATGAAATGTATATAACACTATAATTACATATTAGTTTATAGTAATGAGAATTCTAATTATAGAACATATAATGATTTGGCATAAAATGCACAAAGAGTCTTGTTTTTACAGCTGATTATAAGCTTTTATGAAAACATCGAGGTAAATTTTTATTTTACTATTTTGAAAACCGTTTCGATCGTGCAATTTTTTACCATTATATGAAATCGTGGCGTTCATGTTATCTTAAAATTTATTCTCAAAATAATTTCAGTAACAATCAAAATACTTTATGAAAGAGAAATGACTGGTTCTAAAGATGATATATATGTGGGAATCAACATATTACCTGATGAATTAATGATACACATATTCAAATATTTACCACTTACTTGTATTTTGAATTGTGAGAATGTTTGTGAACGGTGGAGAAAGCTAGTAGGAGACCCAGTGTTATGGCGCAGAATTACGCTTGTCTACTCTGGAAAACCAGGACAAAGTGAAGTAAGTGAAAAAAATTTGGAAATAATATTAAAACATCGAGAATATATTTACAATTTAAGAGTACAATATGTATATAGTTATTCGATTATTAAGTATGTAATAGAGCAATGTTGTAATTTAGTAAGTTTGGAACTAGTTATGTGTAGAATTAGTAAAGAATTTGAGGACCATATTTTAATATGGCCAAAATTAAAAAAGATTAGTTTGAAGAATTCTATTGTACTTGAAAGTGGAATAGAAATATTAATTGACTTTAGAAAATTTAAAGATTTATCTTACTTAGCTTTATCTGATTTTGGATTGTATCCAGTTAATTGTGACAGTTTGATACACTGCCACAACCTATGTCATATATTCATTGAAAAAATTAAAAACTTGGATTTAAATTTTATCAAAGAATTAATTACTTCCAAGCAAAACATTTTAATTACATTTCATATATATGGTGGCAACTCAGTCGATGACAATTGCCTACAATTGCTAGCTAAATGTGCACATTTAAAAGATTTAGCCATAATACGAAGTGAACATTTAACTGACAGAGGTCTCGTTGCCTTAGAATGTTTGAAAAACTTGGAACATTTGCAGATCTGGAACAATAATAATTTTAGTGAATATTTTCTATTAAGGACTTTGAGCAGTTCCAATATTGTAACACTTAGGAGTTTAAGTCTATCCAGGATACAAAATGTCACCCCTGTCATAGTGGATGTTATATCGGAATATTTTAAAAATTTAAAATTTCTAGCACTTTACCAGTGTCCCTTGATTATCAACACTGATTATGAAAAGCAGCTCAAATCAAAATTTAGAAATATCGATGTTGTTTTGTATTAAAATATTTTTGAATGCTTGAAAAGAAAATGCAAGTTTCTGACAATGTCATTTATTTCAATTCCAATATGTTCACAGTATAAATTATGGCATTGAAATTATAAAACAATAATTGTAGTCCGTTATAAAACAGAATACATAAAATAAATTTAATTGAGTCTACATTGAAATAACACACCACACATGCCTGGATTACATTTAAACAATTATAGCAAAAAATTATGTAAATAATTTATTAAAGTTGATAAATAAATTAATATTATAGAAATAAAAAAAAATTAAATCATTTACACTGAATCAATTATCTTATTTTATTGTAAAGTGAATTAAAATTAGTTGAACTACAGTGTAGTTTATGAATTGATAATTATATAAAAAATATATACCTAGATCACATTAGTTTATTTGCCAACCTTATCACAGCAACCACTCTTACCTCATTAAATTATCCCATCACATTGCCTCATCTCATTTTATATTTAATAGTGCTTATAGAAATCATAATAACAACTAAAAAGGCCATAATAAAACAATTTTTAATTATTTTAATGTTACAAGCTAATTTACATAGATCAAATTAAAGTAAAGCAGTATATGTATATAGTTTGATTAAAACCAGGTGATATTTTATAGTAAAGACAAATGTATATAGGAGAGTATAGTTGTAACAGTGAGTAGTATGTACAATTAAGTCAGGTGAAATAAAATGTGCTTCAAATAGTTTTTTTTATTAAAATAATATATTTATTATGGCCACTGATAACAAAAGTGTAAGAAAATATAAGTTGTTTTTAAATTTGGTATTTATCTTCCTCATAATTTACAGTATGACACTTATTTCAAAATGTTGTCCTGATTTGTATTGATATGTTTATTTGATAATTTTATCATAGTTGAAAAATGTTAAGCCCAAATTTTTATATATTGTCTTTTCTATAAACCTGAGATGAGATAAAATATTTTTAAACATTGTTGTCCAAGTTTCCAAGACATCAATAAAATACATGGCAATGAAAATGGAAAAAAATCATTCATTATGAAACTTAAATGCAAAACAAGAGAAGATAAATTTCATTTGTTCATGTAAATAGTCTTTCTAGATTGATAATTTTTTGGTATCATCCAGGAACAAAAATTATGTATTATATTTCATTTATTTACAATTTTGCCGCATGCATGGCTGATTAACATCACAAACTAAATAAGGGTTGTAATTTTCAAATAAAAAAGTATGCATACATATTATGTATGAGGTAACATTTATCTAGAAAAATACATGTTAAGACTCTTGTCTTTATTCACGAAATTGTGATAGTAATTATAATGACGTACATAGATTTAACTAAGTGACTTAACCTCTAAGTAACGTTTGTCATACCTAAAACATCAATGAAACTATTATGGTGAGCTTTGAATGTGACTATATTAATATAATATCTAGTATTCAAAATGAAAAAATATTACCAACCACATTCTGTCATACCATATGTCTTAATAAATGTGATGTTCTAGAAAAATCTAGATTTCAGTGTCTTAATGTTTGTGATGTCTTTTTATTTTAGACCTAAATATATATATTTTACTATACAATTGATTGTTATTATTAACCCAATATTAGTGTACCACAAGTCATTTATATCAATGGAATAAAAATTATTTAATTATTGTGAAATTGGCTTGAAAATTAAATAAAAATCAATTTTAATGTTAATGCCTAAAGATAATTACATCAAGTACCTAAAAACTAGCAACTATGTCTCAAATATTTAGATGCTATAATAGATATCATGGTATTGTAATTTTATTTAATTGGATACACAAAATATTTTTCAAATAATAAGAATTAACATCTTTCCTTTTAGAGGATACATTTAATGTAAATATAAATTTAGATGGTATTCTAAATTCATAAAGTAAATTAAATTCCCAATCTATTGTAGTTCCATCATAGTGTAGTCTGTAAGTTTTGCAAAACATTGTCCACATGAATGCTAGAAATTAACATATCTTTACTAAGATATTTATTTTTACATCTACATTATAATTAATATCATCGTTTACGACCTCTCATAAACTGCAACGCCTTTTGCATGAGTGGTGCCTTTTTGGGTTTGAATGAAGAGGAAGAAACGGTAGCAACTGGAGTTGGACGGCCAGTTTTGAGAACGTTTGGAGCAGCAGCGAGAGATGCCACCCTTGCGGCGGGACTAGCTGTCGCTGCAAACGCAGTACCATGCTGAGCCTAGAAACACAAACGGTAGCATTTAAAAACAACTTTTTAATGTAGTTTATTGTTTTTATTAATTATTGTACCAAGATTTTACTGTGCAATCACCTATAGAGCCAAAATGTGACATACTAGGTATATCTTTGGCAGGTGTGATTCACAACCAATTAATCTTTAAGAAAACTAAGTACTGTAAGTAACCAATATCCTGTGAAGGATTAGCTGGCTGGCTATTGGGGTGTTAAAGTGGGGTGCTATGGGAGAGGCCTATGTCCAACAGTGGACTGCAATAGGCTTAAGATGATGATGAAAGTGACCATATTACTTCATATGTGTTGATTTACTAGCGAATAAAAAAAAAAAAATTGTGTGATTGTATTCAGTTTCAGATCATTTATGATCGATTTCAAACTATGGATGCTGGGAAATTGTATTTTTTTTTTATGGTATTAGGATATAGGAGTATTAGGAGGGCAAACGAGCATTCGGAGCCATTTTCACGACTACCGACACCCACAAACATCCGCATAGAGGCTATACAGATGCGCTGCCCTCCTTTCTAGTCCCATCTCCATGGGCCACCGGCTACTTACACACCGCACGAAACGCGACAGCACAGTTGTCACTTTACGCCGGTCTCGTGTAAGCGAGAGGTACCTTCCTGGTCGTGCCGGCCCAATTCGACTGCATGCAAGCATGCAATGTGGCACTACCTCTTACCAAAACTCGTATTTATTAGATATTGACTTGGTGGAATAATGACCCCCATGCAGTAGCCAGCTTGGTTTACATGACATTATTTAATGATCAATATAATCGGGAGCAATGGCTGTCAGCATACATGTGACCTCTTTCAAAGGTCACCGTAAATCACCAAAACCCGCTGTAAACGCGACACCATAGCTACAATTTAGCTGCAGTATCATGTAAGTGATAGGTCGATAGACCTACTCAGGTCCTATCCGGTCTTACCGGTCAAACTCAGCTTCAATGCCTCTTGCAAAATTGTAATTTACATATTATGAAATATTCACCTGTTTCTTAGCTATGTTACGCGGCGGCTTCACTACAGAGTCAACGTACGCCATTTTTGTTTGTTTGATAGGAGCCTTCTTTGCTTCTTGAGCTATTTTAATGTTAGCTGTTAAAGACCTCAGTCTTATTTCCTGTTCCTCTTGACATCTCTACAAATTATAAAAATATATATCAATTTATTTTCGATACATTAGTACTTAACAGTATTCTTTGAAACTAGACATGGCCCTAATTGAGAATACTATTAAAAGTGTCAAGTAGCTATTCGACACTTATCATATAAACCACCCATACAAACATACATTATTAATTATTTACCTCTAACTGGAACATGTGAAATTGGCACTACTGTACTACTACTTGTACTAGATTTTATTTATACTCAAATATTCAATATTCTAATTAATTTTTAGGGTTCCGTATCTCAAAGAGCAAAAACGGAACCCTTATAGGATCGCTTTGTTGTACGTCTGTCAAGACCTTTTTCTCTAAAACGCGTAAAGGGATTAAGCTGAAATTTTTGTCAAATACGGAAGTCAGTTACGTCTTGATTGCAATCATATAAAAAAATCACACTTCTAAGTTAACGCAATAAAAAGTTATAGCCAATTATGCACAAATTTTGTATGAAAACGTACTTTGTCGAAAACCAAAAACCTATCGGGTACTTCCCGTTGACCTGGAGTTGTGAAATTTGGCAAGAAGTAAGAACTTGTAGCACATATATGTATAGGAATAAATCTGAAAACTAGTAAATTATATGTAGATCATTGGAAAAATCATTATCAACTTATAACTGTAATTCGTTGCCTACTAAATGTGTGTGAGAAACGGCTTAAATAAGTTTGTCAACTTAAACGGCAGGCGTAAAGTTACAATAATTGAAAACCATGCATTACGTTTGGATTACCAGCACCTCGGTGTGCGAGTCGGACTCGCACTTGGCCGGTTTTTTAATTAATTAATTTGATCCGATAATAAATATACGATTGCCTTTAAAGTCCTCTTAAAAACAAAGTGGTATGCAATCAGAGATGAAGTACCTCTTGCTTTTACTTGTGAACCAACGAACTTTACGACGTCAAGTTATGGCTATTTACGATAGTTCGGAAGGGTCGACGAATCACGTGTCGTAAGTCTAGTAAATGCCTGTGTGACGGAGGTTGCGCAGATATGCAATCATATGTCATATAGTATATGCAATCCATACGAAACGCGACGGCGTGTGAGAGGGAGAGACACTTCCTTGGAAGTGTCGGTCCAAATTAGCTGCAATGTAGTATGACAGTCTTGTATGAAAAAAGTAATTATTGGTTGTTGATGTTGATTAATTAATAAATAAATACTCAAAGTCACGTCGGTGACGTTGTATTGGATTTATCGGGTCATCTAAAGCCTAAAGGTGACTTTTCGTTTTCGACGTTTCTGATGTGAAGATTAACCATTTTCAATCTCATAATTTTTTCTTTTATTATTTATTCATACCATATTTGGCCAACAATGGGACACAATGATATTTATACCGCGAATATAATTATGAGGAGTAAAATTGTGTGAAAAAGCGCTTCAAATTTTCACGCTTGCGTAATGCGTTTCTTACGGATCTTTCACTTCAAAATCGTGTTCGTTCTTAAGAATTGAACTCGTGTCGCAACACACAATTTTTTAATGATGTATCATTTCCCTTATTATACGATACGAGAGCGAGGGACCTGAAGTTATTCACTATTATCGGCCTTGTGTTGAACCCGTCTCTTATTTAAATTTAAACTACATAAGATAGGTACATTTTTATATAGAAATAAAAAAATATTTATTAATACTTGCTTTACTCACGTAAAATCTATCTAATTGCCTTTTTGGGAATTAGAATTATTCCATATTATGTAAACTCAGATTATAAACTATATCTATGACAAATTTCATCCAAATTAGATCACTTATAATACCAACATCCGCAAAATAAGTAGGATTGCCATTTATAATATACATCTCCCGCCACGTCTCCTTTATACTATAAGTGTCATGCCACTCACAATATACATCTCCCGCCACTTCTCTTTTATAATATTAGTCGGATTGCTACTTACGACATACATCTCCCGCCACGTTTCCTTAATAATGTTAGTAGGATTGTCATTTATATTGTAGATCTACCTACACGTCTCCTTTATAATATTAGTAGGATCTCTCGCCACGTTTCCTTCCTAGTAATAGAATTGCCACTTACAATATACATCTCCCGCCATGTCTCCATCTCCTGCCGCTTCTTGGTGCGGAAACTCTTCTCGCAGAACCTCTGCCAGAGATGGTCGGTGTCCTCCATCAGGTACGGGTTGTAGTGTTCCAACATGAAGAGCTGCTGCGGGGTCGCGCGGTCTATCACAGGCTTGAGGATCTCGTAGGGTACGCCGCCAGTGTACTCGAGAGCTGTGGACGCGGTAGTATTGAGCGAAAAAGTAGCGATTCAGATTTCACACAAGTATCAAGACGAATGAACAATATCAAAATTAACTACGAGTATAAGTGCTTGTTCAATGCGTCGAAGGGAAAAAATATCATCAAAATCGAGCAGACTCGACAGACAGTAGGTAGCGATGTCGGAATTGTAATAAAATATTGATACATCGATATTTTTAAGAATATCAATACCGGTAGCGATATTTTTATTTAAAAATATCGATATATCGGTATGATACAGCGGTCGGCAATCCACGGCCATGTTATGGAAGAGAGTTCATAGGTACTAAAAAAAGGTAAATTTGAGATTCTAGGGTACCACAAAAAATATATCGTTTTTATTACAATTTCGATATTGGATATTTTATATCGACATATCGTTACACAAAATATCGCCAAAAAATATCGATATATCGAATTGAAAATATCGATATATTGATATTTTCGCTACGAACCACACTAGGTACACACACCTACAGTAGGTACGTTCATAGACGTCGAGTCGTAAAGTGCTTGGACATTCGGAGCATAGGTATCCTGAAAAGTATTAGTGATTTTTTCATATTCGATTTTTTTTTTCATCCTACACTCAGATCTCTTTGTTTTATATAGATCCCTCTATAATCGACACCATTTGGCGACTACCGGTGATTTACACCCGGACGCAGATTTATACATGCACTGTCCTTCATCTTTCTCTCCAAATGTTAGTCAAAAACCACCGAAACGCATAGTTGTAATTTTAAGGTCACTTAGTAAACAGTAATTTGTTTGTATTAGAAAAATATCACAGTAAGTTAATATGACAACACACATGATGTTCGCATTTATTAACTAGTTGGCAAAATACAATATTATGTTTATAGAAAAAAACTGCCTTACCATCAATATGCTCCTGAAGGACTTGCACACACATCTCGTACAGTGACGGTATTTTTCCATGAATTTTGTTCCCCGAATAGACTTTTGTTCTGAAAACATGTCATAATATGATATTTATTTTCTAAATACAATAAAGTTTCACTTAAATCGAGTTTGAATTTGAATAACAACTTCTATTGGCCTCTCGATGTGAGATTTTTGTAACGCTCTCGCCAGCTTAGCTCCCCAAGCCAAACGCTTACAGAAGTATTACCTACTTCAAAAAGATAAATCAGTCGTTTGCCTCCTATGCTATATAAAAAAAAAAAAACTATGAAATTGGAAATTTGTACGAAGATTTTAAATTACAAATTGGTAATGATATTTTTTTTTGATAATATAAAGCCCGTACACATTCGTGATATTTATATATAACCCAACGGTATTTCCACGTAGGAAATTCTTTTCTTACCAAGGATGTAGGTACGAACAACAGAGACCACAAGGTAAAACATTTTTAGATCGGGGGTTGAAGTTTAACCTATCTGACCACAGCCTGGCACCCTTGCAGTTTTGCTGTTTGCTGGATTTTAATTTTTCAAAACAAAATGGTATTCTATTTATTAGGTATACTAAATAAAGGCAAGATTGAGTAAAGGGTGGGTTTGAAAACCTTTCATTCGCGTAGTCATAATGAGAAATATATTTACAACTGTCATTTACCTTTGGTTTTTCGTGGATATAACAGCGCTCATGGCATCTTCATCAGAGAAGTGTGGGAGGAACTTTGGCGGCGGTCTGGGTCTATAGTTGGGGGATATCTCCGGCAGTGCAGATATCTCGATGGCAGGCAGGGGCGCCAGCTTGGCGCTAGGAGACAGAAGTGACGCTGGGCTTAGCTGAAAAGTGGAGTTCAAATTGCAAAATGGTCCTTTGACGCTATAAAGTAGGACGTAGTGTCATGATATATAACAGCTGATTTGGGCCCGGCACCACCGGGGTACCTCGCACTATAAAAAAAGAGTGCAAAAACATCTCTCCATTCTGTTTCTTTTTGGTTTTATTGTGAGATATGTTTCCGAACGCTCTATATTAGGTAGGCAAATATAATAAATAATAAGTAGACAAGTAAAATAAACTTAATAGTATAAGGGGACAATGGAAGTAGTCCTCCTGGAACCTCCGGACGCCAATCCCAACAACGGATCGGATTGCTATACCATCGGAGAACATAGATGCGGGATCCGATGGCATGATCTGCTACTCAATATCATACATTGGTTGTCACAGCGCTAAGTACTAGAGATAGGCAGATTTAAATTTCCTACAAAACTATGATCAGAACTTGTAACTAAATGTTACAAGTTCTGATCATACTACAACTAGATAAATCACACAACTAGACAAGTCACAATAACCATGTAGTAATGAAATGAATGAACTTACATCATTTTGCAGTATTCCTTTGGGAGGAGTAGTATTTTCTTTAGTCGTGCTTAACTTTTTCTTGGGTTTGGATGGCATTCCCATTCCGAGCGCCTCTGCAAAACTGGCGCCTGAAAATATATCATTCAAATGAAATGTGAGTGTTTTATAACGTCATTATTCATACATACATATTCTTGAAGAGAGATTCTACAAAGCCGAAAGGCATGAGTAATAGTGAATAATGAGCCTGCCTCATAACGTGTTTATGTTAATGATAACTAGTGATCCTAGCACTGAACAAAGTGTTTGTTTGCATCCGGTGGCCCATGGAGGTGGGAGGAGAAAGGAAGGCAGCGCATCTGTATAGCCTCTATGCGGATGTTTGTGGACGTCGGTAGTCATGAAAATGGCTCCGGCTGCTCGTTTGCCCTCCTATATCATAAAAAAAAAATCCTACTGATCATTGATAAATATTACATTTATATTGATGATTATTTGATTATTTTAATTCCGCTGTCTTCAAATTATTCATACATTCAATCCGTAACACAAGTCCTTACGGCACGGGCTAGACTAACGTAGTGTGTAAAAAGTCCACAGATATTATTATTATTAGTTACAAGAGTAATATAATATGCTGTAATCTTAAATAATTACAATCTTGTTTTCTGTTAATTCTGCAAAAAAAAAAACTACTTGCAATAACTTTAACTATTGTACTATGTAATTTAATAAGTTAAGTGCAGCCTCACCTGATCCACAATCAATGCCATCATCACTGTCCCCTCCATTTACTTCTGTTTTTTTCTTTGGTATTTCTTCTTTAGACTTATTATTACTAGTCTTACTAGAGCTACTACTACTTTTACTTTTTTTGTTATTTTTCTCATCGTTTCTATCGCTCCTGCTTTTTGAATTATGACTTTTAACATCACTTTTAATTGGCGATGAAACCTTTTTATCATTTCGAACATCTTTTTCTTTAGAAGAATTGCTGCTACTTTGATCCTTGGGGTTCTCACGAATTGGAGATCTATATTTATCCTTACTACTTATCTTTGACTCTGAATATTTATGTTTATTGCTAGATGTTTCTTTATCCGAAGAACTTTTACTTTTATCAGATTTTGAAGAACTATGTTTTTCTATTTTACTTGAAGTTTTTTCGGTACTTTTATGTTTGTCAGAATCGTGTGACTTGTGTTTATCTGAGCTTGATGATGATTTATTTTTTTCCGGCACAATGCTTGTTTTATGTTTATCAGAACTGCTACTATGTTTACTAGATGACTCTCTAACTTTCTCTATTGTTCTTTCTTTTCCTGACGATTTATGTTCCTTTTCTGTTGGTTTATTATCTTTAACTGACGATCTGTGCTCTTTATCGGATGACCTATGTTCTTTTTCTGATGATCTGTGTTCTTTTTCTGATGATCTGTGTTCTTTCTCTGTTGATCTGTGTTCCTTTTCTGATGATCTGTGTTCCTTTTCTGATGATCTATGTTCTTTCTCTGATGATCGGTGTTCTTTCTCAGATGATCTGTGTTCCTTCTCTGATGACCTGTGTCCTTTTTCTGATAACCTATGATCTCTTTCTGAAAACCTGTGGTCTTTTTCTGAAGACCTGTGTTGTTTTTCTGATGACTTATGTTCTTTGGCAGTTGCTCTATGTTCTTTTTCAGACAACCCCGGTTCTTTGTCTGATAATCTATATTCTTTTTCTGACGATCGGTTTTCTTTTTCAGATGTTCTATATTCTTTTTTTTGGGATCTATAATCTATCGAAGGGGATCTACTGTGTTTATGTGAACTGTGCGATTTTTCTTGTAGGGAAGATTTGTCATAGGAATGTTTGTTGTGTTTATCATATTTGTTTTTTTCTTTATCATTATATTTTGAATGATGAGTTTTACTTGATGGTTCTTCTTTTATATTCTTTTCAATTTTTATTTTAATATTTTCTTTTTTTTCTTCTTCAGATGACTGTGAATCACTACTTTCACTTTCACTATCCGAGGAATCATCATCATGACTATTATTCTCGCTGTCGGAAGGTTCTTTTTTGATTTGTAATTCAGGTTTTACCTTATATCCATTTTCTTTGATATGCTTAACTTTTTTATTATTTGGTTCTTCTTCCTAAAATAAAATAAGAATTACTTGTAAATATCTTTATAACTGTACCGACTTATACGACTTATAGACGATAATCAATTTATATTTGCATTCGATATGGCAAGGCCAAAGTTAAGGTGTAGAAATAACTTTGAAAAATGCTACAAACATTGTTGAAAAAGGGTTGGAAATTTTCACTATGTCTAGCAGGTCAGCTACAGATCGTTCAATATTAGGTGGTCCCTGCCGTAGTGTTGGAACAACAATGAGTAAATTTTTTCAATTTCACCCAATCAAGTAATTGAAGAAACTGTCATCACCCCTCAAGATTGAAAAAAATAATGTTGACACCAACCAATTTTATGAATGTGATTGCTGCATGTCGTTGGATGCAAGCCGTGACCCATGTTGTGACATGCACTCTCTAAGAGAGGCCTATGTCCAACAGTAGACATCTTTTGGCTGTTGATTATGATGATGATGATGACGCTGATGGAGTATGGATAATATTACTGATAAAGCAGCACAGATTTGTATACAACAGATAATAGATAGAGAATAATAGAAAGTTTAAATTGTCATCATTCACAACCTTACTTGTCTCATAATTGTATATATTTCATTATAAATAAAAAAAATATCAAAACATATTTAACTGCGGTAGGTACAAGGTTAGATACAGGCAACTTCAACATTATCACTAAGTAGGATAAGTGCTCCACATATTGTTAGCAATGATGCCAATTCTGTTGGCAGGGGACAACTTATGGTAAACAGTCTTTAGTTTAAAATTATTATTATTAGAGGTGCGCCGAATATTCGTTTGGTATTCGGTATTCGGTGTATTCGGCATCTTTTTCACTATTCGGTATTCGGCCGAATATTCGGTTTTAGCACCGAATATATTAGATTTGGGGTATTTTATTTTTTTTGCCCACATGGTGTAGAGTTTAAACATAAAACATCTTCGTTTATTATAAGTCAAACACATTCGAAAAAGAATGTGTTGAATACACTTAAATCAATATTTATTTCTAACAATGCAATATTTTAAATTTTAAAAGAACAACCATATACGGAAACTTGACAATTGGTAATATTATTTTTTTATACACACTTTAATAGAGTTATGTAGAAACAGAGAGACACTCTAAAAATATAAAAAAAATGAATATAAAATAATAGGTTATCAAAAATAATCATACATATTCTAATTAATTAGTGGTAAATTATGGTTCAGAAACACCAAGCTTTCGGCCCCCTCTGATAAGAGTCTACAGGGTTTTTTTTACAAGGTTTCTCTGCTTTCGAAAATAATCACTAAGAAACACTGGCAAAATTAGCTAAATATGCATATATTTTAGACTTATGCTTTGCCCACGGGCCACAAGCTCGCTCGCCAGCCAGCCGCTACAGAACTAGACAAAACTATGAAATGGTAAACCGAATAATTTGGCCGAATACTCGGTTCGGTAAAATTAAAACCGAATGGTATTCGGTTATTCAGTGAAACCACTATTCGGCGCATCTCTAATTATTATGCGTAGATACTCCTGACTTCAATAAACAACAGTAGTTTCTTACCTCACTGTTTTCATATTTCCTCTTGTGGCTTTCTCCATAGCTACCATTATGGTTTTGATAGGATGTATTCTCCCTTTGAGTTCTAGATTGATAATGAGTGTTATCATGTTTATCAGACTTTCTTTCGGCCTTTCGCACATTGTGGTCTGATTCATGTCCATTATCATATTCATTATTCCCTGCACCTTATAGCATAATAAATAAATTGATTAAGAATTACAAACACTAAGCACAAACTAGTCAGGATTATTGATAAAATTTACACATTTATAAATTATTAAAAACACAGAGAATCTTATGAGAATTTTGTTAAGACTTTATCATTATATTGGTAAATTTACCAATTTTCTTGCAGTTAACTAGCCACAATATTACAATCCTTACATTTAAAAGTTACTGGTAGTAACAAAAACCCTTAGCATCAAGTCCAGTACTCTAAGCATACATAACATATATATATTTGTATTCAATTAGTTTGTAATAAAAAAGAAGTGCTCATGAATTAGTTTACATACTTATTCAAAGCAGGAAAGGGGACATATCTCTATTACTAATATTTTATCTGACTATGCATTTTAGTAGTGGCCAAATGTAGACATATTTCTTATGAATACACATATATCCAAATTTTATTTCCTAGTAATAAAAAATACTGTAGAGATCCTCTTTTTCCCCATTTACCATAAGGCCACTGTGAGTACTACATAACTTCACATTTTATGTGAACGAGAGACCCTTCCAGGTTGTATCAGCCCAATACAGTTACTAAGCACCAAGGGCACTATCTCATACAAAAGCTTTACATTGCCTTACACATTCATCACAGGGTAGCACATAAAACATTAGATAAGCAAAATATTTAAATACGCTATAAAATTCACCATTTTATTATCATTACATTATAAATATTTAACATATACATTGTAACATAGCTAATATAGATATTTTTAACAGGAAAACTCAACCTAAATGGTTAAAATGCAAAACCACACAGGAAACAAGTGTTCTTATCAGGATATATAAATACACACAAAACTAGGGAAAGCATTGTTTAAATTTTAAAAGATCTAGACTGTTTGTGTCAAGAATGTAGTGCCAGCAGCATTGTCAATATGTCAGTGGGCCTTCGAGTTTCAGTTTATACTATATGTAATAATTCTCAAATTGTTCTTAATTATTTTTAGATATGATTTTGACTGGTTACGAGCCAACTGACAATACCAATGTCTGATTTATAATATGAACAATATAACTTATAATATTTATTCTATAAAAACTTATTACATTTTATTGATGAGCTTCTAAAAAAATTTGAATTTTAAAATATTATCTCTGTCAAACTTGTTGTAAGATGCGCTAAAGCTAACTAGATATTAATAAATGTAATTGAGCAATCCATTCGGATTTATTTCCAGTATTACAACAATTAGTCTAAGCAATAACCAGCTTATATTATTCCCCATTAAAAAGAAATTATGATGGAAAATATTCAAATGCAGCATAATAAGTTGCTCAGCTTGTCTTTCACTAAGCTATTTATATTAATAAACTTTAAAAGTAATTTTTAAATGAACTTTAAGTTCATAACACAATCATAAAAACAATGTGTAGAGACAAATATCTTTCAGTAAAAGGTTACAAGTAAATGGAACAATTAATAACCAGCTCTGCCAAGTATACATAAATACCATATGGGATGAATATGATTGAAATAATTGCAACTGTGGAGTTCAAAATTAATACAATATGATCAGGTTTAAAAGCAAAAAAATAGAATTTTTAAGAATACTTTCTTGAGTGTGTAAAAGCAGTATAGCGTAATGGACACCTACTAGAGTAGCACTTTGGCAAAATGTATGAAGGGGTTAAAGATGTTAACTTAATTGCATGATAAAACACCACAATTAGAAGAACTATAAAGGGACATGCTCACTTTCATTATGATCTTCTTGATCACTTTCTTCTGCTGCTACCATTAACTTCCATTTGCAAACTAGGGCTCTGGCAGCTTGGCCAATATCTCCAGGCTCTTTACGTAGAGCATTTACCGTCCTACCAACTCCAGTTTCTTGTAAATGTTGGACTGTTACGTCTAAATTAAATAATTTATCTATACATTTCAGTACCTGAAATGGAATTAAAGTGATAATTTCATTATAAAGGCATAAAGGCATGAGATAAATATTACTTTATAACAGCCATTTATAAAATATTATAGCCACTATATGAATTGCGAAATCTATATTCCTATCTAATAAAAGAATAGGGTAACAAGTATAGAGTAAAGAGGAATTGCTCACTTTCTGTTCATCATTCGCATATTTTTCAATAGAATGTTGATAGTGTTTAACTAAGTCTAGAACAGACGCCATAACACTGAACTTAGATTAATATTATTTGTTGATCAAAGGTATTAATAAAGGATTGCCAGCTGGTAAACGGGCACCATTTTTGTCACACACATTCCATGACGTATGTGACAGTTCGGTTACGTAGATTTGTGTTCCTTTTTTAATTTCGATTGAGAGCTTTAGCTTTAAACGTACTGATTTGTGTTTGAACGTACGTGAAACGTACTGAATGTAAAACACTGGAAAACCAAAACATAAAAATGTTGCAATATTTGCATTTATATCTTTAGAAAATAATAATTCACTGTAACGAATACAAGGAGAGTAAAGCCGCCAAATTGACCTCATTTATCATTTATCATAAAAGTGTTACCTGCTCAACCTTTTTTCTTTTAATAGGGTATTCTACACTATTCAAAATATGTCACGAATTGTTTTCATACTATTAGATAATATTATAATAAACCAGCTCCCCCCAGTCAAGATAGCTCATAGAGCTCTTCAAGCTCATGACCCGTGTCGGCCATTTTTTAGCTGCCGCGCGCGAGCTGCTCCCCTCCGTTAAAGGTGGGGAGCTGAGGACACCCGCTGTCCTCGGCCATGATAATAATAGTTTACCTATTAATTCGCAATAAGTCCGGTTTGCCTTCTCCCATTCGTCTGGGAAAGAAGGGGGGGTCTGTCCCCCTATCGACCATAAACAGAGGCTCGAGTTGTTATCACTCGCCTCTCATAGCGATGAAGCTGCCCTAGGCATTTTGCCTGCTTTAGCGTATTGTCTATCTAAAAAAAAAAAAAATAATAAACCATATACATGTCTATTTTATGCAAAATAGTGCATATTTTTGAAAAAATTGCGAAATAAAGTAGCAATTATTTGTCAACGTCAAAAACGTTTTGTGATCGGTTGAAAGTCAGATGACGTCACCGGCAAGTAAACACTAGCCGAATTGCCTAGTGTTTGACACTTTACTTACTTGCGTTTCACGTCAATCTAATCATATTGCGCCGCCATGACAGTTTACACTGTTTTAGGCGCGAGTGTAATAACTCAAACTTTAACATTATTTTTTGTTGTTAATACTGATTATTTTCTGGAAATATTTATGTAACGTGTTTAACAAGTCATAAAGTATGAAATAAAAAAAATCAAAAAATTGTCAAATACCCTATTACAACTATGCGTTTCGGTGGTTTTTAACTAACATTTGGAGAGAAAGATGAAGGACAGTGCATAGTCATAGTAGTGCAACAAGTCATAAAGTATAAAATAAAAAAAAATCAAATTTGTCAAATACCCTATTAGGTCAAAAAATATATTTATATAATAAACAGGGCATACAAGAAAAAGGGACACCTGTTTATTAATGGGGGATAGAGTACATTAGTAGAATTCAAATGCAAAACAAAATTTTGAAAAAATCATAAGCGTTGCACTTTTTTCATAAAAAAACACATAAAACGTGTAAAGTAAATGATTTTAAACGTTAAATTTTATAGTTATTTTTTTGTTATATGCATGAAATATTTAAATAAAGAACATTTACAGTATCGCAACAGTACTGCAACGTTGATCCACTTTGCCTTAAACGCGTAAAACGGTCGCTCTGAACCTCTGTGCACCTCGCGCTCGTTTAAGATCAGCCGCCGCGTTAAGGGGAAGCGCTGTTATAGTAAATTTTGTTTTTTGGCTATATCTTTTTCATTATTAGATACATTATGTTATTTCTTTTTGTATTTGAATTAGTAAGAGGTAGTGCCACACTGCATGCTTGCATGCAGTCGAATTGGGCCGGCACGACCGGGGCGGTACCTCTCGCTTACACGAGACCGGCGTAAAGTGACAGCTGTGCTGTCGCGTTTCGTGCGGTGTGTAAGTAGCCGGTGGCCCATGGAGGTGGGAGGAGAAAGGAGGGCAGCGCATCTGTATAGCCTCTATGCGGATGTTTGTGGGCGTCGGTAGTCATGAAAATGGCTCCGACTGCTCGTTTGCCCTCCTATACCATAAAAAAAAAAAAAAAAATTGAATGCTACTAATGTACCCTATACTACATTAAAACAGGTGTTCCGTAATCTTGGACATCCTGTATATTATCATAATAAATTAAATGAAGCTTATTCATAAAATTAAATTAGGCATATTCTCTATTTCAATTGACATTTGAGAGCAATGGTAACATAAAAGTAACAACAGTATTTTCTGAAAAGAGAAAGAGGTTTACCTCCTGGTACATCTATCTCTCTTCAGCAAAAACAGGGTTGATAAGAGCGAGAGACATTAAATGAAACCACATATACTATAAGTGCCTACAGTTAATCCGAAACTATTAAAAAATAGTTTACGACAAGTATACCAAAATACTTTTTGCAAACAAGTTAAATAGTGAAAAATTGTTAACACTCTTTGTACCGGACGTGAATGACCCCGGCCGGCCATAGTCGGCGATCAGCTGCGATACAGCGTGTACGAAGTGAAAAACAACTTTACTAAACCCTGTGGATAAACTATTTCTCAGATTGATCTGATTTTTGTGGTGTGGCCTGGAAATGATACACTTAATATGCGATTCAATTTAATGCCTCTCGCTTCTATCAACCTTGTATATATACCAGATGTCCGAGAAGAAAAGAGATAAAATACACTTTATGTTGTCCATTATCGCATGTAGCTTTTTCTCTGTTTCGCAATTCAATTGCTAAATAAACTTTGACGTTTCGTTGACTCTTGACGCATCGAGACAAATTGTAATATATTTTGAAATTTTATATAATTATTTCGATATTATTTTGTGTATGCCTTGCCTTGCCTAGCCCAGTACTGCAATATAGTGCGGTGCAATGTTCTTGGTTGTAAAAGTAATAGCGATAAGGAAATTCCCGGTTTATCTTTCCATTTATAAGTATCACATATTTTGTAAGTTTATTTGTTAGAAGTTTTTTAATTTACTACTTTTTGTGACTATTGTAGAATAGATCAGTATATACTAAGGAATAGATACTGTTATTTTTAAGTAAAATAAACATTGGATGTTGCCAACTGCTGACCCGACTGCTCCTTTGCCCCTATACGATAAAAAAAGCATAGTTATTTTTGTTATAGTATAAGGGACAAACGAGGAGTTTGGACTTAGGTAGCTTACTATTCTTATTTTACTATGACAATACTGTATATTATAGTACGGTAGGCAGTCCTTTTTTTTTTGTTGACGTAGGGGAATGCCTTTACGCACGCTACCCAGGAGCCCGGGTGGCTCAACCGGGTACAGTGTCGGGCTCGACAACTGGGTTGCCCCTACCGATTAAACCCCTGCGGGTGCCTTCAGCCGCTATGGTTGGAGGGCCCCGGATCTGAAAGCAACAGGGCGTACCAGCGACAGGCTGGCCTCGGTGAAAAGGCCAGACTCCTCCTCCTTAGAGACTGTCCGGCTTCCTTTGAACAGTCCCTAACTCCACGTTGGAACCGTTCAATGGGGTTCCCATCCTTACCCCTGGTCCCAATGCTCCAACGGAGCACACCGCGCCGGTCGTCCGAATCCGCCATCTGCTGATTCAGAGGGACGGGTGGAGGACCTCCGGCATTGCCTGGTCACATCTGCTGGGCGGCGAACCAACCACTAAAAGGCCGCAGAGGACAGGGAGGACGGCAACGACACACCGCATCTCCTCTTCCTCTGTGGCCCCACCGCCAACGCAACAGACGGTGCGCCCCCGTTCGGTCGCGGGAGATAGGGTGCAGAGCAACGACACACCAAGACACCTCTCCTCCCGCGACCCCTCCTCCATGGACGCATCCAGAGCGGGCCCCAGCGAAGCCCACCCGACGCGTCCCCACCCGGGATCCCTCTTGGTTCACCGTGGTTGTCCAAGCCACGGCTATTTAGCCCCCTCACCACGAGAAGGTGGAGATCCGTCGAGGGGGATGGTAGGCAGCCCTGAGTTGGCCGAGGTTGGCCCAACTTGTAAACGCTACATAATAAAACATATTTATATCTGAAAGTTCTCTTTACAAAGTAAGAAATTGTCAATATACAGGATTACTCAAAAGTAATGTACAGTGAGACTTATATTCCTGCGTAAAGACAACGTAACTCAGGCATTCGTGTTGTATACCGTTAGATACATAGCTGGTATAAGTTAAATAAACCCTTTGAGGTATTTAATATTTATTACATTTTATCGACCCACAAAGTGTTTTTTTTTGGTAATTTTCTACAAGGTTAAATTTTGTTCACCCGTTAAATTTTAAAATAAGGTAGTAAACATCAATCCAAGGATGTGTTTTAAATTTTATCATCTAATTGTAATATTTTGTTAAATAAAAATCTATTTGAAATGGACCTCATAAATAAATCGATAGTGGTTCGCACACGAAGTGTATCGACTGCAAGGCTCAATCAGCAGACGGACGCTAGTTAGTTGTCTACATGATAATATTTTTAGTGTATGACAAAAAAATATTTTATAAATTTTTTATTCCTTTTTTTGCTTCATAAATCGAATGTATTATCGATTCTCTTCCAAAATTTAACCCTGTTTATCTTTTTTATATCTTAAGAGTGCAAACGAGCAATCAGAGCCATTTTCATGACTACCGAAACTCACAGACATCTGCATTAGAGGTTAAATAGATGCATTGCGCTCCTTCCTCCTCCTGCCATGTGCCACCGGCTACTTACACACCGTACGAAATAATATATTAGTATTAAACAAATTAATTAGAAGAATAAGAAACGTACATTTCTTTTATGTTATAGGGAGGCAAATGAGCAGGCGTAGCCATTTTCATGACTATCGACGCCCATAGACATCCACGTAGAGGCTATAAAGAAGTACTGCCCTCCTTCCTCCTCGCACCTGCATGGGCCACCGGCTACTTACACACGGCACGAAACGCGACAGCACAGCTATCACTACGTCGGTCTCGGGTAAGCGTAAGTGGTACCTCCTCGGTCGTGCCCCATTCGGCTGCATGCAACCTTGCAATGTGGCACTACCTCTTAGAACATAATAAATTAGTTCTATTTCAAGGACTATAAAATTAATAGGATGGCTTTGTTGTTTTATTTCCAATTCTAAGTAAATTAGTAGGGTCAGGTACCCTAATGGTAGATCCGAAGAACCTAATCTCTTCTAGCACTGGTATAAGCCGCGCTATTAAAGAAACGATTCTAAAATGGCGCCGTTAACAATTATCTTACTCGGACACTGTTGATGTCTTTACTCGCACAATTTTGGTATGGCGAGGAAAACAATCAATCTTACAATTTTTATTATTATTTTTTGTAAAATTGTTTAATAATTATACCTATACTATTGTAGTACGGTAGTATCCATCTACCTTCTAAATACAAGTAGTTTTACAATTAAGAGTACTAGGAGCACTTACAAACTGCACGAAACTATGGCATAGTCATCACTTTATGCCGGTATCATATTATGAGTTATTGGTATCTATCCGGTCGTGCAAGCCCAATTCAGCGGCATAAAAGAAAAAATCCAAATCTCAATTATAAAATATTTTCTTAATACCTTTTGTGGTTGACACCAATTATGAATAATGGTAATAAGTTGCTTCGAGTATTATTTAATCCATTAATTTAATAAGCAATTAATGTTAAATCTATTGCAAAAATTTAATCAATTAAAAAAGTAACAAAAAATATAAAATGATTTATTGGCCCTAGTCTCGCGTACCCAACCTGTCCTGGTCGCACAAGTAACGATATCTAAGATTAAAAAATACAAGGGGTAAAGTAAACGTTAAAACTGCACATTTTGAATATGAGAATACAAAAACTGCACACCTCTAGAATTGTTGTAAAAAATGTTTGAAAATTGATGTATAAGGGCATACAGAAGATGCGTATATCTTGGATAATTATGTATATTTTGAAAATCTCAAGGTATAGAAAAACTGCACATTAACCAAAAAAAAAACTCAAACTTTCGCTAGTGATCCATTATTTTGTCAAAAAGAACAGAAAAATCAACTTCTGGAATCTATTTATGGCTATTTTAAGACGGGATCAGTACTAACAGTAAATTTCGTAACGCAGACTTAATGTTATGCCCGATTTACACGTATTAAGTAGTTAAGTAGTTAACTAAATTTTAACTAAATTTTAAGTACTTAATTGCATGTAAACAGATAATTTAGTTGCAAGTTGCAAGTTGCAACTAAATTATCTGTTTACAGTACAGTAATTTTAAGTACTTAATTGCATGTAAACAGATAATTTAGTTGCAAGTTGCAAGTTGCAACTAAATTATCTGTTTACATGCAATTAAGTACTTAAAATTTAGTTAAAATTTAGTTAACTACTTAACTACTTAATACGTGTAAATCGGGCATAAGTTGTAAATAATATAAAAAAATAGATGCTGTAATAAATAGCACGGGAAAGTGGAGCTACGAAACGCAGCTACGCGACGCGGTTCATTCAAAATGAATTCTAATTGCTACCATTTGCAAGTCTTGTGTGAAGTGGATAAAAACGATTTTTGCTAGAAGACACATTTTATAGAGCCTAGAGATATTTTAAAGTAAAAGGAGGCAAAGAAGACGTCGACCTTTGTATGACTACTGCTGCTCTTGGACATTCGCATGATTGTTGTGCAGATGTGTTGCCCTCCTTACTTCCTCCCTTCCGAAGGACTCACAAGCCGTACGATACTCGACAGTATAGTTCTCACTTTCCTGCTATACAGCATGGCACTACCTCTTACTTTAATATCTAGATTTTCGACCAAATGCCAATGTAAATGGTGGTCGTTTTGGAGCCCAATGAAATATATCAAGCTCAAGGTCATAAATAGGGATCTCTATCGTCCATCCAAGTTTGACGTTTAATAACCTGTTGTGCCGTTGGGCTTTTGTCGTATTGAGAATGGGGATTAATGTTCGAGCGCTATAGGTCAGCAGGGCGCGGTGCAAGCCTTCGCAGAAAGCAACGTCCCATGACCCCTGTTAACGACTACCTAGACGCTGTGCGCTTTATTTATCAACAACCGCTGCACCCTCTACAATCTCCGCAATTTAGTTATTTCTCCCACTTACTCTTTGAACTTCGACACCATTTTTCCCAAATTGGTACCTCCGTGAATTATGATATCACATACACTGTTTCTACGACTGATGGCGCTAGATCCAGCACAAGCTGAACGTTGCGCGTTGGACCGTTTAAATGCATATACCGTACCTACTGTATAAATGTTGAGTTTAATTAGTAAATAAATATTTATTATAGTTACATAACCTATCATATATTCATTGGAATATAGAATTGACAAGAAATGATACTTTGCAATTTTAGACACAAATGTCGTAAATCCTATTAATCTTGCATCTAATTTATCTGAACGGCATACTATTACTACATATAATTTTACGAACCATTAAAAAAAAATTAAACTGCTAATTATCAGTTTTAGGCTGTAATCTAAATAAAAAAAACTTCTAAATATAGAACGGAATGGTTGATATTCTCAATATGTTGAGTATTATCTATGGTATTATGGTTTATACTTTAAAGTATAAATATGCAACCTAATACACATACCAAAAATATACTAATACTAATATGGTACCTTCCTAATTTAGTCATCATTTCCCATCATTTCCAATATTTTATATTACGTACCTATGTGTATATTTTTATAATTCGTTTAGCAAAAAGAAAGTGTTATAATTAAGTTTCTCAGTACTGTACCACTGAAACAATACGCCCTAGTTACTACAGTGCGAGTCCATACAGTTTGATACTCTAAAGAAGATCATGTTGGTATACAAAGGGCATGAATTAATGACCGACGTCTTCCCACGCAACACGGTTGACCCTGCGTGTTGGTCCGCGGACCGGGTATCGGTACACGCCAGACCCTGTACGTACCCCGGCCGGTACACGAGGATAGCTAATGTTGCCGTTATCTACGGGCTCCTTGCAGATAGTTTCGTCGTGTGGGAGCTGGCCTTTAACTATTTGCGGACAGTAAGCCGTGTGCCGTATACTAAATAATTATTCACTATTGAATAGGTTACATTAAAATGAATGCATGATTAATAATGGCCCGGTAGTCTTGATATTCGTAATAAATAGTCAACAATGCTTAATACGTGTGTAATGTTTTAGTTAGTCTTTAACCAATAGTATTTATTGTAGTTAGTGTTTTAGAGTGAGTGTGCCTGTAATAATGTTTAGTCTATAGGTAGTCTTTAGTGTTGTGAATCTCTTTGATGTATTTTCGACAACACTAATCAATCAACGTTTTCTCTAATTGTTCGGCGTAACGTGACAATGAGTCATGCTTTTCGTGCGGGCAGCCGGCGTTCTACGATTCATAAGACGTTATTACGTCAAAAAAAAGTGATGCAACACTAGCCTCCGAGCCAACCTTGATAGAAAACGATAAATTGGTGGTAGGTGTTTTATTTGGTGAGTGGGGTGGGTGATAATAATATAAAATGATAATAAAAATGTAAAATACAATAATTTTGTTGATTTGACTGTAAAGCAGCAGTGCCAGGACCTCCTAAAAACTTCTCTATAAAATAAATCTTCAATACCTATGTAAAAATCTTCTGTAACACTAAAAGTAACTGGGAGTCCCACTTGATGGAAGACGGTTATTGTTGATAAAGTAAGGTGACTAGGGTTCATTTAGTTATTGATAACAAGACTTGTGGGGAATTTGGATTAAAAAAAATATCAAAACGTGGCCATATCAATTTAAATTGAATTATGTTATTTATTTTATTATCGTTTATTTCGTCGTGTATTATTATTATAATACACGACGAAAAATATTAAATACATTTCATACACGAATGTATTAACTTTATTATCTTAGACTAAAAATAGATAATTTTTGCCATGATTTGTATTATAGCCATAATTTAAAGAGTGAACTACCGTAAGCCGTGTGCCGTATACTAACCTTAGTTATTCTGCCCGTATTCGCCTGCTGTGCAGCAATGACACTACCTTTTACGGCTTGGGGCAAACTAAAAAACAAAAATTTAAGGTTGGTAATGTACTTATTATATAACTCGTAATTTGGCTTCTAATTGACAACATTATTATATCGAATACATTATTACATACAAAGGATCGTTTTAAGTAAAGATCTCATATTTTTCTTTCTGCAAGAATTCACGCTACTTTTTATATGTAAGTGGCAATAGTGTCACAATTCATAAGCGTTGTGTTCATAGTACCTACTAGGTTAATAAGGAATCTTGAAAGTACATTACTATAAATAACCTATTCAAAAGAACACAGAATCGAAAGTTAGTTAATAAATAGAGTTAAATGATGATATTCTATACTATTCTAATCTATTACCGGTATAAGAGAATGAAACTAAATGTATCTAGCTCGTTTTCATATTATTACCTATTGACGTAAAAAGTTTTGCTAATTCAATTTAGAAGGCGCTAACATGGTTTATGTGTAGAGTGTAGGAATTCAGTATTGGAGGTTTTCTATGATATTATCTACCTTTTTTAAGAAAAATTTAAAAAGTTTTTTCCAACGTTTTTTGAGCTTCAAGTGAATTTTGAAAAAAAAATATAACCTCGGTAGACGAACTTCTTCAACATGCTGCTGTACACTTGGCTCGTACGGTCCTGGCCCTCTACCATGCATAAATCTCACGACCTCGAACCTTGCTTAACTGCTTAGACCTCAGCGAGCTATGTCCATCAGAATATCGTATCTCTTTTGACTTAGTAGGTCTCTCTTTAGAGGCGTGAACCTCCTTGCAGGGAAATACAGCCTAAACACAAGGAGAGCGGCTAATGCCATGTGCATACAAGCGGCATTATTTCAGATGTTCTTATTTTAAACTAGCTGAGCTGAGGAATCAGGTTTGTGACGTTAAGAGATTTTTATAATCTGGCCGAGAATTTTCTTGACAGATTGGCACAATCTGCATGAAAATCAGCTCAGCCGTTTTTACGTGATGCGCACAAATAAACGTACAAACAGATAAACAGACAATGATTCTAAAAACTGTTAGAACGTGTTCTGTTATCCTTTTTTTGGATATAAAAAAAAATCAAATCCCTACTGTGTACAGATTTTGGACGGTATTTAGGTTCCTTTATGATGGGTATGTATAGATAGAAGAAGCGATTTGCAACCCTAGCGCATGGCTCGCCACGACAGTGGCAGTGCGACCCATTATAGAGGAACGGCTAGGACGCCAACAAGGTATCCTTATATTAGACAGGGTTGTTTCATATTGTAAATACTGCTTCTGTATTGTATATGCCGAGCAAGTAATCACCAAACTACCCTCCTGGCAATGATTGCCTAGAGGACACAGCGCATATTCATAGGTACATACTCTGGGGAGTAGGTACCTGCTTTGGGCCAACGTTGAGTTGCTCTGCCCAAACCAGGCTGGAGTCGTTTGTGGCTTTTCACTCGCACACGCCATCGATTTGATGCTACAAAGCCACAGAACATGGAATATTGGTGCTCTCTACTATGAGCAAATTGTGGCGGTGCGGCGCGAGGGAGAGGCAAGCCGGAGCATAGCTAGAAATCCCCTTCTTTTATGAACAGCTAGTTTGAGGATCAGGATCAGGAGTTTCCTTTTAACTAATTAGATTGGGTTTTGTATTCAGATTGGGCCTTTATAAACTGATAGTGGATATTGCCAGGGACAAAACTCACCGGTGTGGGATAAGGCCAGTGGTAGAGGATGGAAAAAAAAGGTAGGAGAAAAATTCTGTAAGCTTGTAGCACTTTCCAATGTTTATCATACGCCTGCATAAAATAATATCTACTGCCAAAAATGCATTTTCCTCAACAGTTATTGCAATATAAAGTATTTCTTTGTATCGTAAATTGGTGATTGGCATTTAACCAAGTAAGATAAGTGACCTTACTTAGTTAATGCGTTTTTATAGATTCGATTCCCGAATGGATAAAAAAGCAATTCGACACGACGCATCTATAGAAAATGTTCAATTGCTGTAATCTATACTAATAATATAAAGCTGAAGAGTTTGTTTGTTTGAACGCGCTAATCTCTGGAACTACTGGTCCGATTTGAAAAATTCTTTCAGTATTAGTTAATCCATTCAGCGAGAAAGGCTACTTTTTAACCGACTGCGGTGATAAAAACGGATTCACGTAAACGAAGTTGCGGGCGTCCACTAGTACATGAATATACGATTTATATTCCATATCACCTTGATAATAAAAATGAAAATGTAGCACATTTGACTTTCATCGACACAGAAAGTTATGCCCTCACTATCCTATTAAATGTAGATTTACATCGCACGTCGCGCAAGTAAACCAGTGAGCTCCAAATTACCTAGTTTAGAACAGTCTTCGTGTCAGCGGGAGTGAAATATGGCTCGGGTAATGTTGGCGTGGAAAGGGCCACCGCACGCACATATTTCCTACCACAATGGAGTTCTGTACGCAGCGAGATAGCAATCATTTGGGAATCACACTAACAAGTAAACGAACAGTTGCACCGCTGCACGGCACCGAATTCAATACAGCGCGGAAGCGAGGCGACGCGCGACTGCAATCTGCCCGCGCTGGAGATCGAGATATTTACTTGTATGCTAATGGTAGATCCTTACCGCGCGAGCACAGCTTGATGTGATTATAGCGGCCTCCATATAGAGTGATACGCAGATACACGTGTAGATAACGGAGTCGTGTAGACCAAATCTGAGGCGGACAAAGCGACAACACCCCATTGTGGCTAATACGCCGTCGCCGGTCGCGTACAGTTACACATAATAATTCGCTTCTGCATTGCGCATGTGATGCAGTTGATATACCAATCATCTGCTAACGATATGTAAATAGGATCACGCATATTAACTCAGTATTCCCGCCGGACAACTTTGATTTCCTGAAACAAACAAGTTTATTAAGCCTCAGTTTTCCGATAATAGAGCGGTTTGAAATGAATGTACGTTGAACACGGCTACATGTTTATCTTGGTATTGTTAGGGCTACCTAATGATTCATTTTACATTTCGTTATTGTAAACTTTTGATTAAAACCAGGTCTAAATGATTACTACCATGCTTGAATGTTTATAGATAAGACTAAGTTTAATGTTGTAATGTAGTGTAAAGCTACTGTAGCTAAAGCTATTGGCTATATGGCAAGATATGAATACGAATCTTTGTTTCTTGTTATCTTTTAAAATCATGTCTAAGTGTAATATTTAAATGATTTAACAGTATCTTATATCTATCTACAATAATTCTAAATCACAGCATTATTATTATTATTATTATTAGCAGCTTGTAATAAAAATGCAACAACATAACATTATTTTTGCTTCTTTAAACAATCACTTAAAGAATATCATAAGTCAGAACAGAAATTGGTGATCAGATTGAGCACTTGTCTGCAAGTCCTACAACTTACGTTACAGATAGAGTTAAAAAGAGCAAAATTTGATTTGTAAGTAAGTGTAAGTTTTTTGATTAATTTAATTTAACCTCGCCGCAAATATAGTATCAAAAGCTCAGATGCATGATATTTATTTCAGATACTACAATATTTCCAACATGCAACACTTAAGTATTTATCGCTTAAAAAGATCGTAGCGCAGACAGTACCAACTGTAAAAGGCGTAATGCGAGTTTATCATAATTTAGCATCAACGAAACAGAATATAATTTATAAGATGACAATTTATTAAATTACATCGATCGAAAACGGCTTCCACCGGGAATTAATATAGTAACCGACCCCTGTTGACCTTGATTTAACAATATTGTCTCTATAACTAAATAATAATAGTTCAAAGAACAAATTGCATTCGCGTTGTAGCTTGTACCTCGTTGGCCGTCGTATTCACACAGTTCGGTCTAAGTATTACCTGGACGCGGAGGTTTATTCTTGCCATAATCGTGTTCAAATTTCTCCCCGGGAATGGATTGGTCGGTAAAGGAGAATTGTTGGTATTCTAATACCAAGGTAGGATGTACTGTGAGTTGCGATTAAAAATAACTTGAACTGTATTTGAGGCTTGCTAATTCTAATAATAGTACAAATACGTTTGTATATATTTTTTGTTGTTATTTCACTTTAAAAGTAATAAACGGATTTATGTGAAATTGCACACATAGATAACAAGGCCGTAATCAGTTGGATAGCGTTCATCCACCCAGAACACAAAATTTTGAATTTTTTAAATGTTTAAAAAAGGAAATGTAGAGAAAGGTGAAAAGAGAAAGGTGGTGGTGTAGAAAAGGTAAGGACTTTAGAGTTTATAATTCATATAGTCTTCGAATTTCCTGGATACGAACATAACATATTACAATCTAGAATAACGTAAAAAGACTTTTTAATACGTATAAAACGGGTCCCCTGTGATATATTCTACGCGACGTAGAGTATCAAAACTTTTGCAGCAGAAACTTATTAAGCTTTTAAACACTTATTTGTATATAACCAAGATTTATGTTTCATTTTTTTATTTGAATACAAAAGTACTAAACATAAAATTACTGGTGATGATAAAAATGTTATCAAGTTAATTTTTATTTTTCAGTTTTCAGTATAACCACTGAAGAGTCAAAATTTGAGAAAAAGCATTTTCAAGAAAAGTGGCTTTTAGCCCGCAGTGGGCAGATTGTGGCTGACATGTAAGTATCATGGATAAAAAGTAAATGTACACTCCATTATAACGGGGATATTTTTCACCTGACCACACTACGTGTATTGGTTTCCAGCTAAGTACATAGTGTTCCTTGCCAGATCATCTCCCCGCCGTATTACATCGCCATCAAATTGATCGATGTCCTGGCCGAGATTGAGTTGTACGGCTAACAACAACCCCGGCCCTAATGCCTGGTTGTGTTTCCTGTGCTAATAAACGAAAGCGTTTTTGCTGTAATCATTATCGCTATTATAAAGTAATCGTTAAATTACAGCTGTTCGGGTTTTGTATGCAGTGTCTTTTGTCTATTTCCTGATATTTTTGTGGCTTAGTTCTTAGTTTATTTAAAATAATCTGTGGCATTGTGTTTGTGGTCGAAATCCTCCGCAATGGCATAACCGATTGTTGTGAAAATTTCTGTGTACATTGGGTAGATCTGAGAATATACGATTATCCTAATTCATCCCGATATTTCCACGGGGTGCAGTTAGTAGGCAGTTCAAAAGTCTACCTGTTCTAAGGCTCTTTTACAAATAGAATCATTCCCTAAACCGGGGAGTATATTTGATCAAGATCAAGAGTCAAGAGTATTTTTAGTATCAATCTAGTAAATTGTATATTTGTATCCAGAACAATCAATTGAAGATTTTACTTTGTATATTGTAATGTAGTGATGCGACTCGAGTAGGAATTTGCGACTCGAGTCACTCGAGTAAGATTGTTCCCTCACTCGAGTTATACTCGAGTAAAAACGTCACTCGAGTGACGAGTTAACTCCGGCGACTGGAGTGTACTCGGCGGGACGAGTTCACTCGGTGACTCGAGTTCACTCGGTAACTCGAGTGCAAGTTCACTCGAGTAGGATTTTTTTTCACTCGAGTACGAGTTTGACAAACTGACTCGAGTGACTCGAGTAAAAACATGACTCGAGTCGCATCACTATTGTAATGCAGAAGTTTCTTTTTTAATATTATAAATCTTTTTACAGATCATCAAGCTTTTTTTTTGACATGCCTAAAATCTATTACATTTTTAGGCGGTGGTTAGCGGTCTCCACTCGAGCCTCAATTTTCCATCGCAACTAGGTCCAATTGTAATTTTCATTACCCGACCTGGAGGTTTGCGACCTACTCTAATTAGCTAGATGCTTATGATTAAACGGCTCGGTCACGACTCGTCGATTTACTTCAAATCAGTTGCGGTTTCAGACTTGATAAGCTGAACATCTCGCGGCCCGACTCTTAACTTATTTGCTGACTCTCATTTGTTACCGTTGCACATCGCACTGCGTTTCGTTGATATTTGACAGCAATATATTACATATACATATTTTGATGAAAAATTATTATATAACAAAAAAATCTAAATATCTTTTTTTTTAGTCTTAATGATGAATGTGTCAAAAACTAATGAATCTATTTACTTTTTATTCAGAAAAGTATTGTGTAAATCACTTGTTAGACGTTAACGTTAAGATACTCTACCACCAGTCTCTATCATAGGAATGATATGACAAAAATGGCGTAGAAGGTCTTAGTTGATTGAACATAGATAAAGGCAAAAATTTAAGGAGAATTATGTTAAAATGTTTGGACCTGACGCGTAAAGATCCAGATTTTTTGCATTTATAATTCAACTTAGCTTTTGAATCTTAGGTATATAATATATTACATTAAGCTTCATAATTTCAATTACAAATTTGAGATTCGATGATCAGTCACATTTTTTTAATTTGAACTTTAAAAGGAAAGAACTGTGTCTAAGAATAGGGCTATCATTTAATGAACACCTAAATGTATTATTAATTTTCATCTTGCTACCGATTTATATATCTATTAACTAGCTTCCGCCCGCAGTTTCCAGCTTCGTGATTAGATGTAGGACATACAACCATAACGTCCTTAACAAACAGACAGAAATTCTTTTTGACTTTCCTACGATTTTATCATATGTATGTATTTGTTATGATATTATTGTATTTCTTAAATACAAAATGATCTAAAACATTATTTTGTACAATATAAAATAGTATTATCTATGTTATGGAAAAGGGGCGAAACTAAAATGATTATAACGGCTAGTGACAAAGTCTCCTCTGGGGCTGGCCGAGCCGCCATTAATCCATGTCAGAGCCGAAGACTAAATCGGATATTTTTTGCACCACCTTATTAGTCTTATAAAAAGTCCCGTTTCATAAAAAGCCTATTTTTAATACCTGTTCCATTTATAATAGCAATCTCAACGTACCCGATATACATCTATATACGAATAGTTTTATTGTACCGTTAGGGGTTTTGTAGTGTATTCTAATTAGATATATCGCCTCGAGTTATTGTAGTATAAGATACAGTTAATAAGTTCATTAAAAAGCGCGTACTAATTGACGGGTATAGAGTATAGACGACCATATGCTCGGGGCTGTCATAGACAATCGCGTTCGAGAACAAGCACACATCCTTGTCTATTCGTTACAGAATGTAGAGCGTAAATAACTGCCTTCCTCGTGCGTATATTAACCACGAACTTGCTGTAGCCTGTATAGATCTAATTAGCCTTTGGTAAAACAGATTTTGGCGCATAGATATTAAAAATTGCTGTTCAAGCAATGTTTATATGAAAATAATGTACGACGTAAAATGAAGATTTATTTTTTTCAATTCTGCTAATATTGACACTTACTTTTTACTTGATTCATAAAAGTATTCTGTTCCTATTTTCCTTTTCTCTTTTGTTTTTCCTCGACTACCGAGTAAAAAAATATTTACGAGAACTGTTTGCCTCGAAAAATACGTATGTAAAGTCGAAGTCAGGTGTGTTGTCTTCTTTTTTTGCGACTGAGGATGTTAAACGTAACCGTGTCACTGCTATTAACAGTTCAGTTTTATATTTACAACCCTTTTCAACTGTCCATAAAGAAATTACATAACACAATGCATAGTTGCATCTACTTTAAATGTATTTTGGGAAAGGTTATTCGTAATGGACGTCTGAATGTAACAGCACACACAATGTTCGGCGCTGGGACACAGCCGGTCGCCACGCTGCATGTTTGTTGGTTTCAATTTGTGGCCTTTGGCTTTTGTTGTCTGCTATAAAATAATTTGTGCGGGGACGACAAGTTACAAGTCACAATATTCTGATTAGATTGTGCGAATAAATGGTGAATATTATAGGAATAGTTCGATCGTTGGTGGAATGGAGAAAGGAGGACAACGCCTCTGCATAACCATCGTGCGGATCATCCGACTGCAAATTTACCCTCTATGATATAAATAAATCGAAATTCACGTAGATTTTAAATTCATTCTATGAGCCATTGCTGGAAATTCGATAAAAGTCAAGTCACTGATACCTTACTGCATCTAATTTCGGCTATTACATTGATATCGTTTGCTCTCCTAGTCGATGATTGAGTAAACGTCGTCTTTCTAGTTGTTGCTCATTTCTTGATTTAAGTTATTAAAAATTAAACGGATCCATCCTCCCTTAAGTGTCTGTTAAGAACTTTTTTCCTGGTACTAATTAAATATATCCAATGAAATTAATACCAAGGTCCTACTAAACAGTGTTAAAATAATCTTTTATGTCAACGCAATCAGATAAAACAAACATTTATGTCTTCTGATGATCGCAAGCTCACTTTTCAAAAGCCTGTACCGTGTCTCTAATTTAGAATAATCTGTAAAGTCTTTGCTTCCTTTAGATTAAGAAAAATAATTTAAGAAATTCGTTGTTGGTGCATTTAAAACTTAATAAATGGTTTCCTGCATGAAACAAATATTTTAAAGTTTATTTTTACGTGTATCTTAATTCAACAATATGGATCTGCCATACACTTGATTTATCGTTCGAAAAATTCTTATGTGTTTTGGCCAATGTCTTTTATTTAAAAACATGTTAATATCCTATAAGGACAGATAGGTATTACAAATTGGCTCTGATCATGTCCAAGTTTCTTTCGTCTTTTCAAACTTAGCTCATCTTCAAAAGATTGTTGATGTCATCTCTCATATATTTATTACAGTAAAGAGCAAACCAGAACAATCGACGGAATGAACATCAGTCATGCAACATGACTTTCTAATTCACATCTGGTTCATCGGTTCACCTCAGCTGATTGTTTTGCGCTAGCCACCAATAACGTACGTATTTGTTCCCATTTGTGGAGGTATTTTTCCATTTAGCGCGCTTCGCTGTTGTGGTGCACTTACCCTGACCGGGTCGCGGTGAGCTCTCGGAACCACTGGGTCAGCCTGTCAATTTTGAGTCCACCTCGGTAATTACTACCTAAATATTGCACGCTTTAAGCGGACGCCATGACTAATTTGCTCGAGTTAATACGCTCGAGAGTCTTTTTCTGACGGCAAAAAACTGTACCGGTGCGCTGAAACTGTTATTTTTGTTTTGCATATCGGTTTCGTAGTATTGATAGCGGCGAGCGTGCAGTGCGATGTTTAGAATGAGATATGGCTTTGTCCATTAGAGGAAACATAAAACATACCACCTGTAATGTTCGGCGCTCGTCAAGATGCTATCAGTGTAAAATAATTAATGAGTTTACCACTCGAATTGGCAGTGCCGTGACGAGGCATCTCACCCGGCTGTTTGATCCAACAACAGATAGCTTTTATAATGTATCTAATGTACTGTTTGTGGATCCCCATTATTAATTGACGCATATTGTCTTAAGGCACGAGAGATAAAGGTAAAGAGCAAATCTATAAGTGAGATGTAGAGTATTGCTCTATGTTGTAGACGAATTGAGCCGGTACGACTGGGAGGGACATCCCACTAACACGATACGTTTTTGCTGTGAGTTTCCAGTGGCCCATGTAGGTGAAAGCATAGCAACGCATCTACAAAAGCTCTGTACGGATGTTTATAGGCGTCGTTACTCGGTAGTCGTGAAAATGTTCAGATGGGAGTAAGGAAAAAATATGTCCCATTGACATATACACATATTAGACACAAAGCTACACGTTACACAACAACAAACCTCCTTTAATCATACCATATTTTATAACTTTTCTATAAGCACATGCATTTATAATCTTTTCATCTCTATATGAAATTGAGATGAAAATAATATAAAATATAGAGTAATATTACAAAACACAATGTAAACTCGACAAATAAGTACAAGCTGGAGACTAATTGGTAGAATCTGAAGTGGATGGAGATGTACTTGTAATGCAAAACGAAGCTGACGGGTCGACGTGCACGTCGCGGCGTGTCAGCGTACGCGTGCGTCCTAATGGGCGGAGTTAATACGCTCCTGCGTACCCAATTAGTCCAGGCGAGATTAGCAGTGACCGCAGCGGACCACCTAACTCTACGCATCACTCGTTTGACGGATTGAGGTCTTCATCGGTACACTAAGTGACATCTACGTCTGTTCTGTAAAACTTTTAAGTAAAATCAACTTTTTGACTCGGACTCGGGTTTTATCGATACTAGAGACGACGAAATGTAGAGATTTGATGAAAAACAATATTTTGTAACTTAACTACTGGGTATATATCATTAGATTAATGTTCAATTTATTGTTTATTATAATCCCCGCCCGGTATAATGACTACGTTCCTTTTCCAATTAGTCCAGACGAGATAAACCACCTCACTAACTCCATACAACACTCGTCTGATCGAGGTCTTCATCAGTTCAATACGTGACATCTACGTCTGTTCTGTACAAGCTTTTGGGTAAAATCTTCTCTTTAAGCGTCGGCGCTCCAAAATAGCTCCAACTGTTCCTTTCCAACCCTTTATGCCTACTATAAAAATAGTTTCATTTGACGGTCATTTGACTAGCTAACCTCTGCTTATGTGGATGTTTGTGGGCATCGACAGTCACCATAAGAATATAAAAAAATATTGCTGTATTTCCTTTGATTGTATAGGTACAATTTAATCATGTAGGTATTTGTTTTATGTTTATTGTTTACTGCGTTTTACGCCTGAATAATAATTTGCGTTAAGAACATGGCCACAGTGCAGCGTTCAACATAATAAATTTAATTGTAAAATTCTACCTAAATAAAATTATAATTGCTTTCTATTACTTAAACAAATGGAAATTTAAAAGACCATTTTTATACCAGGAGGACATTTTACTAAAGAGACATTTTGCGAAAGGGACATTTTGCGAAAGGGACATTCTGCGAAAAAGACATTTTGCGAAAGGTACATTTTGCAAAAGGGACATTTTGTGAAAGGGACGTTCTGCGACGGAGCCACTTAAATTTAAAGGTTGCCTGACTACTTGTATGGTACGCAGAGGCCAGGCCAACTAGACGATGACCAGGAACATACATCGCTGTTTCCTTCGTACATGTTAAAATCCAAACCCTGACCAGGGCATAAAATACGGACACGATAAATCTCTCCCACGACCATTAATGAACATTAATTAAACATATTCTATATATGTTGGTCATAAGTCCATAAGTAAATTATCGATTCTGCAATAACATCGAAGCGAACGCAGTATATGGGTATGGTTCCATCAATTTAGTGAGGAGAACGAGTCGTAAACGCATTCACATGATGCATAAGGGCAAGTCCCAATTTTTTCACTAATTTCCGATTAAATTGATAATAGCCCTTTAGACACGACACAGCACCGTGACATTTCATTAGTTTTGTTCTCGTGGCTCAGTAACACGGTTCCGTTACGTCGTTGAAGGTTGAATATAAAGTGGAAAAAAAGTAAAAAGGCAAAGAGAAATGTGTAAAGACTTTGTTAGCTTTTTTTAATTTAAGAACAAAAAGCACGGCTTTGTTACGAGTTATATTATTATCCTAGTCAGCTATGCAATTTTAAATTCATTAGGATAACATTGTTTGTTCAAAATAAACATCAAAATCAGTTAAGTGAAAATTCAATTTGATCGTGACCCATTAAAATAAAAATGTACCTCATAACATATATAGGCAAAGGGTTATTTTTTAGTCACCGGCATAATTTTCAAGTTAGGTTCAAAATCAATACATTCGATTTATGAATTAAAAAATATTAAAAAAAAATAATTAGACACAATTACTTTGTCCCATGTTGTAAAACATATTTCTTGGTCACCACGTGCATCACACTCGCGACTCACGGTAGACCGACGTCACTGACCTTGAAGTCGATACATTTCGTGTAAGAACAGCAATCGATGTATTTTTAAGGATTATTGCAAATCGATTTTTATTTGACTAGTATTACAATTATACGATAAAATTTAAAACACACCCTTGGAATGATGTCGACTTCCTTATTATAAAATTTGGCCGGCCAAAAAATAACCCTTATATATATATAAGGGTTATTTTTTGGTCATCGGCCAAATAATTATATAAAAAATATAAATAATACATAATATATAAATGTATAAATTAATTGCTGTTCGTTAGACTCACTAAAACTCGAGACCGGCTGAAACGATTTAGCAAATTTTGGTTTTGAATTAATTGTGGAAGTTCAGAGAAGGTTTAAAAGGTGAGTAGATATGAAAAAATGCTAGGAATATAGTAAAAATAACAATTTCATTTCCCATAGAAACAATTTCTACTTATCAAACATTTGATGTTCGTAACTCAAATCAAAGAAATAAAATAAAGTTTAAAATTGAAAAAATAGTAGTCAAAATAAATAACTAATTACAATAGTTATATCTGTCTAACTATTCGTAATAATTCAGAGGCAGCCTGACAGTCAGCAAAGAGGAGAAGTCTGGCGTTTTTTACCGAGGCCAACTTGTCGCTGGAGGGATTATGTTGCCCGTTTATCCGAGACCCTCCAATTGTAGCGGCTGAAGGCACTGGGGCAAGGGTTTTAGTCGGTATTGCACTCCCAAGTGTCGAGTCCGACATAGGTCTATCATACGTAAATGTATTCCCCTGCGTCACTTAAAAAAGGGTGAAGTACAGAGGTTCAACAATTCCGCCATATAACATTATACCTCACCATGACAACATATTTTCCAATGAAGACAGGACGACATCGGTCGGGTCTACTAGTTTAAATCTGAAAAATAATTGCCTAAATGCTACTAGTCAATATACTTTCTACAAACATTCGTGATCGCACCATACGTAGATACTAGATAGTATCTAATCGTGCAGTAATTGAAAAGCCAGTATAGAGGACTCGGCTACTATGTCAACGGGTAACAAGTATTCATATAAATCATTCGCGCTGGTTATTACCTTTCCAAATGAATTGTAGACATCCCATACATACTAAATCTATAATTGCTGTACAATACCAGTAAGGTAATAAATTAAAAACTTTCTATGTGTATATAAAACGTGTATATTGTTTTAATATAACTTGAAAGATGCATAACATACAGTCGGCAAAATTAATAACACGTCAATTAATTATAATTTAAAACTTTACGCAACACAAAAAGGACAGTCAGATTTTATTTATGGGACAGCGTTTAAAAAGAATACATGTTTTATGGATATTTATGTGTGAGTACGATGATATATTTCTCATACGTGATATCCATACCTACACACTATCACGCACTTTATATAAATTACTTTGAATAAAAACAATATGACGTAGATTGTTAAAAAAAGGGACCACATTATAAGTAAGAGTAATTTTTATAACTGTTATATCAGTACTCTTGAATTGACTGAAAAATTCTTGGAAATATTAATTTGACCGTCTAGAAAATATCAACATAGTTTGTTAAAAGATTGACAATACTGCCCAGGTGCCCTAAGTAAGTACAAAAGTAAACATTTTAAACATCAATGTGCTTAAAGCGCAAACACGGCATTCGCTTAAGTAGCGGAGGGCCAGGTTTGTAGACTACAATATTATTTGGGACCTTACCTACAAAAAAACTTCATAACGTTTCCGTATGTAACTGACATATTTAATTATTTATAGTTAATTATTATAAGACATCTAGATACTTATCTTTAGATACAATAAAGAAAATCCGAGTATAAAAAATATGACGCATTTCTATACATTACTCGTTTTCTGCGACTTAAAATATTCAACAGGTTTTTATTATGTTTTTTGTACTTATCGTGTACATAATAACATATTACATAATATAGATAATATTAATATACATAATTACATAATGAATCTAAGACATACATCATTGTATAAACTAATATATGAAACTCGTTATTAGGTACAATAAGCACGTATTTTTTATTATAAAAACAATTATAACCATCTTTATAGAAATAATATAAAACAGAATTAAGCCAATTACATGTATTTTGGAAGAACATTTTTTCGTAAGCTGTAGAATTTTTCAACTAGACTATTTATACACATTTCACTTATATTATTTTATTACTAAATATTTGTGATGTAAGTATAGTGAACGCAAAAAATCGCTGAAGAGGTCCATGTTTACAAAACTGCATAACAGCTTAGAATACAAAACTTAGTCAAAATTTAATTTTAATTTTGGCATTAACCTTGTCGTTTATAGCTAGTTTCGTAATTCTCGGTCTATTCAGTGATTTTTGGCGCTAACTCTAAATATTTATATAAAAAACGAACTAGTCCATTTACAAAAGTCTCGTTCTTTCACAATTATATATAATACATTAATGAAATAGCGTTACAGTATCACATAATAAATTTTGGCAGTGTGATCAATTTGGACGATTAGAACATTTTCTTGTAGTAGATACATTTTTAAATGAATTGCTTTCTACGATAAGAACTATGTTTTATATGTTTAATGTGAGGCGTAACTACGAACTTCATTTTTCTATACATACAATCTTAATCGTCTTGTGAACGAGTTACACTTATAATATAGCGGTTGGCACACTCAGTGCAGTACCAAAATGATGTACCATAAGAGGTTAGAAAATGTTAGCAGGCATACAGGACCGACTTTATTTATAGAGCAGGTGGTGTGATGCACCTTGGCGTCAGAGGGCGCCGAGAGCTCGCAGTGAGCAAAGGATTGAGGTCATTTTGACCTCACATTTCGATAAAAAAGGGCGACAGCATTTTCAATGCAGGCTACATGGCTTAGGGCCGCCCTGTACTCACAACAAGGAAGGGCCGATTCTAAACAAACATTGTCTGCAGTTGTTCGTAGTTCGTAGAGGTCGTTATGTAGTTGTAGAACTTAAAGACTGAACGACAAGATTTATATATTAGATTCTTTACCTATTAAGTGGGGACTTGTGTTAATTAAAATATAAAAAATATTTTAAAGTAAGTAAAGTGGTAAACCCAAATTATCTATATTATCTATCCAATTCAGCCATTTTGTTGGTGTAGGTTGGTTGGTAGAGTTAGGTAAAACATTTTGTATTGATTCTCGGGTGTCGTTTTTAAATAAAAGATTTTAAAATTTTGAAAAACGAATACAAATCTGTCGGGCAGGCTGCGGTGAATATGGTGGATGACGAAGAATTTCCAGCGGTCACTTCGGGACTTGTTAAACCGCGCGTTGTAATGGAGAAGCAATGCGTAAGCGATGAACTAATTTGAAGCAAGTGCTTCAATGTTGTCATGGTTACCGACCGACTACTAGGATTAGATCTCTAAGTCTCGACATTTTCAGATTTATAACCATTAAACTAGTTTTCCGAGTCTGAAGTCATATTTTAAAATTATCAATTATATAGTATGAATTATCAGTTCAACCATGGCACCAACAACTACCACAATTTCAAATAAACTAAATAATATCTATAAAAAGAGAGTGCATTTGAAACTAAAATAACAAGACGTTCAAATAAAATATATTTGAACTTCGAATTGCGTGCGTATCTATAGTTAATTATTAAATTTGAAAGTTAAATTATTAAATGATATATCCTGAATATATAATTTCCAACAAAGTAATTAAATATCATAAATATTTGATTAATTCATATAATTTAAGAAGATCTTGCCGTATAATTTAATACAAATGTGATTTGTAGTTCAATTTTGTAAAGTTCATGATTTAACACTAAAAGCACAATAGAGCTTGGTTCTATAAATATTTTATGCGTTTTATAAATTAATTATGGTTTGTTCAATTTTAGCGCCAAAGGCGTTTGATAATATGATGGATATTGTAATTTTAAAAACATTATGGCTTACGGAATTTAATTTACGGAACCGTCGGTACAAAACATTTGTTATTTAGATTATTCATGAAGCAAAAAGTTATTACAATATTTCGCTTGTAATTATGCTCATGATAGTCAGAAGCAGTGCGATGTCTTGTTAACACTGCCACTTAATTAAATCAACACCAACCTAATAAAATAACATATAATAAAAAATTAAATTCTTATAACGTTTCTATTTTAATAATATTACATACCAGATGATAGTATTTTAGTATATAATGGTCTTTATTTATCAAGTTAAATTTGATACAACTCTGTAATTAATAATTTTGTATTCCTGTAGTTTGAAAATATATAATGTAATAATAAAAAAATGTTTTAGAAAATACGTTGATGACCGCTCCACCATTGCCCTGGGGGTTGTCAAGAAACAAAGGTTACCTATCCCAAACCCACATCTGAATAAAACTGCAAATATTATAATAATTTCAAAATTATTTATTTAAAGGCACAAACCATCACTCTTTTCAAAATACCTTTAACTCATTTTAGAATTTTCTTGAAGAGTACAATTGAATAATAATACGCTGTCACAATAATTTGTGCGATTAATAAAAGATATTAATTATTCTTAATTTATTAATAATATTTTATGTTCAATACGAATCATGGCAAAAGCTGAGGCGTGTGAACCAAAGATTTTGCCATAGTGCACCATATATATTGGAACGAATGAAGAATATTACAAAATTATGAATATTTATATTTAGTGTACAGTTGCTTCGGTGTCAACGTTCACATAATTTTAATGTATCTAGAAGCTGTGATAGCTGTCGTGGTTTCGAACATCATAAAAGCACATCAACTTAATATACACAACCAATGCTACCTGTTGTTCTGTCCACCTGGACACAGCAGCATGCCACAGGTGGACAGTCCCACCGCCGCCGGAATTGTAAAATGCCTCAATAAACCGCATCCTCTAGAATAATTCTATTGAAATGCTATACAGGGTTATTTGTAAAACACTAGAAAGGTCTTAGATATAGATACCTAGCACCTTTAATAACAACATTTCTTCTGACTTTTCATCATTCGCTATTTCATTTTTCATACGATAATAAATATGAAAATAATTTTTGCGTCCGAGTGTTATAAGTGCATCGCGTATCTACGGAAGGTACGGACAACACGGGAAACATGGAGCCAGCTGTCCAAACTCAAAATGTGCGGCCCGCGCGGGACTTACTAATGTTGTAGATACATAAAAATATTTAAAATAATTTAAAAGGAATTTATTGAGTTATGTCAAAAGTTGTATAACAATATTGTAAAAAATGCTAGCTGTCCATATATGAGAGCATTCTGGTGTCTTACTAATAACCCTGGATATATTACTAGAAATAAAATTAAATTTTTTGGTGGGTATATACTAGATTTGGAGAAATACATTTAATTTGCATTAAATTATAGATATATTGAATTTTGACAACACATAAAACAAAAAAAGCTTTTATTCTGAATAAAATAAAATAGTAATTTACATAGAAAAGATACAAATCGCACCTAATTCCAATGATTTTTACATTAGGTCGCCTTGAATGAAATAAGAATATATACATTTTAAAGAAATGACTAGTCAAATATGGCGCAATAATCAAAATTTAGTAATATCGATAGTAGATTATATAAAATTGACATGGTAATGGGCAAGATAGAGTATAACTGTGCAATAGAGAGAACAACTTCTAATAATACTATATCTGTGTATATGTATCTAATGTTCGAGAACGCTTTATTTAGTGATGAGCAAAACAATACTCAACGTCTTTGTGACTTGTCCTTTCGGTGTTGGTATTCGTCAAATACGCTCTTGCACTTAGTAAGACTATAAGGACAGGATGAAATCTCTCTTCACTATTTCCAAACGAAAGATAGGTAAATTTATTTAAAATTAAGTTTGATAAAGGAGTGAAACGACAGAGTATGTTATCAAATAATTTGACAAACACTCGATTTTTTACCGTTATGATGCTTCAAAATTGCGAAAGTAAAAATATAAAACATGTTCTGTTCTGAATTGCTGCGTCCTGGTTTTAATATCCGAACATCACATTGGTCTTGGTTTTTTGGTCTCCGTACTGTAACTGACTGTGTCAAAATACTGGCCAAAAACCAATTTAGTTCATCACTAGTCCTACAAACACCTAGATAGCTAAGACAATATGATCTCGTGTAGGTTTTTTTGCACGAGGTCATTGTCCGGCGCGAATATACGGCAAGAACTTTTATAAAAACTGGTCAAGCGCGATGTCAAATTACGTCACGGGATTAAATATGTGTCTCCTGCGTGGCGGAGACGGTCGTCATTTGATACTCGGAGTAAACTCGGAGTTATCTAGGAACTCCTTAAAAAATATTTAAACCAAGAGGTGCGAATGTATTTGACGAGTAAAAATGTGTGAAACGAATCGAGCGTAACACACGCGGTTTTAGCGCGCTTATGTCTCATGCGCACCGTTCATATTAGCATCATGTTTGTTCTTGTGGAGTAAACTCCAGTCTCTTTAATCTGGCTGTGTTGCATTGTATCCTCATAGTACCGGTGTGCTCGGAGACGTAGGGTATTTTCATTACTTATTATTGAATTCTCGCGACTTCCGCGCGGATTCCAGCGACTGCTCGAGCATTCGC
>LUGF01038837.1:344656-358777 GCA_001625245.1 Calycopis cecrops | reverse complement strand
TAGGCGATATTACCGCCGATTCAAACCGAATCGGAGACCTGGATTTATATCGTTAGTTAGTGCGACGCAGACGTTTACTGGCTCCGATATCGACGTACGGAAATCGTTAGTAATAATTAAAACATACGTATCCAATCTGCGCTCTTAATTGTTTCCATTATAAATATTGATTAACAGTATAAAATAGCCATTGGGGACGTCGAAATATCTCACAGAGCGACGCACACGACGGATGGGCCCGAGCCGTGAACTTCGGTCGTCGTTTGTGATGGTCGTGATACGTTTCTTTAATTTGTTTGTGAGTTAGTATTTTATATGGCCAACGAATAAATTGGTGGTAAGTAAACTGATGCGTATAATGATAATAATCATCATAGTTATCTGAGGACTTATCAGACAACATTAGAGTACTGCTAAGTACTGTAAAGACTTGTGTTACAGGCACTACTATCTCTTTTTATAATAAAAGTTAGAAATTTTATAAATTTAAATTTTTTACTACAGAATCGCCTCTGCACCATATCCAGAAGATATGTGCGTGCGTCGTGGTGTACGTCTTGTCCCTACCATTACATACCTATTATTAAATTCATAAAACTAATCCATTAGAATTAAGATAACTTTTGATTTTGCTTAAATTAAATCAATCAACCACTAATCAATTTTGAAACATGCAATTAGGGATGCATTAGTTAAAATCGCAAGTAAAATAACAGTTTTCCTAAGTTTCAGCGATTTTTTTTCATTCACAAAATTATGATCCAAACCAATAACGGACAAAGCCGCGGCTAACGGTTAGCGCGAGGCGTTGCGAGTGGACATGTCGTGTCTACTCCGCTACGTCCGGCCCACATGCAATTTAAATCTATCCGAAAAACACACACGACTTAGTTCGAGAAGTAGACAATTGTGTTTAATGATCATAATCATCATAATCACACGACACGCGAGCAAAACGCTGGCCCAGATTGAGTGTAATTGCACTCTGAATTAGCGTCGCCCGCGGTATCATTTTGAATTTTTGGCAGCTACGAATGCCCTACATTTCATAATGAAGGTATTATTTAAGTCAATGTTTATTCTAGTGGAGATGATGAGCGGTGTAGGTGTTGCGTGCTAAACTGTATAGTCGTACAGATATGTCTAGTCTAGACATTTTATGATCATTGATCATGGTCTCACTAATCAGAAGTATTGTAGGCTACACAAAACGCGTTAATATAGTCGTCATTAACGCTAGTGTTATGTATCTGAAACGGTTCAATAGCGCCGTTTCATCTATTCCTCTAATGGCGATACTTTTGTATACTTTTTTACTCACACAAAGAGATAGAGAATTGTTACATTGCCAATGATTCGGATCGATGCGATAGTGGAAGTCACTGTACCATACTTCAATAAACCACCGGCTGCATCAGGTGATTCCGAGGATTGAAAAGGTAAAGAAATTTATTGCATCCTTATTTCCAAAGGTGATGTGGATTTTTGTGGGCGCGTCGGTAGCATTTTGCCATTTGATATGTACCTACTCCTAATAGATTAACATAAAATTGAAGCATAAAACCTGACCGCCTATAATACTTTATAATGTAGCCAGTGTTTTACAGGGTACCACCATACGTAAAATCAGTCCAACAGGCTGTAGCATTAAACATACAAATAGACATATTATATACATAATTAGCTGCGCCCTGCGGTTTCACACGCAAATTTCGATCCCGTGGAAAATAGAAAATCATCCCATGACATCCCATAGAAACTTTTTTTCGGGATAAAAACTCCTGTGTTAATCCAAGTTGCCCTCTACGTGTGTGCCAAATTTCATGAAAATCATTTCAGTAGTTTTTGCGTGACGGAGTAACAAACAAACAAACACAAACTTAGTAGGATAGTAGGATTTTTCTAAGGCAATCTAGTAAATACACAACGATACCCAAACACATCACTATTTATTACCACTAGAGTGGCCACAAAAACATGATTACAGAACGGTAACGGCTAATTACCCTTCTGTTTGGCCGAGGTCCGCACTGGCGCCGTATCGGCCACGATCGACGTCTCCTCATATTACAAGGTTGACGACTCGATAAGAAGTGGCGTAAGTAATTCTAATTAGCGAGCGCGGTGTCAGCGGTATCGCGATCTCGTCGAGATCTTGTTCAGCTCATGTCGTGTGGCAGGACGCCAGGACTCCTACTGGCGCATATGCCAAAAAACACTACAAAACGGAATTTGTGAAGAACAATTTTTACAAATATAAGATTACAATTTATGATGAGATTGTCCTATAATAATATTATAAATGCGAAAGTTTGTATGTTTGTTTGTTTATTTGTTTGTTGTGTTAGGATAGTTTTAGAAACAGCGAGACGCAACTAGTAGTCTATATTTGTAAAAATTAAAACATAAAAATACTTTTTATCCCGTAAAAATAATGCTCGTGGTTATAGATTTTACTAAAAATATGACCATTTTCAAGGGACTTCAATAATTATTAATTATTTAATTATAATTAAATCGAACGTATTAATTAATTCAAAATAATGAAAGTTCCGGACACGATGTCATGCATTTGCATATATTATACGAAGGCGCCAATAAATATGGTGCAAATTGGTTTTGATAACATTTCTTGAGCCTAATTAAGTAATAAATAACAAGTGTTTATACATAATCTCGACCGGTAATGCAACGACAAAATGAGTACGTAAATTAGCTGTACATTGTGATTATATTAGCCAACCTCTATCTACTTTCATCATCGACATCAGCCTTCATCCCATCTAGTGAATTATTGGCGATCAACAATTCCCTTCCTAAACTCGTATTTTTACATCGTTCCATTCCAAACTTTTTTTTCTGACAAAAATAGCCTTTATTTTATTCCAGATCGTAATGTATACACGAATGCAACATTTTTTTTGGCGTGTGGTAGGTTTGGACAACACACCAAAAAATTGTTTAATGCTCGTTTTAGTAGGAACTAGTGCGCTTAATAGCCGCAAAGGTTCATGGGAGTCGGTAGTCACCAAAATGATTCGACTGCTCGTCTGCTCCTTAAAAGTACCATAAAAAAGAAAGGTATGCGACGTTAGCGCGGTGAAGCGTTTGGCTTGACAGGAACCACACGATTTTACACCTCATGTTCCTGTCATAAATGCGCTGCAAGGTGCTGAAACGGTAAGAAACTAAAGCGTTGGACCGCAATAAAAATCGTCTAAGCGGTGTCACAGTGATCCGTCTTCGTGAGCACTAGTTTTACTAGAAGCCCTACGCCGGAGCGCACCAGCGCCGACTGCCAACGTATCATTGCTCATCTGTCCGCAACGATTTCATTAGACACGATTCATTGTGTTCATTAGGGCTCTCTTGAAAGCCAGTCCAAACTAATGACTTGTTATTTGTTATTCGCTACGGATAAGGGATATCGGGCCCTATTCACTTTGGAGATAAACTGCATCGAAATCAATGAAGGTTAAGCGTTGGGGCCAATAGCAGGAAGTGAATAATGTATTGCGTATGAGCATCGATTCATATCAATATTCAAATCAAATATAATAAATGGATGTAAATCCAGACGATCACGGCCTGCAGGTAGGCGTTAAGGTCGAACTACTGCTTTAACGGGAAAACAAATAATTAATTTTGTGTTATGGAAGCTGGTAATAGGTTTTGTGTGTTCATTCTTTCGACAACACAAAATGGGCACATGTAAATAATGGCAGTGAAGAGTGAGATGATGCTTATATTAATGTCTGTTTTTTCCTTATGGCTATCTTTACAAGGTAATTTTCATACTTTAGAATTTCATCATCTGATGCCTCCCTAACTCGCCAAATGAAAAGAGCTTTGTGTAACATTTCTCTGATTTGTCCGTATGTCGAGAGCTCCAGGGTATAGTTACTGGTAGATGACATGGTGGTAGTTTCTACGGGCGTACTACATTAGATACATGTATAAAACCACAATCTTAAAAATAAAAAAATGGAGAAGACAACTAAACATGTTGTTCAGTTCATAATAAAGATTAAGACGTGCACCATCAGGTAAGATCAAACTAATTAAACTCTTCCGAGTGAATACATTTTATTTTCAGTCCAGGACCAGATGAGGTTGGAGTTAGGAACGAAGGTCACAGAAGTAAACTCACAGAACAACGGTACCCCGTGAGAGTCCACGCGTCAGCTCACCAACGATTTATGCCCAGTAGCTGGTAATTAAGATTTAATCGTCACGTTTAAGTTTTTGCCGGTGTTTTTAGCGTGAGAGGAGACGGAAACGGCTCACGTGAGGGTAATTGATCACGTCTATTAAATGTTTAAATCAGTTTGTTGGTTATCCGTTACATCCAGATCGCGATCACGAATGTACGGCTCAGCGATTTTTTTTTTTTTATGATATAGGAGGGCAAACGAGCAGCCCGAGCCATTTTCATGACTACCGACGCCCACAAACATCCGCATAGAGGCTACACAGATGCGCTGCCTTCCTTTCTCCTCCCACCTCCATGGGCCACCGGCTACTTACACACCGCACGAAACGCGACAGCACAGCTGTCACTTTACGCCGGTCTCGTGTAAGCGAGAGGTACCTCCCCGGTCGTGCCGGCCCAATTCGACTGCATGCAAGCATGCAGTGTGGCACTACCTCTTACCATGCGATTTACTAGGTATAAACATTAGTTGATATGGTACAGGTATAAAGCATTATGTCTGTAATATATAGTCAATTAAGAAGATATATAATAAGATTACAGCATATAACAATGTACCACCGTATATATTGCTATTTGCTTGTGGGTGTCCTTATGCAACAAAAAGCTAAAATAAAATTAACACAATGAATTATTTACATCGCTTTATAATTTTTAATTATACGTTCATTGAATGTTTAATAATAAAACAAAAAAATAACCAATTATTGGATTGACCTCTAGAATGCAGATTTTATATTTGAAGTCGAGATCCCGAATTAAAAATTAGAAAATATCACTTAAGGTTGCATCTTTTACTGACTTTCTTGTCAAGGATTTCAGACAAATGTAGGTGGGAATAAGTAATACGGACAAGGCGAATGTTTAAAAAACAATATAAAACATCATGATTAAAAACCTAGATTGAAAGCGCAATTAACAATCTAGACTTTTCGAAATGCAACAATTCAATTACTTATATCGATATCAAAAATAAAAGAAAACAATTCGACACAGAAAGTTAATTTAAAAGAAATAAAAAAGGTTTCAATAAGAGCAATAAACGACGTCGGATTCGTTTCGGACTGAAAGTGTGCTATCATTACAAGACTAATAAAAGTATGATATTGATCACGTATCTACCGAAAAATGGACTATTAAATTATCGTATTTTTATCACAGCCACTTCAAACAACCCGCAAAGTGTAACAAATATTAATGTTGTAGCTTAGTAATGGAAATAGAATTCTGTATTGAATTATTGATTGGTGTTGTGTGTGGTCCACAATCGTCAGAGTGCATTGATCGATTTTTTTTTCTCTCAACATATTCTTGTGTTCATCCCATCCATTGACATCGTGTAGCCGATTTGGGCCGGTGCGACCGAGGAGGTACCTCTCGCTTACACGATACCGGCGTAAAGGGACAGCTAAGGAGAGAAGAGGAGGAAGGAGGGCAACGCATCTGTATAACCTTCATGGGCATCGGTAGTTATGACTTGGACTGCTCGTTTGTCCCCTTATCATAAACTTCTTATTTTCTCTTGTTTACATCTGAACTATAATATTATAAAGTGAAAGCCTAAATCGATCTCAAAAAATCTTTGACTATTAAATGGCTACATAATCTCTGAATATGTTATGCTATATATTCATTACTTGAATATATTGGAAATGTCGTTTAAATTAAATAAACAAAATATGATATGAAGAACATATTAATCGTCTTCACAATCCCACTGTTCTCTCCACACATTTCTTTCCCAAATTTGCGAACCTGGTAGAGGAGGATTTGGACAACAGACAAAATCACACGGATTGTCCAGTATTACAATCGTTACTTTAGTAAAAGGTGTGATGTGTTCACAAAACTAGTCCTGAAACGTCGAGTGTAGATACAGAACGAAGCTCCCTTGCGTTTGAGACTTGATCGTATTTAGTAGGCGATTGTTAACATATTTTTGAGGGCAATAGGGCCCACAATTTAGGCCACCCGAAAAGTTCCATTGTCAAAGGCCTTGCGAGCCACTAACGTGACGATTATGAACCTTTTTGCCAGTAAGGTGTTTTATAAAGTACGTGCGACCCGCCTCTGCCTCGGTTGAGCAGAAAAAAAAATTACGTTTCTAAAAAGTTTACAATATGAAATGCAGGGCTAAGTAAAAAAAACTGAAATAATTTCAGTGCCCTGGAGTAATATACAGAGCGTCATTTCTTTCGACATAGGATGGCCTATTCCTAGCCAGTGCTTTGGATACGATTTTTATATCAAAACTATTATGCCTCTTATTATCCCAACACGCATAATAAGATAAACTGAATATGCATATGTCTATAATCGAAGGAAAAGTGATGACGTAAGGATTTTCTACAATCGCAACAAATTTTTTATTGAAAGTCACGTAAAAGTGCCACAACCTCAAAATTTTGCATTATTGAATATAAAATTTTAATTGAAAGTGAACCAATAAAGTGTCATTAAAAAATGAATAAAATCACTTATGGAACGAAGGCATGAGTGTGCATATTTGCGGTGCCTTTATTTAGTCCATACAATTCGTGTCGAGACGGTATGGTTCGGAGCGAATACATATACTTATACAAAAACTCAATGAAAGTCGAAAGTCACGCTTTCACTTGTGGACGCCATTGTGATATGACGGTATTCCACATTCATTCTCAACAATAACTCCTATTGCCAATGGTCGAATTACAAGTCAGGTGTTTAGGTCAGTTAGGTGTTATTACAAACATATTACTCGACGGATGTCGGGTGTCAGTCTTCGGTATTATATTAGCGTTATTTTTACACTGCTGTTATAATACAACAGTAATGTATGTAATTAATAGCGCCAGTTCCGTTACAAAGGAACTAATCAAAAGCCAATTACACGTATGTTTGTTCTCTGTCATTTGGAGCGTCCATCTTTTTTTTATGACCTTAAAATGGTATTTGAATTTCTTTATAAAGCACAGTCATTGAGTACGTCAATTAAACCATTCACGTCCAATTTCTCCGATGATTCATTAAGCTCGTAAGAAATGCCGATATGATTTCATATTTTAAGGTAACGAGGTCATATTTGAGAATTAAATTTCATATTAAGATGCAGTAAGATATTGTATATTAGCTTCTGCCCGCAGCATCGCCTGCGCGTATTTCAGACTTCAAAAATGGAGGTTCTCAATTCTACCGAATGAAAGATTCACAGGTTCTCCGCCGTAGCCTATATGTTGACACGACCTGTTAGTAATATTCACACAAAATTTGAAGTAAATCCATGCAGTACTTTTTGAGTTTAGCCCGGACATATATACAAGGTTGATACAAGCGAGAGGCATTAAATTAAACCATAAATACTATAAGTGCCTACAGTTAATCCGAAACTATTAAAAAAAGTTTACGTACGTAGATACGCATTAATTGATCTGTTGAATGTGCGGAATGAAAATCTAAGCTCAGTTCGCGGTTAAAGTTGGTAAGATGGTAATCAGATAAGAGTATCTTAAAATTTAATTTAATTTAGCACAAACTAGTAATGATGTTAATCCATAATCACGTATAATCAGCATTATCACTTTTATTTTATTAGTTTTATACAGCTGGAAATGGTGAAAAATAAAAATTTTAAATTTTTATTTTTTCACCATTTCCAGCAAATTCAGATGTCAGTGCTGTGCCTAGTTTCCCTCTTGTCCGCGTCGTATCCGATAGCCGGTATAGAAGAATATACTTGTGTTTGTGCTTGAACACTACAATATATTTTTTCAATTACTATTTGAGAGAGTACTGTAAGAGGTAGGTCACGCTGCATGCATGCATGTAGCCGGACCGGCACGACCGGGGCGGACCTCTCGCTTACTCGATAATGGCGAACAGTGACGGCTTTGCTGACACGTTTCGCGCAGTGTGTAAATATTCGGTGGACCATGGAGGTGAGAGAAGGAAGGCTGCGGATGTCTATGGGTGTCGGTTGTCATGAAAATGGTTTGCTCCCTTATACTATAAAAAAGTTGAATAGTTATTGAAAAGAATCGAGGCCCGTGGTAAATTCATCGGATGGGGCCCACCCGAATATAAAAAAGCTTTTTTTTAGTTGGGATTCTCCTCTGACCAGGCCCCCTTACGGCTGGGGCAACCACGTTACTTCTTTAATACTCCATGGAATATTGTCATTGTCACAAGGAAACCGACCGTATGTAATATAAATTAATAAATTAGTGGAAATATGTATACTAAATATTTATTTACTTTTACATATTAAATTGTTCTAAACTTATATTTTATCATCATCATGCTTTATCGGTCCACTTCTGGCCAAACGCCTCCTTCAATGAACGCCAACTTGTATTTACTTTTACATAATTACCCGAGGATGCTCTGCCATGTTATACCGGCTTTCGACCCCGTCTGGTAATGTGAAGGCCCGCCGGCTCACCCCCAGCTAATTTGCGGCGCACGCCTATTCGGCGTCGTTACTTAAAGCCGTGTGGATATTTATGGGCCCACTACATCAAGTAAACAACGTGTTTAGGATTTAATTAAAATTGTTAAAGACGAGCACACGAGATGGGAGGGGATGTTGTGTTCTCGATTGAAGCATTGAAGATTTTGTACGAGATAATACCGTGTTGAATTGCGCCGCAATTGAACCGGCGCGACCGGAGATATGTCACCCTCTAACGTGACAAATATGCTATGGTTTGTGAGTAGCTTGTGGCCCATTGTAGTGGAGGAGAAAAGGAGGGCAACGCGTTTGCGTAAAAAATATGCGAATGTCCATGGACGTCAGGGGCCATCAAGTATCCGACTGCTCGTTCGCCTCCTGGCTCCTTATACTATAAAATAAGTAAAGATTTGCTTGGAGTAATACTATTATAACCTACTTCAAGCTTTTAATTTAAACATTTAATACGACAATTATTTTCTTTAGATAATACCTACATTGTTTTAAGCTCTCATGTAAATTAATTTCCTGGTAATTTTTCAAAATTAACATATAGAAATAGGAAGACATATCAAGATTTTATAAGTAGAGGTTTAAAGAGAATTTAAGTTAATGCTTAGGAATAATGTCAAATTTTTAAAAGCACATAAAATGAAAAAAAACATCTAAGCCTTGTAAGTGTCGTTTGTTCATACTTATGCATCATCTACTAGAGAACATCAATACAAATAATTCAGTATCAATACAATTAAATGATAAGCTTACCTTTTCATCCGGTGGGAGAGAGGGGTTGTCCCACGCCTGTCACAAGTCGCCCCAGATGACGGCTCGCTTGCCGCGGTCCACCGACGCCAGCAGCCCCGACTGCGGGTGCCAGGACACTGCAGTCACTGCTGACCTATTAATGAATAAACAAATATTTATCAGAAAAGAATCTATTCTTTATAAACTATGTAAATTCGGTAGAGACTACATCTTTGCCTGCAGCTTAATTGAACCTTTTTTTTTTGTTTTCGCAGGGGAATGCATTTACGCACGCTACCCGGGAGCCTGGGTTGGCTCTGAAACCGGGTACAGTGCCGGGCTCGGCATTTGGCATGCCCCTACCGACTAAGCCCCTGCGGGTGCCTTCAGCCGCTATAAGTGGAGGATCCCGGATCTGCAGGCTACAGGACCCGAGCTTAATTGGACCTGAACAATCGGGGAAGTAACTTCATGTGATACTGCCGCAAGAGATATGCTATAACCATAGCACATCCCGTGGTTCATTGAAGGGGGAAGAAGGCTTTATCATTCCACTGCCGGACATATAGGCCAATTTGGCCGCCAGAAAGACCGATCTCCAGCTACATGCATCCATCCCCGACCAGCTTCTATACCGAGATCTGGTTGACTGCCACCGCACCATTTACTAGAGGGTTAAACGGTCAAAGTTCATTTTCGTTAAATGGTCATTGACTTTATTCACAGAATTATTTCACTTTTACATTATTAGTACGTTAAAAACCTACCTATTTTTCATTTCTAAATTGAAATGATAAATGAAATTAGCAAAAGAAAGAAGAACTTTCATCACGAAGCCACTAATTGAAGTTTGTCGTATCCACAAGCCAGTGTCGTTTACGGCAATTATTTCTATGCGGCTAATGGGCTGACCACACAGGCCGCGGTGCCCGGACCGTCCGCACACCGCTTTAACGTTATTACATTGTTAATCCTGAGAACAACCTATTATTATTGTGTACGGGATAGTCTCTTGAATATTCCTTGTTACATTTTATTTCTGCTGATAATCTTCGCCTGTCTAGTGATCGGTTAGTGCATCTATTTTAATGAAAGCCAAGACTTTCATTATTTCAGCTTGTAATAAGTACTAACATTTTAATGCTGAACAGTTTTTTCGATTGACTATTTTCGGGAAATACAGTTTCGATGTTATTTTTTTTTACTGTTAGATATACATAATTACATATAGTTTATCAAGGAAGGCTATACTATATACACCATCACGCTTATGACCAACTAGCTCCGCTCCGCGGTTTCACCCGCGTAAATTTTGATCCCGTGGATAGTAGAAAATCATCAGATGGCATCCCATAGGACCATATTCCGGGATAAAAACTCAAAAAAAAACTATCCTGTGTCAATTGAAGTTACCCTCTAGGTGTGTGCCAAATGTCAGGAAAATCGGTTCAGACGTTTTTGCGTGAAGGAGTAATAAATAAATAAACAAACAAACAAACAAAGTGATGATTAATACGTATTAGCAAGAAACTAACTTAAGTATAGAGTACCTATGTATAGAGTTTGCCTACTTATTTTGCTAGTTATATGAATACAGAAATGCTAGTAATTATATATTAATTAAAGTGATTAACATGTATTTTATTTTTAGAATGAGCTATCCTATCTACATTTAGCTTTAATTTTGCGGCTTTATGTTTCTCTTCATTAGAAATATTGCTCTCGCAGCAACATTATTAAATTTCACAAGATATTGAATTTTAGAAAATTTGATTTGATGGCAGTGTCCAGCGACCCAGTAGCCCACTCTAATATATCATACCTGTCCCTCAGTGACAATGACGTCGACGACCAGTAATCAAACGTAATTTGTTACTACCACGACAGAATTTCACCGGGATGTAGTTAAGAACAAGCGAACTTCAGTGGCAGGCAGAATCGTTGACAGATTGTGATTGACAAGCAATCAATGTCTAATCAGTAATGCCTTTAAACATCCGCACAACCTGATGTTATGCAAACACTTTACCCTCCTTTCGCCCAATGGGCCGCTGGACAAGCAAAAAATAATAAGAATTTCCATATCTGTATTAAGAATCCTTATAATATAATTTAAGTCACCGTAAGTGTTTAATTAGTGCAAATATTTTTTTTTATGGTATAGGGGAGTAAAGGAGGAGGAGTCGGAGACCACAGACATCCGCATAGAGGTTATACAGATGCGCTACCCTCCTTTCTCCTCCCACCTCCTTGGGCCACCGGCTACTTACACACCGCACGAAACGCGACAGCACAGCTGTCACTTTACGCCGGTCTCGTGTAAGCGAGTGGTACCTCCCCGGTCGTGCCGGCCCAATTCGGCTGCATGCAAACATGCAGTGTGGCACTACCTCTTACAAATCTATATTTGTATCCAAAATACCCCAGCACGACCTCAAAAGGGAAAGACCGGCATATTTAAGAGGATCGGGGTCAGGGAGGCGAGCACCTACAATCTTTCTTTCCGTTTGTTTGACCTCATATGCCATAAAAAAGTAATTTTTACATGACATACCTGCATCTATTGTGTTCTTAAAAAAACGCATTTAATACATATCGATGTGCCATAAAACCTACCATAAGTAATCTTTTAGCATAAAGTTTCTTTTTTCTCACATCAATCAAATAATAAAACTCCTTTTCTGTGCACCGAAAAGTATACCGCACGAAACCGAAAAGAACACGAGTAAAAGTGGACCGAAATATATTTATATGTTGTAAACAAATACGTATTGCCCTTTTTAGATACGAAACGACCTGTTCTTTCCAAATCGGTAACTCGACGATCCGGAACCACGCTTTCATAGAACATATCAGGTGTCTTCTAAATATATCTTTATTAATGTTATGATTTCCTTTTCAGATAGACGATAATGTTCGGATCAAGCTGAAGAATTTTTTTGTTTGGTTGAACGCACGAATCTTAGGATGTACAAGTCGCTTTGATTTTTTTTAGTGTTAGGTAGCCCATTTATCCAGGAAACACCATAAGCTATAGATATACCATCACGCAACGATCACTAGTAGGTTGCGCGTATTAACTGAGGGGGGTTGCTAGTGTATGATCCAAAAATAGTGTTGCCAGGTCCAACATCATAAGGCTTCGATTTTCAGGGGGCAAACAAACGAAAGGCCAAACCAGCAGTTTCATGACTATTGATACCCTTAAATATAAACATAATTTTTAAGCATAGGTGTTGCCTTCACCCCCTTCTCAAATGTCCGACCAAAAGTGTTACAATTCGTGGTATTTCCTGTGTAGTTATAGAGTCAGTCAGTCTTATTACAGAGACTTCCCGAGCGGCCATGTTTATCCTTCGTTGCCGACACTGTATTGAGCTTCTCTACGCTTCCATACAGTGGCGTAACTACAGGGTGGCAAGTCGAAAAGGGCCCGGTCAGAGAAGAATCCCAACTAACAAAAACCTTCTTTATGCTCAAAATTCATCGGACGGGCCCCATCCGAATTTGCCACGGGCCTCGCGGTATAGTCACGCCACTGCTTCCACAGCAAAGGTCCAAGTCAAGAACATCTTACAGATAGCGATGAAATTCACTCAGGAATTATTGCCTAAGCCATAAAAATATTATTATCTCATTTCGCCATCTACGCCTATACAAAATAATCTATACCTATATAATATGTATAAAAAGATGAATGTTTGACATATATGGGTCAAAATCAAAGAGGTGAGAATTTTAGATTTTCAAATATCTGAAAAATTAAGTTTACTTTTGAAGAAAACTAACAAAAGGAGTCTGTTGTGTCATTTATCAGGAACCTTGTCCATGAAAAGGCGCGCACAAAAATAAATATTTTCGAAATTCTACCCGTTAATAAGAATTATGGCAGAGTCGTGAGTCATTTCGGGAACACTTTTAAATGAAGCTTAAATAATAATTTAAAAAACATATTTAAGGTTTACCTTTAATAAAGTACGATAAAACTGTATATAAATCGAAAAATTATTGTTTTTTGTATATTTTGTAATAAAATACATTTTTTTTTAAATTACTCTTCATAAATCTATAAATGGTGTAAATTCTGTTCCAAAATTTCAGTTTATTTTATATATTCTTGCATTACGTTTTACATAAATACCACGAATATAAAGGCCAATAGGTCCTTTTCACATTGTTTATGTAAGATTTAACTATAACATTACATGTAGTGATTTATTTGCAGTTTTTATGACGTTCCCGAAAATGATAGGGGTGTTCCCGAAATGATATTGAAGATCGCCACTGACGCATTTTTGAAAAGCCTCGCGCTGTTTTGAATTTTTTGGTAATTTGTTAGCAGTGTCCTTTAATTGTGTTGTCAAAACCTCGCCGAATAATAGATGCTTACGAACTTCCGGAGTTACATAACAACCTCTTGTCAATTCATTAACTTTGCGAGTAGGCGTATCAGCAGTCTTTTTGGATGCTCTTTCGTCACGTTTTCTGCTTCTCTCCACTTTTTTTCGCAACTTGTCTATAGTTCTTTGCATGTCTTGTAATTTTGAGGGTTCCGTATCTCAAAGAGAAAAAACGGAACCCTTATAGGATCGATCTGTCTGTACGTCTGTCAAGACCTTTTTCTCTAAAACGCGTGAAGGGATTAAGCCGATTTAATTTTTGTCAAATACGAAGGTCAGTTACGTCTTGATGCCTTGAAAAAATCACACTTCTAAGTTAACGAAATAAAAAGTTATAG
>LUGF01038837.1:334424-344594 GCA_001625245.1 Calycopis cecrops | reverse complement strand
CAACTAATTTTGATATTTCAACCATATTAATAGATTAATAGATGTGTTTGCATAAAACGACTGTGACATACGGACGGCCAGACGAACATTATATAATTTTCAGTTTTTGCCACTTGTCTACGTAGCCCTAAAATTGGCAAATTGATTAATATTTTTAACCGATTTGGAATTTTTTATCAATAAAATCACATACTTATAAACTTATGTGTGCTATAAGTGCATGCAAATAAAAGTAAGTCAACTTTTAGAAGTTGTACCTAACGCTTGTTTGGACAAAACTTTAAAATTTCTCAACTATGTTCATATGTAAACATAAATTATGCTAAAGATATCTGTGCTATACCATTTCACCGTCCATATATGACAAATAAACAAACATTGATTTATATATAGATACAATAAGTCACAGTAAAACAAATAGTGCACTAAACATTAGACTTCATCGAACCCGAAGCGTGGTTGATTAATAATTAATATTTTATCACCCACTTGTGGAACACAACTCATAACTACGTAATAACATTATTGCGCCATTTTATCGCCACAATAAGAGTGGTGTAAAAAATGATAGCGCTCCCGGCGTTCATTAAATGAGGCATATTCACAGCGATAGCGGGGCCCGGCAGTTTATGTGATGGTGATTAGACAAAGTGTCAGGAACTTATTATATCTCATAAACAGATGCAGATAATGTGCTGAGGCTTAAAGAAACTATGGGTTTTTTAGGTCTTAGAATAGAAATAGCTTTTCAATTTGTGTGTGTGACTGTACTTTTTACGTATGTTTCGCGAATAGGTATGTGTTGTGGATCGATGTTCATTTTTGTTTCTATTAATAGCATACAGGTAGTCAGGTAGCCCCTAGTCGCTAAGTCAGAATCTATTGATACTGGAGAAATCAAATGCACGCTACAAATTATAAATAATTATCGAAGCCAGTTTATTTTGAATAGCGTTTTTTATTACTTATTAGATTTCTGATGCGTAAGTTTTATTTAGGAAGAAAAAGAAGGTAGACTGTCGACAAGATTGGAAGACGATGTACATGCTAAAGCCTGCAGCAGTTGTAGTAGAAAAGTTGTAGTAGAAAAAAGTTGATTTTGATGATTTGATACTTTTTATAATTATATATAATGGGGTCAAACGAGCAGTCGGAGCCATTTTCATAACTACCGACGCCCATACACATCCGCATAGAGGCTATACAGATGTGCTGCCCTCCTTTCTCCTCCCACCTACGGTACGCTACTACGCTACTTACACACCGCACGAAACGCGACAGTACAGCTGTCACTTTACGCCGATCTCGTGTAATCGAGAGGCACCTCTCGTGGTCGTGGCGGCCCAATTCGGCTGCAAGCAAGCATGCAATGTGGTACTGGCTCTCACAAAAAGAGAAACATTGAAAGAGGCCTACGTCTATGGATCAATAAAGTCCAATAATAGACAAAACTAATGTCCTTCCACCATCACAACTTCCCTAAATCAAACAATCCCTCCATCTATCGGTAGTTATCCATAATTAAAGTTCTTATTCAAATTTCGTTTATAACGAGTCGAGCGCGGCCAAAGTGGATATTGTTGGACTCCCGTTTGTATTTGAAATAACAATTGCATGCGTTCGGCGTCGCTTCCTCCTCCCATATCGGCGGCTCGTTAGCCGCACCAGGAGCGGTATGTGTAAACGAACTCCCCTCTAATCCTTGTTTATGATTTCTCAGGCATAATGCGACATAAAACCTTATGGCGATAGTAAAGTCCGGCTACATCATTCCCGTGCGCAATTATTTAAACCCAATTGAGCGTCTATTATTTTGGTCGCGACTCGCCCGTATTTACTCTATGGTTTTTTACTACCGACTAACCAGTAGCCACACCCGTAGACATCCGCCTAGCCTGTCATAGAAGTAATTGCCGTAAACGACACTGGCATGTGAGTATAATATTCAATTAGTGGTTTCGTAATGAAAGTTATTTTTTTTATTTATGTTTCAATTCTAGGAATTGATTTTTTTTATAGGCTCTAGTTGCAAACGAGCATACAGTCATTTTCATGAATATCTGTTCCTCCTTTCTCTTCCTTCCATGAGGAACCGGCTAATCAATACTATATAATATATAAAATATTTCAATACTTATTGATGGGTGTATTTTTTGTTTATTTATCATTATTATTTTTTTTTCGCGCATGTGTTTCTTATATTCAATATTCTTTGTTTTTTTATTTTTTTCTGTTCTTCCTTTTATAGGTACCCTTTTAGATGTAGTTTATTTGTGTGTCAGATTAAGTAACAATGATGGTACCTACCTAATACTTAATAAAATATATAACAGTGTATAAATTTCCTGAATAAATACTTATTCTATTCTATTCTAATCACACATCGCACGAAACGTGACAGCACAGCTGTTACTACATGTCGGTGTCGTGTAAGGGAGATGCACTTCCCCTGTCGTGCCGACCAAATATTAAAATATGCAAATTGGTTAATTGGAATTGTGCAAATAAATACATCCTTTCTTTCTTTCTCCCTGTTTCTTTCTGTCTTTTCTGTCGGCCATCAAATGGCGCATTAATGAGAGTAGCGATGCTCTCCGCACCAGTGACCCAGTTAGGCGCCAGCGTAATATTCGTAATGTGGTGATACCGTTCGCAGTCCCCTCGCGTTCTCGGAACCGTAACGGTCCCCATCCGACTTGAAATGCACCAGTTTTGTGATAAACTATGCAGGGTCCGTTGTCGCGCGTGATCCCGTGAACTTAGATGCTGTCATAACGATAGTCGCACTTTTATTGCATCTGATAGTGGCGAGGAATGACGGGGAATCGCGTGTCGCATATGGCGGCGTCATTTTGACAGTTTTGTATGCGCCAGTCGCGGACGGCAGCGAGCGACAATGGAACTGTCTGCTAAAATCGTTATCGTCGTACAAAATCGGTAGACGGTAAAATACTATTTATACAGTACAGTCAATATCTATAAATGAAATTAGTTCATTAATTAACAATAAATTATGTTAGGGTCTAATTTACATAAACTTATATACAATCATATTTTTTTGTAGTTTTAGGGGACTTTCACACGAGTGGTGAAAATTTCTCTTTCCAGCTACGGGAACAGAGTGGGGTCTGTAACCTATCGTCTCTATAATCCAGAAGACAGAATAGTCTTCGCTAGTCCGATGAACCGATAGGTACGGCTATTGTGATTACAAAATCCCCTGTAGGTACCTACTGTACCTAATCCTTTTGAAAAATAAAGCGGTGAAATGACTCCTATTTCATGACTATCGACGCCCATTGACATCCTCATAGAGGTTATACAGATGCGCTCCTCCAGAGGCCAGTATTTACTAGACGCACGCAACTAAGGAACTACACTATGTTTCTACGGTCTACGTATTAATGTTTGGCATAGGCAGGCTGTGGGCAGAAAGTGGGAAAGGTTAGCCGAAGATCGAGGCCAGTGGCGTGCTGTGGGAGAGGCCTATGTCCAACAGTGGACTACAATAGGCTGATGATGATGATGATGATAGGCATGTCTAGTAGAAATACCGAAAAATCGATAATCGAGTTCACCCTCGTTTGGTATTCACAATGCCTTACAAGCCCGCGGACGTGATAAACCCCATTAATTTGCAGTCGTGAGTCGCTCGCGATACACCGACCTGTTACTTAGCGCTACGTCCACGTGTCAAAGCTCATATATTTCGCGATACTTCAGATACGTTCCGAATGCGATTTGTTTATGGCGCTGCAGATGTGCTTTTGTTTTTCTTCAATTGTTTTGTAGTGGATTTGAATATTTAGTGAACAAGAATAACTTTTGAGTTTAACTTTAAATATAGGTAATAGTTTTAAGGGCCACGAAAAAAAAACCGGCCAAGTGCGAGTCAGACTCGCGCACCGAGAGTTCCGTAATCCAACGTAATGCATGGTTTTCAATTATTGTAACTTTACGCCTGCCGTTTAAGTTGACAAACGTATATAAGCGGTTGCTCACACACATTTAGTAGGCAACGAATTACAGTTATAAGTTGATAATGATTTTTCCAACGATCTACATATAATTTACTAGTTTTCAGATTTATTCCTATATAATATGTGCTATAAGTTCTTAATTCTTGCCAAAATTCACAACTCCAGGTCGACGGGAAGTACCCGATATTTTTTTTGTTTTCGACAAAGTACGTTTTCATACAAAATTTGTGCATAATTGGCTTATAACTTTTTATTGCGTTAACTTAGAAGTGTGATTTTTTTCAAGGCATCAAGACGTAACTGACCTCCGTATTTGACAAAAGCCGCTTAGCTTAATCCCTTCACGCGTTTTGGAGAAAAAGGTCTTAACAGACGGACAACAAAGCAATCCTATAAGGGTTCCGTTTTTTCTCTTTGAGATGCGGAACCCTAAAAAATAGAGAAACGCTTTAGTCAATTCTTGATTGGATGATAAAAAATTATAAGTAGGTATATATGTAACAGACAGTGATACTAAGCTTGAGTTACTTTTGTGTAAATGTGTAACACATGTACCTAATATAGCTTCGCCACGCGGTGTCACGTGAACAGTTTAAAGTTTTTCTTGGTGGATACAGAAAACGTATGTTAAAAATTTGCTTCCTATACATACTCCACATACATAACTATCTATGTAACAAATAAAACTTTGAAATATAGCTATATAATTGCAATACTTGTTATTATTGTGTGACATTGACATTGTTGCAAGCGTCACCTGACACCGCCTTAAAAGTGATGGCTATGGTATCGTGTTTCATGCGGTTCGCGAGCAGCTAGTGGTTCATCGGGAGGTCGGAAACGCTTCTGCATTACCTAATAATTAAGTGTGCTGATGATATTATAAATAAAAATAAATAAATATCTGTGGAATTTACACACCACGTTAGCCTAGCCCCGTGCTAAGTAGGTAAGGACTTGTGTTACGGGTACTAGACAACGGAATATATTTAATATATTTTATAAATTTAAGAAATTTTATATATTTAAGATTTTTATTAAAGAAATACATATAATTCATAGATAAACATCCATGAACAAGGTGGGGTTCGAACCCGCGACCCCTGGCGCGACATGCTCCACTTATCCGAGCCCTGTACCACTGCGCCATCCTGGTCGTCAAAGTAATATTGTGTACTAGCCAAATTGCTTCGATTGCTCGCTTGTCCGACTATGCTAGAAAAAAAACCATGTTATCTCTATTATAACATAATCTAATATAATCAAGATGGAAAGGAAATAAGATTATTATTAGTGAAGCACGCGATGTCTTGGCCCATATTCAGAAGAAGGTAAATGTAAATGAGTGACGTGTATAGAGATTACATCAAGCTAGCCTTTGTCCGCGACTTCGCATGCATACCTAGTGTTGAAGAACACGCCAGTTTTTAATTTCAAGAAATACTATTTGAAAACGTCATAGAATTTAATTTAGCTATTCTTACATTATTTAATGACTTGTCGTAAAAATTATCATTATTTACATTGGCTTCGGAAATACACGTCCCTTTTATCGTCTACACCATAGGTTCCCAAACTTTTTCGTCTAACGCCCACTTTGAAAATCAGTTACTTCGTATCTCCCCCTTATTAGTTATTACACCTTGATATTCAAAGACAATTATGTCGTTTCTGGCCCCTTACCGCCCCCCTCAGAGCATCTAGTGCCCACAAGGGGGCGTTATCGCCCACTTTGGGAAAGACTGGTCTACACTATAAAAGGTATTTGGTAAGGGCAGCGGTTACGCCTAACAACGTTAATAGATAACTGATATCTAGGAACTATCGACAAATTTAATAAGAAGCCACACTCATACGTCGAATCATCGACACTCCTCGCAATAAATCACAACGTCGGCAAACAAACAAACACAACACAATAGGAACAACAAAAGTACGTGTCGCGCTTGTTCCTGTTAATCCCGACCCCATGCCGCGCGACACAGGGTTAACAGCACCACAGAGATAGGGCTGCCATCAGTCCGGGATTCCCCGGATTTGTCCCAGTGTCCAGAGTTGTATGAAGGGCGTCCGGGGGCTTTCCCGTAGAGCTTTTGAAAAGTGTCTTAATTAAACATTCATCCACAATAACCCGCATTCGAGAAGGCTCGGTAAAATAATGTTTCAGAGTTGTCGGAGAAAATACCATATTTCACTCAGAAGTCCGGGATTTTGGCCAAGTTTATCCAGCGTCGGCAATTTAGGTGATGGCAACCCTACACAGAGATAGCATTTAAATACACAATCAACGATCGACACCAGCGTCTCGCCCGGAAACGTCCATTAGACCTCAATAACAGTTTCACATCGATCAATTAAATCTATGATGTAGATTAAACTTTGTACAGACAACACACGCAAAAAACGTTTGATGATTGTGACCCAGTATTAGGAGATTAGAAATATTATCATAATCATCAAACAGTAAGAGATAGTGCCAGGCTGCATGCATGCATGTAGCCACCGCACGAAACGTGACAGTTATGCTGTAGGGCTGTAGTGTGAGTATCTGGTTTCCCATGGAGGTGGAAGAAGAAAGGAGGGCAGCGTATCCGTATAGCATCAATGCAGATGTCTATGGGCGTCGGTAGCCATGAGAATGGCTCGGGACTGCTCATTTGCCCCCCTATACCATAAAAAGGTGCCTCTTCCATACAAGACAATGCTGAAAAATTTACAGCTATGAGCATTGAAGGGGAAAGAGGGTAATAAATAACATTATGGTATTTCTATACTGTAATGTTTTTATTGCAATATTTTTTTATTATAATAATTTTTCTTGCCTAACGCCGCTAGAGCAGTTGTCACTTCGAAAATGATTGAGAAGATCGCATTCACTCATTATCTTAAGGACGCAAATGAGCAGTCGGAGGCATTATCATGACTACCGACGCGCTTAGACATCTGCACAAAGGTATACAGATGCCTAGCTCTCCTTCCTTTTTCCCCCTCCATGGGCAACTGTCTACTTATACGCACGAAACGCGCACAGCTGTCACTTCTCTTCCCGGTCATGCCGGCCCTATTCGGCTGCATATGCATGCAGCATGGCGCTTCTTTCATTCAAATCTAGTCTGATTCAAATTCTGAAGATCACATACGTCTCCACCGACACAATTCAGCCACTGACACCGCCTAACCCCGCATTTCCGCAGTCCCCAGTTTATTATTACAATGTTAATGAGTTTATCTCGATAAACCCCCGCTTATGGCACGACGCAGGCCACTTTATGCCCGCAGTTAGGGTTTTATGAAATGAAACAATGGCGGGGATCGCAATCTTTATTGTCCATCGGTACATTTCGGCATAAATCTATGTATATCGATTTTCGTGGAACGGTATAAATAGTTACGTCCATGGCATTACTCTAATACGAGGTACCGCAATGTTTGTCTAACATTAAATTGAGCGTGACAGTGGGAAAATGGTGAAATTAAGTGAAACCCACAGTTAGTTCAATATTTGTGGATTAGGCGCATTATTGAGCCGCGAACGGGGCTTTGGCTGGTTTGGATTGTGTCATCTGTTAAATTAATGTATTTGTAAATTGAAGAAGTTCGTGATACCGCGGTACCTAAATACACCTCTATACTGTGCTTATATAGCCATTATTGGAGTTTGATAATTGATCCTTAAGAAACAAAAACCGTAAAGTGACCATATTAGGTTTATTTTATTTTAACTATATTTTATGATTTCCAATAGTAACCCAGTTATTTCTTAATTTCGTCCGAATTCGTATAATTTATATATTTTAAGGAGTTGTTTGAATTCCAACAATAATTGTTCACGAGACCCTTTATCTTTTTCAGATTTTGAAACCTTTATGAAATATTTATTAATCAATTATTTATTAATAAAGTTCTAAATTGAAATATATATTTTTTAATTTGCATTGGATGGCACTTGATGTTAAACTAAAAATTAACATTAGTCAGAATTTAATAAAAATAAAATCATTTAAACAGACCATTGACACAGCCCATGTCAAAAATATTTTCCCACTAACTTTTTACAGGTTCTGAGTTGGAAAAGTGCAACGTTCTATCGGATAGAAACGACGCGTCATCGGTTAGCAATTATATATCAGCACTAAATAATGGTAAACATCGCCTGAACAGTGGTATGTGGTGTGGGAAAGAGAAATTTGCAGTAGAGACAGCTCGAGCCAACCCTGACCTCACGATTTCAATTGTCCATGCGAAATGTTACAAGGAAACTAAACGATGTCACGAGCAGGGAAATTCTAGTTCTGAATTCAAGGTCAGAGTTGTGCTTACCTAAACGTCGGGCACATGTCGCGGGTCACGCCGGGGTTGAAGTTTAAGTGGGGAAAAAAGGTTGCGAGGTCAGTGGTCATAACTTGTTGCATGTGCCGACATACACGAGTCGGTCACAAAGTGAAGCCTTCGCATATCTCTCCATATCAAAATGGCTTCTTTTTTTATAGGTTAGACTAGGCGTGTCACTCGGTTTTACCCGTATAATCAACTAGCTGTGCCCCGCGGTTTCACCCGCGTTTAGTTTCTAAGAAATCCATACAAACTTCAACACCCTATTTCACCCCCTTAGGGATTGAATTTCTAAAAATTTTTTTCCTTGAAATTGAATTTCTTAGCGGACGCCTACGGCATATCCTCTAGTTGCATTCCAAATTTCAGCCCGATCCGTCCAGTGGTTTGGGCTGTGCGTTGATAGCTGGCTATGTCATGTATGTTTGAGTTTTATATATATCAATAATAATCTCCCCCCCATTTCAACCCCTTAGGGATTGAAATTTTTATAATCGTAACTCAGAAAACTTTGTGGGTTCATCACAACAGATTTTCTAAAGATTTCATATGTATAGAATAGAAAGATGAGAACCACCGTCTGTGGATATCTGTTAGGCTGCATATCTTGCAGACGTTTTCTGTACTCTCTTTGAGATAAGTATTAAAGGTGAGCACATTTTATTAAGAACCGCAAGTCATATCGGTTCGGAATACCGAGTATGGATGTGCGAATGCGAATAATCGTGCTTAAATGTTTAATGACAAGTAAACACACAAAGAAACAATCATTTAGAAGATATTCCAACTTAGAGATTTCTTCGGTGGCATCTTAATTATGATTTTATAGCTCAATAGGCGTCTTCCATATATTCTTTATAATTGGTTTTTACTCGTGATTCTAAAAGAAGTAAGAGTTGGTTACCTTTTTTAGAGCGCTATTTAAATTTTCTAACAAAGTACTGTAAGATATAGCGTCGTTAATAAGCAGAGACAAGCAAGTGTCTTACTACATAAAATTATGTCATAATATGTTACTTACATAAAATCGGCCATCGTGAAATTCATCTTCATGATGTTGAACGTATAAATATTAATTAACCAATAAATAAATACGTTGTTAGTATCTATAGAGGCTTTTCGAGACAATATACTGCAGTCCCGGTCATATATCAACTGCAGATATTGCTTTGGCATTGTAAAAGATATAAACTACTATAAATGGCACACCATTTCCCTGGCTCCTATATCTAATTAAATCATTTCTCGGGAACTATATCAGGTACCGGTAAATGATAAATGTATACTTACATGAAGCGGTATTGATAAGTGGCCCAAAATAGGTTTGATACAGCGCATGTTTCTAGATTAATCTTTTACATTGTAGGACGGCTGTGTGACTATAATAAGCCTGTCTTGGTTAGGACATGCAAAATAGCTAGAGAGAGAAGGAGCATACAATTCTGATCTAGCCCCGAAAATTATTTAATTCTGAAGCTTACCAGACCTATAACGTTATAGGGCATTGATTGCTCGTAGTGATAAGCAGGTACAACAGATAGTTGAGATCTGTGGTTCGAGGCCGGGTCGTGTAAAAAAAATTTACACCCCAATAGTGGCAAGTCTTGTTTAGCCTTCTCTCCGGTAGAGTCTATTGCCGTAATTTCGACCTAAGACACGTGTGCACTATAATACATCCTGCGCAAAAGCCCAATTTTGATAGCCGAAATTTGGCTGGAAATAATTACATAATAATATAAATAAATATATATACGAGGGCTGCCTTTTAAGTTTTGTCGTTTGAAATAAGTATAGACAATATTATAGATTATTACCATTTATTGTTTTTCAAAGAATTCTCCGCGATATTTAATACACT
>LUGF01038837.1:318485-330718 GCA_001625245.1 Calycopis cecrops | reverse complement strand
ATCATACCGTCGCAAGTTTTTCTGATAAAAAGTTAGATCATACCCACAGCTCTAAAGCTCCGTTTGCAGACTAACGTTATTTGAAAATTACCTTATTTTGCTTATCAGATACGCATTCCAGTCTATCTAGCTAGTCAAATAAAACAACAACCTGTCTACTTTATCGGTCTTATCGAACGGGTATCTCAAATAAAGGGCAGATCAATTAATAACTCAACGAAGGTGTTGGAATAGTTGACAACCAGTTAAACATATTCCCTAATAATAAAGAACTTATCCGGCCCATGGAGGAAGGAGGACAGCGCCTATGTATTAGATTATTAGTTAGAGTAAAAAGAAAACATACCAACATCACTTTACAAGTAGCCGATCTGTGGCTACTAAAATGTGCAACAAACAAAAAATTTTAATCATAACAAAATTTATAGTCTTGCTTAGCCTAGTTAATTCCTAATAATATAGCTTTCTTTAATTGAATTAGAATGAATGGTTGAAATAGGTCACGTAGTTGAGAAGTCTACACTATACAAACAAACAAAAATAGCTTTCCTCTTTATAATATTAGTATAGAAGAATAGATAAATATCATAGTTGGCTACCATTTCCAAGAGATGACATCTTAGAAAAAATATTGCTTCAAGTACGAAAATAAATATCCAATAGTTATGTTGAAATCTAGCTTCTAGTTGTACTGGATTATCGATATTTAGACCGATGATGTTGATGTATAGCAACCATGTATGACATTTCGATAATCGCACGCAATAACTCATTTATAATCTGTGAACTGGAGATCTATACGTCGTAAGTTAAATTCGTTCTTTTGTATCGAGCTCTAGGCACATCACTAGCTAATGCCATTCACTCTCCGCTCTGGTTTACGATCGCGCCATCTAAGGGATGGGAAATTTTAAATTTAACTTTATTTATTTCTGTTAATTAAGGATTGCGCCTCAATTTATTGCAACAGGTAATTACTTTATTGCGAGCGACCATTTTATTTCGAGTTTTGTATTTATTTTTACAAACATATGACTGTAAGGCTGAAATTTAATAAGAGCATAAACTAGCGATTCTTTTTTACTGTCTTTTTTTTATTCGAACGTTCACAGGATAGAAAAAAATAGAAATTTTAAATGAATATTTTATCTGACGGAGAAATCGAGTCCAAACTTGAAACCAAATGACAACGATCCTTATTACTATGAGAGTTGCGACGTGTCTACTGTTGCATGTCGTCGAGCCAACTTGATTTATAATCTATGTAGATACATCTTTCAATGTCTTAATGTTTTAGTGACATCTGAACGTGGTGTGTTTAGCCATCTTCTGTTCAATAAATCTTAATTTCTATTATAGTATAAAAGCAGAATTACTTAAAATCAGTCTCTAGCAATTTATTATATTTCAACCAATTTTAAATTAGGTACAGAGTCAGTGTGTTAACAGAATATGCCTCTTTAAATTCTACTAATATTATAACTGCGAAAGTTTGTATGTTTGTTTTTGTTTATTTGTTTGTTTGTTTGTTATTTCTTCACGCAAAAACTGCTGAACCGATTTTCATGATATTTAGCACACACAGAGAGTGACTTGGATTAACACACAGGATAGTTTTTATCCCGAAAAAATGTTCCTATGGGATGGCCATGGTATGATTTTCTATTTTTCACGGAATCGAAATTTAAACCGCGGGGCGCAGCTAGTCTATGATAATTAAAGTACATCATCATCGTGATCATCATCAGCCGGAGGAGATCCACAGCTGTACATAAGCCTCTCCCGTGGGTCGCCGAAGGTCATGGACAGGAGTAAGTATATTAAAGTAGCCGAAGATTTGTTAAAGCTTAATGTAAACCTATCACACACACATAGATATGTAACGCAGACATGCACAGACAACTCACGTGTGATCCTTGAGTATCGCCTCCAGGCGGCCCGAGTGCGTGTTCCACACGTAGGCGGCGCCGTCCGCCGCGCCCACCGCCAGCAGCCGCCCGCCCGGCCCGAACGCCGCCCGCGACCAGTCGCACCCCACTTTGAAGGAGTCGTGACTGCCAAGGCATTCATCATTAGCATCATCATAGTAGGAAGGGGATGGATGAGAAGAACAACAGACAGAAAGTTTTTTTTTCATAGTATAAGGGGATAAAAGAGCAGTCCAAGCCATTTTCATGACCGACGCCCATAGACATCCGCATAGAGCTTATACAGATGCGTCCCCCTTCCTCCTGTTCACTCCAACGTGTCACCGGCTACTTAATTGTGTTCACTTCTTTGTACTGAGTTCAAGACGCAAAGGAAAAAACATACAATGGCTCCGACTGCTCATGAGCCCCGTATAATAAAAAAAATATAATTCGCGCCGATCAGCCGCTCCCCTGTTTCGGAGCCGGTTCGGTTCCGAGAGTTCCGGTTCCAAAGGGAGTCAAGTTCAACGTGATCACAATTCGTGATGTGACGCGAGTGTCGCTTCCGCTCATTATCATTGTCGATGTTATATCATGTTCGGTAATATGGTGATAATATCATCATCACTATCTATTGATTGATTGATGATGGGGACGATGATTATTTAGTAAGTGTTGCGAATTGGGGAGGCAAGACCGGAGAGGTACCCTCTCAGTTACGTCATGATATCGCAAAGTATGATGTCACGGTTTGTGAGATTCCTGTGGCCCGTTGAAGACGAAGGAGGCATGGATATCATATCTGCATGATAACTATGTCGATGTCTATGTGTGTTTACCGAAACCTATGGAGATCCGCATAGAGATAAACAGTTGCGTTGCCCTCCTTCCTCCTCTCACTTCAATGGGCCACCGGTTATTTACACATCGCACGAAACGCGACAGCACAGCTATCACTTTACGCCGATCTCGTGTAAGCGAGAGACAAAATTCGGCTGCATGCACGCATCCTAAACCGTCGTCGTACCACAATATAACTTTATATTAAGTTTTAATTTATTTATCCCATAATAATAGTTTATCGACTATTGCTATTGCACTACAACTTAACACCTGATATACACGTAGCACGCATTAGTAGAGAGATACCACACTAACTGTAATTAATACAATTTATACAAGACATTAGCGCTTTCTACCCGAATGCCTCAGAGGAAGTATAATGCCTTTCATGTATAAGTGTGTCTGTAGATTACTATAATATTATTATACTATATTATATAATAAGCAGTCCCATTTTTTAGTTTTCTTTCTACAATGACAGCTGCGCTATCCCGTTTCGTGCGGTGTGTAAGTAGCCGGTGGCCCATGGAGGGAGGAGGGGGAAGAAGAAGTCTGAACTTATGTTGTGGAAGCAAAGAGAATACATCTTCATCGGATTACTACCAGCGCTCATCAGGCGAGACTAGGTTTAGGGTTGAAAGGGGGGGCTAAACCTAGTCCACCTAGTCAAGCCTAGTCTCTCTCGCAGATGGGAGATATACATCCCGATGTGAGAGTTTGTAACAGCTAATTTACCTATTATCATCATGGCCAGTGGTACCTAACATGAACTTACCTGAACGACCGTACGATGGAGACCATCCTCAAGTCGATCAGCTGTATCGTGTCGTCTCGCACGCAGGCCAGCAAGTAGTTGCTATCTGGAAGGAAATATCAATATCAATGTTACATACACATGCCAAGTGGAAGTAGAACAAGTCTGACAGATCAGAGTTGACAGCTGATGCCTAAGGCATGCATCTTTACTGGTAATCCGCAGCTCTCTACCTACGGTGATATATGCTTGTAGCTGTCACTAAGTCATGGTCGTAATGTCAAACGTACCAACCATAGACATCATCTATGGTATGAATATTCAGTGTACGGTGTACGACTAAACATAGACAACCAATACACTACGCAGTGAACAACAACAACACATCTCCACTAGATCCCTTATCTAAGGCAGGGAGAATCGAGTGAGATAGGCACGCTCATCTCCTTTACTAAGAGATAGTAGACTGGATTGTAGCCGAAGTGAGCCTACCTACCTCGTGATCACTTGACAGCGCCTCAAATGTGAAAGATGCTGTCGCCTTGTGAGTTGCCGTGGCACATTGGAGAGTTGACATGTAGGAGGGCATCTGCCAACGTGAATGTTACTGGGCATCGGTAGACAACTCTGATTACCCTTCTTGCACATTTAGTTCATACAAATATTTTATTTATAGCAAACAGTGCATCGAAGTGTTACTTAGAGCACTTGGCCAGTTGTGTTAGCCCACTCCGGTTGCCATAGCGGGGCAGCTATCACTTCCCTTTATCATTATTTTCTACCGCGGTAGTCCTGTGCATCTAGGATCAACAGCGGCCTCCATTTCCTTCGACAAATTATCATTTTTAGGGTTCCATATCTCAAAGAGAAAAAACGGAACCCTTATAGGTTCGCTTTGTTGTCCGTCTGTCTGTACGTCTGTCAAGACCGTTTTCTCTAAAACGCGTGAAGGGATTAAGCTGAAATTTATGTCAAAAACGGAGGTCGGTTACGTCTTGATGACACTTCTAAGTTAACGCAATAAAAAGTTATAGCCAATTAAGCACAAATTTTGTATGAAAACGTACTTTGTCGAAAACCAAAAACCTGTCGGGTACTTCCCGTTGACCTGGAGTTGTGAAATTTAGCAAGAAGTAAGAACTTATAGCACACATATAGGAATAAATCTGAAAACTAGTAAATTATATGTAGATCATTGGAAAAATCATTATCAACTTATAACTGTAATTCGTTGCCTACTAAACGTGTGTGAGCAACCGCTTATATAAGTTTGTCAACTTAAACGGCAGGCGTAAAGTTGCAATAATTGATAACCATGCATTACGTTTGGATTACGGAACCCTCGGTGTGCGAGTCGGACTCGCACTTGGCCGGTTTTTTTTTGTTTTGGATGGACTAACTACTGGTAGAAACATTGTTGTAATAAAAGTAAAAGCGAAGACTTTTGTATTCTTAGTTAAGGGAGACGATAGGGGGACATACCTCTTTTCCCGTACATGGGAAGAGATGTGCCGGATGTGACCAAATTACCGTAGTGTGCCCGAAGGGGGAATGCTAAAAATGTGGAGCCCGGCAACCAATTAACTCACCGGTGTGTGCGATAAGCCCACGCACACATCGGAATGTGCTGTCGTGGGGATACCCAATACCATCGTATGCGGGAATTCCAATTTCTGAAACGGTTAGCTTTTGTAATCAGGTTTGGGCGACGACCTACGTGTCGTGTACTCGTCTTAATATACTTCATCTTTTTCCTCAGTTACGCTGGTAAATGCGGCTTTTTATTTCGAGTTAAGACGTGTTTCGGTGCTGTATATGTTAATTATGTTTGTCTTTGTCTAGGAGAAGCTGACACCGTACCTTATGTTACCACCATACGGCACTCGTATATTGTGGATTTCAAAGGTATTTCACGTCAAAAGTTAAGGCACGAGTAGGTATATTTTTTACATTTTTGTTAACTCGGAAGAATGTGAACATGATTTTTTTATAGTAAAGGGGGCAAACAAGCAGTTGGGCCTTTTAATAACAACCGACATCCATAGACATCCGCATATAGGTTATATAGATGCGTTGGCCTTTCTCCTCTCCCCCCAAACGGGCCAACGGCTACTTGTCAATTTTACTATCTTCGTTGTTCAAGAAAGTTAAGTGAGTGTGAGTAACGTGAGTTCAAGAAGTAAAAGAATTGACGACTTAACTTGTGACCGCCTCGGCTTTGCACGGTTGGATAAAACCGTGCATGTTCGTTAGGATAGTATTCTATATGAGTGCTAAATTTGATCTAAATCATTTCTGCTATTCTTGCGAGATTGTGTAAGAAACAATAAAATATACATTCAAACTTTGGCATTTATAATATTAATATATTGTGACCCCAGAAGCTGTAACTCCCGTGCGGGACATTATAGCGAATAAATTACACAGTCTGTCTGTACGTAACGTATTATTCATGGGAGGACAATTAATATTGCCAAAAGTTATCTCAATGATCTCTGCGTACATACTATATTAATATCTGCCGCCTTGACAATCCCGAGCGACATGTCTTCGTTCAATGTATAACGGTCACACGCGACCCGAGTAGGATGTACGAATCTAGAAATAATTTATTATTCAGTTAGATGTAATCATCGCAGCACGGGTAATTTATCTTCACTGAAGTCAATGTCCTTAAATCCTTAAAAAAAGTATTAATTTAATTTAATTTGTACCCACCGTATCAATTCGAACAAGAACGAACGATTTTATGTAGCAAAGGGGAACAAACGAAGCCATCTGATTAATATAATCCGGTAACCGATGAATACGGCGGGTACTAAAGCAACCTCCATATTTGACTCCCAAAAATGCTGCCACCCTGCCACCTTGCATGCCTCTGTGATCTCCAAGGCCATGCTGGACCGCATATGCTACCCATACCGGACAGCCTTGGCGGGAGAGGCCAGGCTAAGGGCAGCTTAACTGAGGGATCTCTCTGAATCAGCAGAGGGATTAGGACGAATGGCAGGTCCATACACGGAGTTTGGAGTACTGGATGGCTAGGGGTAAGGATGAACAACCTGACATAATCGCACGGTTTCCAGGTACATACGTAATGTATTTTCCTTAAAATACTGTTACACACAATTACAATACTCACTCAATTACAAAACCGAAAAGAACTGATCTTCTCTTATCTCGCTTTTTAAAAGTCAATTTAGATAAACGATGCAAATGTAAACACCATCTTAAGTTTACTGTTCATTCATTTCAATCTTGAAGATTAGCTCCTTTTTTATACACATTTAAATGCTGCACAAATTTAACTGTTGATAGTCGTAACGATAGAATAAATTCTTTATTTTAATATTATCAAATAGTTTAAAATTTATGTCAAGCCACAGGTGCGTAAGGTTCTAAGTTCTGAGTCCAGGATTTGGTCAGACCGAAACGTGATATTGGGCATTATAATACACTAGCTGAGCCCCGCAGTTTCATCCGCGTAAATTTCAACCCCGTGGAAAATAGAAAATCATCCCATTGCACCCCGTAGGAACATTTTTTCAGGATGAAATCTATCCTATGTGTTAATCCAAGTTACCCTCTATGTGTGTGCAAAATTTCATGAAAATCGGTTCAGCAGTTTTTATGTGAAGAAATAACAAACATACAAACTTTTGCATTTATAATATTAGTAGGATAGGATTTATGCAACGTAATCTGCCGGGAGATTCATAGTCATACCATTTAGTATCCGCTTATTTTGAATTAAATGAAGTAGAATTAGAATGATTAATATATTTTCCTCTGTACCTCAAGGCGAACCCTCAGTGTCATTTCAGCTTGATCTTGTGATGCGCTTCAGAGAAAAAGATATTACAGACAGACGAACTACAAATTCATTTATGTGTTCTGTTTCGTCTTCAGGTACAGAACCTCAAAAACCATTCAACTACAATTCAAGTGAAACGCCCAAAATGCAACGTCATTCAGATTTCTATTTCGGTGGCACACTCATATCACCGACGACCAGATCTGGAGCGGGCGTGACGCCCAGCTGAATAGACCATTTGGTGGCATTGCCGAGGTCGCGAAACCGACGTGATTTAATCAGTTTCCGAACTGATGTCCCGACACTCGGATTGATTGGAGGCATCAATCTCGGCGTTTCGTGCACCGGACGGACCGTTACAGACAAAAAAGGGACTGATCGAAACACGCGTAACGGAAATGGGCAACGCACACCCGTCGCCGGCGCGCTGACACGAATACCGATACTAATAATATACCCGCATTCAATTATCTGAGTGTTAGTTTTGAGCGTATGTTAACGAGCCCTATCGGACGATCGCTGGAGCCTCGAGATTATGTTGTAAACAAATCGACGGAGATGCGTACAATGTTCAATTAAGATGCAGCATGGCACTACCTGTAATATATGCATTGTGTCATGATTCCTCCACCTTTCTGTTACATGATATCTCCGTATTGTCCACGAAGACTGTCAGTGTGAGATATTAGAACTGCATATGTTTAGTAACTGTATATGTTTGCAACTGTATATGTTGACTATGTACTATCATCGCTAATAATAAAAAACCGTCGGTCTCTTCTAATAATTCCATTTGACTAGAACTAGAATGTGAGACATACAGACTACTAGACGAGTGTTTTAAGTTGTCTCACGCTGCATTGCAGCTAGTAATTCCGCGGCCGACACGATCGAGAAAGAACCTCTCGCTTACATGATACCATTGCCAAGTGCAGTTACGCTATCTGGTTATGTACGGTACGTGAGTTTGGTGGCAGAAACATAGGAGAGCGATGCACCTGCGTAACAATAATATGCGGATTCATATAGGCGTCGGCATAATCATGAAAAAGCTCCACAGCTCTCTAAAAACGTGTTTCGAATTATGTTGTGTGTGAAACAAATCGATGGAGAGATGCGCGTTGAATGCTCAATTAGTATGTTATCTGTGTGCGTACCTCTGCTGAGGTCGAGCGAGGTGACCTTGCCCTGGAGCTTGATGTCGTTGGCCGACATCTCGCTCCGTATGTCCCAGAAGCGTATCCTCTTGTCGTAGTGGCCCGATATGATCGTGGAGCCCGCGCCGTCCGAAGTGACAAGGTCGTTGCACGAGGAGCCGGCGAACTTCGTCTCCGTGCCTGCGAATGGAAAGCAATAAACACTGATGACTGCAGACACGCAATGGGAACGCGACAACATAATGCCATTGTGCGGGGAGACGTTCACCGTAAGGTTGCATGTTTATAACTTAATTACTGTAACTGCACTCATTAGGAGACAGAGTTACGTCGACGAGCCTATCTTTATTATATCGTAGGCTCGTTCTTGCGGCGCAATCACAGCGGTAATATTATCTTCAATCCAATGTTTAGATCGATTGGATTGTATCACAGAAAATGCAGATAATTAGGTTAGACTATTTTTCGAAGGCCCACCATTCGTTCCCATCACTGATATCCCTGTGTCGCCATGATCGACTGCAGCAACCTCTTTGATATGATCGCAGGGAGCGTGGGTGAAAAGCCAAAACTTAGGACCCGCAACTAATTTAATCAGAAGCGGGAGGAGGAGGAGTAACTAATTCTATTTCCCTCTTCAGTCAAAGCGGGAGACTGCAAAATATTGCAATAACTTACACAAGCCAAGAAAAGAGAGGCCAACCAGGTGAGGCCAAGCTGCTATAAAGTATTAAAGACTATAGGCATTAGCGATTTATGAATTTTTAGAACATAGTTCTCTGTTAACGACATTTGAGGTAGGATTCGAACTCCTTATAGAACTCCCATTATCAACAACATATAAAACATCCATGGGGCGAGCTCCATAATCGATTTTTTAAATGCAGCCATCTTGCTTGCTATCTTTACATAATCACTGGTACAAAAATCGGCAAACGCTAAATACCTTCTTATGAATAAAACGTCATACATACAAAGATATACTAATTAAGTTGCATATATAAATATGTAAGTACACATTTAAATACTAAATTGGTGTGGTTGTCGTGAGTGTATTGTTTCTTTGCGGCATGGTCGTTGATAGAGAAAAACAAGTTATATTATATTTAAACGAGCAAAATTAGGATTCTTGTTTCTTGATTTCGGAAATAGTTTTTACGATTCATATAAAAAATTCATAGGTTAAGTGCATATTGCTTAGGTTGTAACTTTTTAACAGTTTTGTATTAGTGTAAGTACTGATGAGCTCAAAGATCTAGAGATTAGTTACATCTAATATCTTTTATCTTTATTATTTTGTGTAAAACAAAATATTTAGATAGCACAATATATAAATATAATACCGACAGTTGTACAGTTCGTTTAATTAAGTATCTTATTCTTCAAAACAGGATATCAAAATATTTTTCTAAAATCTTACATAATACTTACACATTCTACTTCTAAGGTCCCAAATTTTCAGCGTTCTGTCGTGGCTCCCAGTGATCACTTTTGTGGGCTCGCCAAGGAATTTCGCCGCCATGACCTTGCCGCTGTGACCCGTTAATGTGTGCTGCAACAATGGAACAATTATTAATTATTATTAGCAGGTAGAGCTTTTAGGTACATATGAATTAAAGAACATTAAATAACTTTGATATCACTTTTTCTTTAGAGGCTGTGCCATTGTATCATGCCAGCACGAACGAGGAGGTATCTTTCGCTTCCGCACAATAGTGATGGTAATAGTGTCACATTTGGTGCGGTATGTCAGTAGTCGGTAGCCCATTGCGGGAGCCTGAATGAAGCACAGTAACTATAAAACGGCCGGATGTTTATGGGCTTCATCATTCGCCAAATGGCTCCGATTACTTCGATTGGAAATTTCGTCCAACCTAAGCAAGGTATTTGACAAATGCCTAAGTGACATGGAAAAAGATTATTTTAATATTGACAGCTGAAAGAAACTTCCAACGCATAATCTAAGTCCAATTATCCAGTGTGCTGTTGACGCTTTAGTTTCTTTTAGCACACATTACCCATAAAATGGGTAAAATAATTGCGCAATTGCTGGCAACACGCGAAAGAAAGCGTCGCACTGTTGACATTCGTGCGGTCTTCATGTGTCATTACATGAATTACCCAAGAGCTCCTCGGCGGAGGTGTCAAAATCTATTACCCCTGTCGACTGCCGATGTGCGGTCGTCGCCTGTGGCATTAACACTGAGTAATAGCCAGTCTGTTTGTTTAGCTTTGTTTTAAATAACCACGGCAAAGCATTGTGCCTCTAGCGCTTCTTGACATTCGAGATGCCGAGTGGTAACAGCTGTCTGTTACTGAGATTGTAATGTATATGATTGTGTGTTTGAGGTGGTGTTCACACAAAGACATGAGCTTAATAGGTATGATTAGCTAGTAGGCACGAATATCATGTAAGAATGTCATCGCGTGGAATCAAAAATTAAAATATTTTTTGCTTCATTATAAATTCAAACGTAGTTATAATTTGTGAACAGCAAAATATGAGTTAGAGGTGTGAGTCAACGACGTTCGTTGTTTATTCCTATTATAAAGGAAGAGGTGAGCAGAGGTAAGCGGATAGTGACAATATTATAATGTCGTCCTGGGGGATTTAGACTAAGGCGGTGACTCTCTATGGAGACGAACCATCTGCGCAGGACATTATAGTGTACAAGTGTGTGTGCAGACACGAGTGCGCTCTATTCTATCATTGTCATATTCAGATGGGACGGCAGACCGATACGATCCGCAAGAAATCAGGCCCAGGACCGACGGCTTAACATGGTCTCCGTGGCACGGGACTGTTACACCGTCAGCATCTTGACTCCAGACTGTTTATCATTAGAAATTAAAAAATTCCAACACGTTTTGATCCGACCCGGGATCCAATCCCGGGGACTCACGTATGTGGTGGAAAATGCTTGATCTGATAACATTTGACATCATCCGACTCCTAAGAGATCGTTAGTTTGCTTTTTACTAGAGTAGGTAATCTCGTTAAGCCATTGGTCGCCATTTGTTGGATGCGCCAGATTTCTCTCCTATAATGTCGGTTTGCTGTAGGTACTTGTTAGTAAAGTTGTTTAGTCTCTATGTCTCTCTCATGCTAGCTGCTTTTGTCTCGGGCTGTAGCCGAAATTCGGCCACACTATTAATAACAATAACTTATGAAACATTACACATTAACTCATTAGATAAGATATAAATAGAGGAATACAAAAAGTCCACCTAACTGTATTGTAAACGATTATGAACGCCAGATCGCAATGTGAGATACGCTGTAGCCAGCCGTAAAAGATATCTTTAGCAAATTAAATTAAATTCTTATATAACACCGCGTTTCCTGTTTACCTGGCGGTTACAGTTGAATGCACTGCACCATGCATTACTATAAATATCAATCCGTACGAAAGTAAGAGTTTCGTGAGAGGAAGTAACATTTTGAAGTGCTGCTGAATTGGGCCGGGGAGGTGGGTACCGCTCGTAAAATCGATAGTTACGCTTTCGCGTTTTGTGAGGTAGTTCTGAGTGGCTCATTGGTGGGAAGGAGAGGAGCGGAACGCATCTATGCGTGAGCTCTCCGCTCGTGCCGCCCCAATTCGACTGCAATAACATGGAAGCTCTTACAACAAGCACATACATTTACGAGGGCTGCCTTTTAAGTAGTGTCGTTTGCAAACCTCCTTCGACTGTATAAAAAAATATGTATGTCTTTTTCATCTTTTTGAATTTAGAATTCGAAAACAAAAGAATGT
>LUGF01038837.1:297972-310749 GCA_001625245.1 Calycopis cecrops | reverse complement strand
TATAATGGTCAATTCATATTAGGGATAATCAGTTCAGCGCGTCACAAGGGCTGGTGTGTTGGTGTGTCATTGGTTGTACGTAGAATTGGTGGGATTTCGACGTGTCCCGAGTGATGTGTTGGTGTTGTGATGGGTTTACTGAAACCTCATTATTTAGTGCAGTCGCTAAAACTCACTAAGCTCACTGAATCCAATCATTTAGGGAAATATTACCTGAACACAAGTAAATGAGCTTATGACTTTATTAGTTGATAGTTAATCGTTAAAATAGTAGTAATGAAGTTCAGTAAGTATAGGCACACTATAATTATATAAGTGCATAGTCTAAAGTCAGCTACAGATAAGAGTCCGATAGTATGGTATTTACACTCATGTCCATCGATGTAATACACTTATATTTATCGATGACAAAGACGCAACTTTCTCTGTACATCATACATATTTTCCACATTTACTCCTTAGTGTAAACAGATATTATTGAAACTATCAAACAACTGTGTTACTTTTAATGTAGGTAGTCAATGTTATATAGTTTACACAATCATCCTTACAAATTTACGTTCTGCTATTATATTATTTCTAGTTGGCAGGCTGATCTGGTTTTTCATTTTGACGCTAAGCGTTCTTTCTTTTCTAGATTAAAAAATTGGTATGACAAATAGAATGTAACTGACATAGAATCAAATTATCCTTAGTGATCTATTGCATCGTCCAATTCTACTATATTGTAAATTCTACTACTACTTGATGTATATTGTAATGCTTGTAAGTATATTTGTCATTCTTTCACACAAAATACATATACTAAACAGATTTGGTTTTGTTGTATTGAGGGTTGTCTACGTTTAATGATAGACTATAATATACTGAATATTCATAACATAGATGATATCTATGGTTAGGTACAGATGACATTATAGAGGGAGGGATCTTTGACAGTACGACTGTGGCTCGGCTAGTGACAGCTACCAGCATATCACCGTAGGACAACGACTGCAGATATACAATATGCAAGGTTGGCGAGGCGAGGCGAGATGCATTAAGTTAACCCACATGTACTATGAGAGCCTGCTATGTGTTTTATCGATTACTCGAAAGCGTTTGACTGGGTTTGATGGGAATGTCTATGGACCATATTGATCAAAATGGGAGTACCTATATATCTTGTAGTCCTCTTTGCAAATTTATATCGACAAGGTAACACAGTTGTCAAGGTGAATAATGTGTTGTCGAAACCCTTTAAGCCACAAAAAGGTGTAAGACAAGGTTGCATTCTTTCTCCAATTCTCTTTAACATTTATGGCGAGTACATCATGAGACGAGCACTGGATGGCTGGCATGAGAGAATATCCGTTGATGGCAAAAAAATTAGCAATCTAAGATACGCGGACGACACAACACTTTTCGCATCATCCGAGGAAAAATTGACGCTACTCTTGTCCAGAGTAGAGAAAAAAAGAACAAACTAGTGGGTCTTAGCGTAAATAAGGCGAAAACCAAGGTCTTGGTAGTAGATAGAGCAGGAAAACTAGTTCGCTCCAATGAACTCTTGGATATAGAGTTTGTGGATGAGTTTGTTTATCTCGGCTCTCTTGTCTGTGGTGAAGGTGAAAGCGAAGGGGAGATACGCAGGAGGATACAAATGTCCAAATCAGCGATGACCAATCTGACAAGGTTATGGAAAGACCGAAACATATCACGGAGGACTAAAGTGAGAATGTCCGTAACATTGGTCTTTTCAATCTTCTTATACGGCTCTGAATCGTGGACAATAAGAAAGAAAGAGAGAGACAAGATTGACGCATTCGAAATGTGGTGCTGGAGACGTATGTTGCGTATTCCGTGGACTGCGCGCCGAACCAACGCATCCATTCTAAAAGAGTTGCAAGTAACAACGAGGCTTTCTACTATCTGTTTCCAACAAATTCTAAACTACTTCGGCCACGTTGCTCGTCGAGATCCTGACAACCTGGAGAAGCTTTTACTACTGGGGCAAGTTGAGGGACGAAGATCCCGAGGTAGATCACCTACCCGCTGGACAGGTTTGGTGGAGACACTGACCGGCTTGACCATACCCTGTGCAATAAAGACAGCCGAGGACAGAGACACATGGAGAAATATAGTGCGGCAGATGATCAAGTCACATTCTTTCAGCTAGACACGACCTTCAGCAATGAAGATAACGACTAAGAAGAAGATGAGAGCCTACTTTTAACCGAAACTATTAAAAAAAAGTTACGACAAGAATATGAAAATACTTTTTTCAGACAAGTTAAATAGCGAAAAAATGTAATCATGCTTTGTACCGGACGGCTACAGCGAGTATGTGGTGAATGACCCCGGCTGGCCATAGTCGACGATCAGCTGCGATACAGTGTCTACGTAGTGAGAAAAAACTTTTAAAAATTCTGTGGCTAAACTATTACTCTGATTCATCATGATTTTTGACGTGTAGCCTGTAAATTATGCGCTAAATATGTGGTTTCATTTAATGCCAATCGTTTTTATCAATATTCTATATGTATATCTTACGCATCATCTGTCAACTCTGATCTGTTAGGCTTGTCCTTTTTAAGTTCTAATACGAGGGCTGCCTTTTAAGTAGTGTCGTTTGAAAACCTCCTTCGACTGTATAAAAAAATATGTATGTCTTTTTCATCTTTTGAATTTAGAATTCGAAAACAAAAGAATGTTTTATGATTATTCGGATAGTTTTATTGTAGTGTCGGTTCAAAGGTGATTAGTCGGTGGTAAAAATGGAAATATCAAAGGAAAATATGCGTGCGATAATTTTCTACAACTTTCAAAGGGGATTAACGCGACTTCAGTGCTTTGAGGAGATAACTTCTGTGTTAAGTGATGCAGCACCTTGTCTTAGGACTGTAGAACGCTGGTATTTAGAATTTCAACGTGGGCACTCTAGCCTCAGTGATAAGCCACGTGTAGGTCGTCCAAAAACCGCCATGACGCAAGAGAATGTCGACGCTGTGCGGCAGCTAATCGTCGAAGATCGTCATGTGACATACCGGGAAATAGAGGCATCCGTGGGCATTTCAGGGACTACTATCCAAAAAATCCTGCACGAAGAACTTGGTGTAAGAAAGTTGATCTCGCGTTGGATACCACATTTGCTCAGCGACGACCAAAAAACAGCCCGCGTTAGATGGTGTCGCAAAACTCTGCAGAGATTCAACCGAGGAGAGTCAAAACACGTTTATGATATGGTTAGTGGTGATGAGTCTTGGATATATGCTTACGATCCAGAATCCAAACAGCAGTCAACTGTCTGGGTCTTTCAAGATGAGCCAAAACCGACCAAAGTAATACGCTCACGGAGCACTTCAAAAAAAATGATTGCCTCGTTTGTGGCAAAGGGTGGTCACGTCGCCACTATTGTACTTGAGGATCGCAAAACGGTTAACGCAGACTGGTATACCACGGTTTGTTTGCCACAAGTCATCACAGAGTTTTGGAAAAACAACTCAACACGCCGTATGATTCTGCACCATGACAATGCAAGTTCGCGCACTGCTCGCCAAACAAAGTTGTTTTTGAGCACTCAAAACATTGAAATTTTAGATCACCCACCTTACAGCCCTGACTTGAGCCCTAACGATTTTTTTACGTTCCCCAAAATTAGGCAAAGCCTTCGTGGTCAACGTTTCAACTCACCCGAAGAAGCTGTTAACGCATACAAATTGGCGATTTTGACTACCCCCACTTCGGAGTGGAATAAATGTTTTAATAACTGGTTCGAACGCATGCAAAAGTATATTAAATATCGCGGAGAATTCTTTGAAAAACAATAAATGGTAATAATCTATAATATTGTCTATACTTATTTCAAACGACAAAACTTAAAAGGCAGCCCTCGTATGGTACAGAAATATATTACAAACATAAGAAACATTCTTGGGAAGCGCGCACCATAGCTACATACGGCGCTACTGTCGACGATGTAGAATGCTCCCATATGTTTATATGAATATTTGTAATTACAATAAAGCTCATTACGCAGTCGGCATAGTACCATGTGTAAATAAAGCTCGATATAGCCGTTTACTACAAGTTTTATTGTGATGAGCTCACATTCTTCTACGATACTGTGATTACGCCTCTTACAACATTACGATAATGAAATAATCAAGAGTATGTTGCCTTGCAGCTGAATTGAGACGGAACGAGTTACCTCTCGCTCACACTATACCGTCGTAACGTGACAGTTGTGTATCGTGGGGTGTGTTTCCGGTGACTCATGGAGGAGCAAGAAGGACGGTACGCGCCTGCATAGCTTTTATGCAGGTGTTAATAAGTGTCGGTAGTCATTTAAAAAATCCGACTGCTCGTTAGCTGCTCCTATACATAAATTAAAAAAAAAAGCTAAGTAGGTACTTACATCAGGTTCGAATTGATTCGCAATAGGAGTAACTTTTCAACTGCACTATTATGAAATGCAAATATTTTAATGAAAATTATTGGTCTATACAAAAAAACTGTCAAAAACTGTAGTTTTATAAACTATATTAGTAAAAACCAGCCATGTGCGAGTTGGACTCGCACCAACAAGAGGTACAAGCACCACTACATTAATAAATTGAAGCATCAGTTTGTGGGCGTTCGCTCGTGTTTTGTAATAATAATTATAGAAAAATAAAAATTATGAATTTTGAGTTTATCTTCATTATCAAGTGATAATAAAACCATTTCTAAATCTTATGATAGTAAATCAAGTTTAAAGTATCATTAAATCTCGCTGGCTAGTCTATAGACAGATAATCTTCAAAGCTAAGATCATAGAACGCGTTCATTTTGAGGTACTGAACCCTACAAGTAACAAGCCCTTTCGATATTTACTTTCATTACCCACTGGAGGGCGGCGCGAGGTGTCCATCTCGGTAATAGAAGCGATTTGTACCAATAAAACTATCCACACTTAGGCCGACACTAAATTAGTTTATAAATTGCGAGGATACGCTCACCCCGGGGTGGATATCAGACATTCGCTACACTTATCTCGCCGGTGTGAATTTGAATACGTGAGTGGTTGTTACAATTAGGGTTGATGATTCTCCTTCTGATTACTCTTTATGCGGAAATTACGTAATTTTACTTTCTCAACCTATTCTTATTAAAGAATGTTAATGCGCTCTCGGTTCCTCTTAGATCCGTCATGCGCATGCGCAAGTGCAATGGCAACGGCAGCCTCAACTGCTTTTATTGGAATACAACTAAAATTTATTTACACAACTTTCTTTCGCTTTCTCATTTGCAATCCACAAAAATATAGTCTAACCCTTACATCCTCCAACTTTCCGCTCTATAATTCCCATTTCGCTTCCTCTTCCTCATAGCCATCGTCAACCCTAGTTAGAATATATAAACGTACGTGCCGCCGGAGAAATAACTCATTCCTTATAAATCGGTTGATTTGAATTGCGCTAGCTCATTAGCGATTCATGGTGTGGTGCGTTAAAGAGAAATACACAACTTATTACTTTGCCAACACAATTGAGGGCATACGCAAAATATCTATTTCCTATTTACAGTGGAACTTGAATGTGCTAAAATAGATTCAGACGGCTGGCTCAGTTGGTTGGGGCGTGCAAGTCATGCGGTTGCGGGTCCGAATCAGGGCGGAAAATATCTATGTATAATATGATAATATTGTTAAATCCAAAAATAAAATAAGACGATATAGTGAAGGTCCTTTCAACAGTTGGGGATTTGTCTCTGGCGAGCATCTTCACCGCGATGCTCGGCAATGACGAGGCCTTTTCGCCGAGGCCAGCCTGTGGCTAGAGGGATCCGGTAACCTGCAGATCCGGGGCCCTCCATTCAAAAACAACTGAAGGCACTAGGAAGAGGTTTAGTCGGTAGGGGATCTCAAAAGGCGAGCCTGACGCTACACCTGGGGCCCACCCGGGTTCCTGGGTAGCGTACGTAAAGTCCTTACCCTGCGTCACCAAAAAAAGGTCGTTCCAACAGTTACTGTAAAAATATCTATATATTGGTTCATGATATCACAGTTTGGATCATTAGGGCAGTAATTGTCTGCGGTATGTCTGGCACTCTGAAACTTTTTTTTGTTTAACTCTTATATGAATATATTTATATTCATAGTCTGATGTTTTCTTATTTCGGCTGAGATATATATTTTTTAATAGTACAAGGGAACAAACGAGCAGACGAAGCTATTTTCATGACCACCGACGCCCATAGACATCCGCATAGATATTATACGCGTTCCCCTCCTTACTCCTCCCGCCTCCTTGGGCCAGCCATTTTACGCCTGTATCGAGTAAGTTAAAGTAAAGAAATTACCTACAATTGTTATTCTCTATATTCTGTAGAGTAACGAGCGCAGGGCAGATGCTATCATCTGTCCTGAGTTGGTTGGTATGTACAGAATACACAAGTGCGCGCAGACACATGTGCGATTTCTGTTCCTTGTATCGACGCGTCAGTAACACGACAAAACTGGGGAAAAATGAGGCTCAGGCGCGATCGTTGACCTGCTTTCCGATACATGGCCGAATTTCAGACGTAGACTACACTATGTCTGTCCAGGGAATCGTGTAAAAAAATAAACATGATTTCGGTTAGACTTTCCACTGAATCAACATGTTAGTTTTTTTTTATAGTATGAGATGCCAAACGAGCAGTCGGGCCCATTTTCATATCTACCGATGCCCATAGACATCCGTGTAGAGGTTATACAGATTGCCCTCCTTCCTTTTTCCCACTACACGGGCCACCGGCTAACACCGCACGAAACGCGAGCTGTCACTTTACGACGGTGTCGTGCAACCTAGAGGCTCTCCGGTCGTGCTGGCCCAATTCACCTGCATGCACGCACCGTGGCACCACATCACTAAAACAAGCATTTACCAAACACAAACAAACAACTCATCAGTTTTGGTAGAGCTGTAAATGATAACGGTTGTTAACGCTCATATTTCACGAAGTACTGCCTAGTGCTCGGCGGTTACGCACCAGATGTCACCTGATTTGTATATGAAGATATTTTCTTCATTGTTTTAAAAAAAGCTTATGAGAGCGTTGCGATTTAGGAGATAAGGGAACGTGAAGGGTAAAGATACGATTGTTAAACTGCTGTATATTCTCGCGGGCTTTATAATTGCGGTCGAATCAATTCCGCCCCGTTTAAGCGTCTTTGTAGCGTTGTAGCGGAATAGAGCTCACGCGAGGTACTATCCCCTTCTTTTACAAGTATGAAGAAACCGCTGTGTTGACGCATTTAGCGCGATCTGTCACTATAGCCAGATCTAACCAGGTTTGCCGACCTATTTTTAACTTGACTGCCTCGTGGTATAGTGGTAAGCATGTTCAACCACAGACGTGATGTTTCTGGTTCAAATCCCGGGTCGGACTAAAGTCTTATTGGCCATATGAGAATAATAGAGAGTGCATTTATGTCTGCGCGCACACTTGTGCACTAGAGACAACATTGATATTAACTATACAATAGTTATCATATGCCGGATGTGTATTATTACAATGCTAGAATATTTCCAGTAAACATTACCCTCCTAGGTATATATGTCATATTGGACATTTCACATAATGCCCGGGCATACAGAACCTATTACTCACTTGTTCCATTATACTATACTGGTGCATTTCCCGAACGATCAGATCCCGCAGCATTCCTGAGCGAATGTCGCTCCAATAACACTAAAAACCGCGTGTATAGCTTGGAATCCGTGACTTTGTACGTCTCCGCCATTTTGTTGGGTCACGTAGCTCTGAAACACTGCGCTTCCGCGTGTGCCTTATCGCGACGTGTAAACAAGTAAGGACGGCCATTAAATCATATGTGTCCGCTACGGGGAGTGACGCTGCGATTTAATCAACGGACCGCTCCTGGGCGCTAAGTCGCGGCCTAATACGGCCGGCGCTATCTCTTAGATAATAACAGAATGGAGAATATATTGACGTCACTGTTTGCTACCACAACTGCCTAGAGATCTTCGACGACTGTGTTGTATACTTCTGTTAACTGTTGTGGTCTTGTGGTTAAATGGTTGTAAGGTCCCGGGATCCAGTCCGAGTTTGCAAGTGTTATTTGGGTTTTTAAATTTCAAATAACAGTGCGAAGTTGGGGAGTTGGCGGTATTGCACCGCTATTCCTCAGAAGGCACGTATAAACCTGTCGGACCTGCGCCTTTTTATTTTAATTCCAGTAGGATTACCGTCCCATCGAAATAGGGGAATGAGGGAATAATAAAGAACACATTTATGCATTAAAATATGTGTGCTGCCACATTCAGTAATATGTTGTATGAGTTAGCGAAAGGCGCTAATTTCCTTACTAGTGACTTTAACATATTACTGCTAATACTAATATTACGTAAATAAGTGACGAAGAACGATCGACACTAATCACTTGTCATTAAAAACTAAAGTCTTGTTATAGAAGTAATGGATCGATCACAATCAGATTAAGCCAGTTGAAAAATAAAAGGTGTTATATATAGTGCTCTAGTGCGATTAAGGCCTTACAAAGTAAAGTACTTTATTGCAGAAATCGCATCTTACGGGGCACTATCGAGGCACACATGTTGCTATAACAAGGCTATTTCATTAATGACTACAATATAAAATGTAATTTATAATTTTATACATCATTATCCATTTTATTAAGCTCACTTATTGTAAGTTTTGTTTTAAATAAATTAGAAATTTTGTAATATTGCTTTTACATTGATCATTATCTAAAAAACCTGTCATAGTAAATAAATTACACACACACATACATCATCGCGCCGTTAATTATAGTGAAATATTAATAAAAACTATGAAAAATTACTAACCATCACAGGTCCCCCCCCATCTCAATAAATAACAACACCATTGAGTTTACGAAAATCTACGTATATCTAGGAGAACAAATCTCGTTTGACAAAGAAAGAAATATAGAGGAAGTAAATCGAAGAGTTTCAATAGCATGGAAAAAGTATTGGTCGCATAAACATTTATTTAAATCACAGCTCACACTAGCCTTAAAAAAAATAGTGATGGATTCAGAGATTCTACCATGTTTAACCTATGGTTGCCAAACTTGGACCTTTGACTCTAAAACAAGAGCCAAAATCCAAACGACCCAGAGACGTATGGAAAGAAGCTTACTGTGTGTTAAATTAAAAGACAAAATAAGAAACGAAGATATACGCCGGAAAACTAATGTAACCGATGCCCTTACATTTTCACTCAAAAGTAAATGGAGATGGGCTGGTCACGTCGCCAGGTACAACGATGACAGATGGACCATTCGATCAGTAAAATGGTCGGGGTCCCTCAGGTTTTAGAAAGAGAGGCCGCCCCTTGGGCAGATGGGCAGACGAGATTTTGGCAACGGCAAGTCACAATTGGCTGAACATAGCAAACGACAAAGAGAGATGGAAATCCTTGGAGGAGGCTTTTACCCGAAGGGGATCTACGCAAAACGCTTAAAACAAAATTTATGTTATATAACCTATAATTTTAATCATAAAAACTTTTATTGTAATAATATTTTAAGTAATCCTACTAATATTATAAAGGCGAAAGTTTGTGAGTGTGTTTGTTACTCTTTCACACAAAAACTACTGAACGGATTTTCATAAAACTTTACAGTAATATAGCTTTCATATCAGAATAACATAATAAGTTAAAATTTATAGGGATTATTATAATTTGGTTATAATATAACGATAACTGTCAAGTAAGTCGGAAAAAAGTCAGCCCCCTGAGAGCAATATTGGCGTGCGCTGCCCTAATCATTGGAGTTACACAAAGATAATTACTGTAGGAATATTTATCTTAAATAGTTCTAAATAAAAGTCCGCGACAGCATATATGTCTTTTATGTGTAAGTCACTATGACCAAAATAGTGAACCAAACATTCAATTAAATTGGATATTTTTTAACGATGCACATTTTAGAATATTTATCGAACTTTTATGAAAATTGATACATCTGTCACTTTACGTATTGAATGTAGATAAACTTTGTCTTTTAGACTAAGTAATTTGGACGAATAGATTAAAGTTATTATCACGATAAGATTGACTTAAACGGAATCTAAAGCACCTAAAATGCGCGGCGACAAATTCGATTCTCAAAGCGGTTTATTGTTTCATACAATACGTATATATTTAATATAATATATATTTCAGTATAATATTAGATTATGTATAATAATAACAACACCATTTTTGACGTCCGAAATCCACGCGGGCGAAGCCGCGGGCGAAGGCTAGTAATCATATAATTTCTAATTTAATAATTTTTCATAACTGATATTTTATAATCAATAATAATTAATGTTATCTAAAATTTTAACATCTAATTAATTGTTGTTATGCAAGTTAATACTTATAATTGTAAATTTGTTACAACTAATCCTAAACTATGTTTTGTGTGGAATTTAATAAAGCTATTATTATTATTATTATTATGAAAAATAAGCTAAAATATTTAAAAAAGAAATATTGGTAATGTAAACCACCAACAAAGAATCAGACACTTTTGCTTGTGTCTTAGCATTTCGACTTAAAAGTTAACTTATTGTAATTATTGATCCATAGACAAAAACAACAAAAAAAAAATGTACAACATTCTTATAACGCTATAAAATTTGCGACATTAATTTATTATAAACTTCTTTAACAGTATTCAATTGTACGAGCAAACTCAATATATTATACGTTTAAAACGTTTATGTGAAAGTATCAATCTTCGTTAGCCCCTCAAACGGTAAACTTCACAAGGACCAAGCCGTTTAAATTAATCCGTGGCGAATTGCAAAGTTAGTTTGAAAAATTACCAATTAAACGGATTTCAATTTGCATAATAAGAAGAGGCGCGTGATTTTGATCCACGTCGGGGTTGACGCGCTGCGTGAGAAGCGCCGGTAAATGTGCAACATTTTCCGTCGCAAAATAGCCAGCACCCGCTTAATTATTTTTTTTATAGTATAGAGTGACAGCAGTCGGGGGAGTCGGAGCCATTTCATGACTACCGACACTAATAGACCTGTGCATAGAGGTTTTACAGATGCGCTGCCCTTCTTCCTCCTCCCACCATGGACAACCAGATACTGACACACCGCACGAAAAGCAGCACAGCTGCCACTTGACGCCGGTTGTCTATGGGCGTCGCTAGTCATGAAAATGGCTTAGACTTCACGTTTGCTTCTAATACTATAAAAAAACCCACAAAACAATGCCTCAATTTTTAAAAGTAATTGTGCCATTATATTTCTGAAACCTCCGAACCTCAACGACTCCATTTAATAAAGTGTAAGATTTATGATATTCGTATGCTAGCGGTACAACTTAACTAGTTGTTTGTAATCAATCAGCTTATGATCTTATGCTCGGACTGTGTCCGGATGGGTGAACATTGCCATTTCAACTCGAGCGCCTAAGGCTTCAGAATGTATTTTAAGTCGTTGAACTCGGTAATCACTAGGACGTTAAGTTTGTGGACGTGGTGGGCTGGTCTAGATTTTTTATGGGAGTAAGGAACGTCCCTATATTTTTCGCTTATGGAAGTTATAGCATAATTCGTCTCAATTATTGTATATCTATACTAGAAAGCTGAAGAGTTTGTTGAATTGAATGCGCTAATGTCTGGGACTACATCATCATCATAGTCAAAGAAAGTCAAAGAAAGTCATCACAGAAGAAATGATGCTTTCAGACTTTCATCCTGAGACGACGCCCGGAGAGAAGAAAAAGAAAAAAAAATAGAAAGAAGAATCCGCATAATTGCTATTCGATCTGTTGGTCTCCATTCCCACTCCCCACCAGTCGCCACCTCAAAATCACAGAAATGTAACAGATTAGGTGTCACTTTGCGGGCATACCATGGGAGCGAGAGATAATCCGATCGTATTGTCCCAACTCTGCAATGCACCTTGATACAGTAATGGAACTTCTTAAAACACTCATCTAATAGTATATACCCCTCATTCAGTACCCAGCATGCGATTGTTAGAAGAGACCGACTATATCTTATCTTATTCGATGCGTAGCGAAGTTAGTTGCATATTACTAAGCATAATATGCAGTTCTAATAAAATTACACGCCGGCAATCCTTTTAGTTATTAAGACATTATGATCTGAAATTATGCGTTAGCCGCCGTGTTCGAGTTTGAAATAGTTTATAGCCTTTTATTACATTATATATAAAAATATGGTGCATTTAATGAATAATAGGGAGGCTAGAAATAATACCAGGGGCGGTAAGTTATTATGTTAATGTTTTTATTTTTCTTTAATCTATTTAATAATTGCTGTAAACATTAGAAATTACTATCAGTGCCCTGCGGTTTTGCCTGTGTAGTTTAATATTCGCATATAGCCTTCCTCTATAAATGGGCTATCTAACATTTAAAGTTAGTCAAATCGGAGGTGGAGTTCTAGAGTTCAGAGCGTTCAACCAAACAATCAAACTCTTCGGCTTAATAATACTAAAATATATTTTATCTCATCTCGTATAATATAATGTATTATGTTTCTCCTTTTCCTACTTAAATTATGTAAATAGTAGCTGACCCGGGTGTGCGTTGTTGTTGCTATTAAAATAAACAACAGGTATTAATCAAAATAAAATATATGCTATGTGTTTAGTTCGATAAACATAAATATCTGTCCGTTTCAGTAAAATCGGTTTACTTTCGTAAACTAGCTTAGATAAATTCCTGACACTAATTTATATGTTAATGTAGATAGATTAATAATAATAATAATAATAATAATAAGTTATT
>LUGF01038837.1:266601-280085 GCA_001625245.1 Calycopis cecrops | reverse complement strand
CATACTCTCCACTCCTTTTGAGTGAATGAGTGAAAGCAGGTTAATCAAATAACCTGCTCATTCACTCAATTATACATAATTAATAATTTATACTAATTATACTTGACTATACCATTATCATTCACGGAATTCCTCATCATACATATTGAAAACTAACATTCTGAACCGCGCATCAGTAGCTGTGTTTATGTTACAACCATAAGAACACTTTGTATATTCTAGCGGGTGTCGAATTTCATGCGCTATCAAGAACAACGGTATGTAAATTTATATATCAGCTGTATCTTTTTATAGTATAGGGCCCAAACGAGCAGTAGGAGTCATTTTCATGACTACCGACGCCCATAGACATCCGCATAGAGATAAACAGATGCGTTGCCCTCCTTCCTTCCACCTCCATAACATATATTAGACTTTATTATTTTAATTAAAGAAGGTAACACGCTCCCTAAGGAACTAAAATAATGCACGAACTCATCATCATCATCAATTTAAGAGCTAGGCCCCTGGCGCCTGGCCTACAGCGCTTGCCAATCTCATTTTCTCCAACAGGCTCTTCACTTCTCCGAAAGCCATAACATTCAACATTTTCTTTTATCTGGTAAAGAAATAAACTCATCTAACACACAAGTTGATTACCGTAGTGACAATGTCAAATATGTTATATCTTTAGATTTTATTCACAAAAAGCTTTACTTAGATACTCAGACAGAAGTTATTATACATTACATAGATACAGCATTGTATTCGATATCAAAATGATTTTTTTTTGTAATTGAGATCGAATTTTTCCGGACCAGAAAATGACAATTACACGATACGTTAAAAAAACTGTACGTCAAATCGAAACGTCACATGTTACCTGAAAACTGGACGATGGGTTTTCGCACGCTCGTCTAAAATTACTAGAGTGTGTAGTGTGCGGTACACAGAATTGGGCAGCCGAGAAACCATGTGACCGTGTTACAGATGGTCTGTAATGTCTTTATGGCGTGCCGACACCATGTCTAATGCGCTTATAATGGCAATATCGGGCGGGACCGTGTGAGTGCTAAGTAATTGATAGAGCAACTGCGTATTGTCTATACTATTAGTGAACTAATACAACGCATTAAAACACAAGAGCACGCATCAACTCTTACTTATTAATAAACTAGTAGGTCGCTTTAAAACCTTTTAAATGAAATTAATAATCTTATTCAAATATGTTAATAATATTGGAGTGTGTTTGTAATGTGAAAAATAACTTTTTACTAAATGCATATGTATGTACCTATATACGGTATATATATGTATAACACTTCAATTTTTGTCTGTTTGTTACGATGTTGATCTCTGAAACGGATGGACCGATTCTGATGGGGGATGACTTTGCAAGGAGATGAAGTAATAGGGAAGAACGTTAAAGTTACAAAGTTTTATTATTTTCAAATCCCACGCAATAGTAGGCGTGGGGAAAGCTAGTGTCAAATAAATGTTTAGACATACGCAGAAATATATAGAAGTTTGATTTCTAAAATATTAATAGCAGTTTCTTAGTGATTATGGCTAGCTCCACATACGTACAAAACAGTTATGGTCTCATTTTGAACTCAATTGTAGATACCTATCTAAAATAATGATAAGATAACATTAGTATGGTCTAAACATTGCTTCTGTTGCAATTGGAGTTTGTCGATAAGAATTTGCTGGAAATTGAAACACGAGATATCCTAGTTCAGGTGCCGACTGTAATTCTCGTGTCACAATGTTAGTTACAATACATCTCGAAACGGCTAGATCGATTCTCATGAAAATTTGGTGCATATCGGGTAGGTCTGAGAATCGGACATCTATTTTTCATCTCGATATATCCACGGGATAGAATCGGACACGGGTGGAACTGTGGAGCGCAGATAGTTAATACATAAGGTTTTACTGCACTGAAGTAATGGAAGCATTGGACTTAATTATATTTTCGCATGTACCAAAAATACATATAGAACCAAATAATGACTTTATTCCGCCACGCTCGGATGTACACTCATTCAATAATTATACCTTAGTGCTACTTCTAAGAATTGGTTGCGCTGTGATCACTATCAGATTTGATTTACAATCATTATCAGTATTTCTACTGCTTAGAAGGACTCTATTAATTAAGGCCAAGACAACTGATCCCACTCAGATACATACTGCTAAGGCACAAAGATATAAATTATCAAAAAAACATTGCGAATGATTTGCGTAGGGATGACGCATAATTTGGTCTATTTTATATATTATGTGGACAAACGGGTAATCGGAGCTTTTTGGTGACTATCGACGACTATAGACATCCGAATAATTGCTATGCAGATGCCCTGCCCTCATTCACATTTCCCCTCCTATTGGTCACTGGAAATTCACAAACCGGATGTCAGTATCATGTGGGAGAGAAGTACTTCCCAGGTCGTGCCGGCAGAATCAGCTGCATTTGAGCATGCCAATCTTATTAAAATTAAACAACCATTTCGCACTACACCCATACACTCTTCGAAACATGCACACGTGGCTAAGACGCTTCATTCACCACAAATAACGCTTTCTATTTTCAATCGATGGTAAGTAAAAGTTTTATGCATTATCATAATCACAATTATCCGGCAATCGGTAAAGATCTGCGCTGAGAGTGCACATAAAAAGACGATCGCCAATTGTTTGGATAAAGGCTCGCGGCGTCTATTTTTAAATGGGCTATTCAACTAAATTATACGTTTTCATCATGAGAAAGTTCTACGGGGGATTCAAATCGTCGTAAATTGTCTCCTCAAGTGAAAGTCGCTCGCCTTTTTACAAACAAAACCTTGGCCAAGAAAAGCTTCTTTTAAATGTCTTTGTTGCCAGGTATTGTGAAGGACAAACGCGAGAAGAATATACGATTGTAAATACGTTATGTAACATTTTCTATTCGAAGGTAAGTACCGTAAATACTCTCGATGATTTTTAAATCCTTCAAACAACAGAACACAAATACTTACGTCTGTAAACAATGAGGACATCCTGTACTTACCTGAAAATAGAAATAAGAATATTAAAACAATGATGTCTTAAGTTTACGCGAAAATTACTCATTACAATAAAACAACTATCGCGGTTTATTTAATTACTAGCTGTGCCCCGCGGTTTCACCCGCGTTAATTTCTAAGAAATCCATATAAACTTCAACACCCTATTTCACCCCCTTAGGGGTTGAATTTTTAAAAATCCTTTCTTGGCGGATGCCTACGTCGTAACATCTACCTGGATGCCAAATTTCAGCTCGATCCATCCTGTGGTTTGGGTTATGCGTTGATAGATGGCTATGTCACGTTTGAGTTTTATATATATAGATTTAACTTGACGGAAAATAACAAGTTTATTTAAATTCAGAAGCTTTACAGCAACCATGGCGAGTGGACTGAGATGACAAATGCCCTGTTGTCACAAGTTATTAAAAGCACACGATTATGTATATTTAATGTTTATTAAGTTGTTCTGATTAACGCAAAAAGTCTTATTCTAATCTTATAGCTGTCTTATTAATACTGAGCTGAATGTTAAGACATTCTCGAGAACAACGTAAAGGAGTGGGCGCGTGACACAGTCTTAGTCGCGGAGGCAAAGCGTCACTAACAAAGGATCATTCAAGCCGTGGGAGACAAGCCTTCGGCCTCAGTCCGGTAAGCGTAAGGTGAATGAATCCAAAAACAGTTCGCAACGCGTCTGGCGCTCGACACTTTGGCAACTTCCGGGATTCGCTGCGCTGATTAAATTAACATCGCAAAGAGCTCTGACTCACTTAGATAGCATCTAAACCGCTTTGATTATTGAAATAAAACGTTGCCACTTTCCAGCACACGAGGCTCAGCACCAATAAATAATTAACAAAACGATAAGGAAGGGTAAAGCGGGATTTAAGATCATATTTTCAACGTTATTTAATTTATATCATTAAGTTACGTGAGCATGCCATGCGTTTATATTTATCTTAACGCACTCGAGGCGGTCTCTGTCGCTTTATCGATGAAGCTCATCAGTTTTAGCATTTTATTTAAGAGACCATTAAAATTACTATGCTAGTAATGAAACTTTGTGCTACTTCTTACAATTTTGCTCCTGCACTAAGTCTAGATTTTCGTTTAGATATTACGTTTTTGATAGTAATAGCGTCACTATATACGCATCGGCACGATCGGAGAAGTGCCGTTCTTTCACCATTAATAGTATGAGCTTTGCGAATTTTACACAGTTTGCAGAAGTTATGCTCCACCGATGGCATTTGAAGGAAGGCAATGCACTAGCGGAATCTCGGGTGAATCTTTGCTCGTTTATAGGCGTCTTTAATCACTTATATATTGGCCTGCCTTCCGCTTACGTTCAGTACAACTAGTTATTTTTCTACACACAATGTACCATACATAAACGATACAGTAGACACAAATATAACAAATTACATTTCGTAGTCAAAAAACATTAAGGATTGGCACTAATATTAATAATAGGGCTTAATTGTACGTTCTCGCTGTGATAAATGTGTCTTTATCACGAATACTTGTGATTAGATATTTCATTCGCTGCAGGCGTATTTTTTGCTGCAACGTGGAAAAGTACTGCGCGTAAAGTGAGGAGAGCACTTTTTGTTGCTCACCTCTTACATCAAATTAACAGTGCGGAACCAGGAAACAGAAACGCGCCACCAAATTTTCACACTTCGATTTACGCAGTTGCGAAAACGTTTCACGTCGTCAACCGCCATTATTGACTGTGCGTTTGGTCGTGAAACCTGACGGAAACGCCCGTCGAGAGAGCTGTTATTAGCAAACACATCCTCACCAAATACAGCGTTCATTACTTTTTTAGCACGATTGTCTTTGTAGTCTGGAGGCAGTCTACATAATAAAACACGCGTGATGTCTTGGCGTGTATTTGAACATAAATCTGCGCCAACTGCCTACCTTCGCGATACAATCGTGGGAAGGAAGGCGTTAAACAGCTACATAATTGTTTGAAGACGTGAGCTGTCAGTGAATGCGCGACGTCAACTCTTAAAATATGCACGTCTCACAAGATTTCTTTGACCAGACACTCTATTTCGTGCGCGTGCACACGTATGGTGTCTTTCTTGTGACGACTTTCACTGTCATCATTATCAGCTCTTAGTTGTCATGTTACAGATAAACAATCGAGTAAGTGGTAGTGCCATGCCACTTTAAAGCGGGCCCAATTTGACTTCTATGTGGCCAAATTGGCCCCGCTTTAAAGTAATGGTTTTGCCTTTAGTTTTCGGTGCAATTTGTGAGTTTCCAGAGTCGTATTAGATGCAAAATAAACAACAATTACACAGACTTCGATGAGCGCATCCAAAATCATCAGCGCGTTTGCTACGTTTTACGAAAAAAAAAGTCCGTATAATTAAAAATCGCTAGAAAATTCCTATCCAATAATTATTATCACAACTTGTGACCATTGTAAAGGTGAACTAATTTTAGATAAAGAATTATAAAATAGTTTGCGTTTTATCTGGATAGTGTTAGAGAGAGCAGGCGTCTTGATACATCAGTTAAAGCGCAAAAGCGCTTTACATGTAGTGCACCCGATGTCGCCTTCTAGGTCTGCTTTGCGGAAATATCTTTTGCTATTATGACAGAATATTCTCTATTAACTTCTTCTTTTGCGGAGAATCGATTAATTATCTGTTGGCTAAAGGCAATAATGTTCCTTCGACAAATTCTCCTAATATATTCCAGAATTCAATACAAATAAAATTGATCCGCATTTGCGTTCAATTTACAGTGTATTAGATCGGCCGTGTGTTAACTGGAATGAGTAATACGTAGAGATTAGAAGTAAAGAGATGCTCTCAATAAGCGAGCACGACCCGTTGAAACCTGCAGGGACGTCATTTGTCATGAGACAAGGGTAATACATGTGGGTGCTCGGGCACTCATTTAATTTTATTGCAAGATTACGTGCCTATTCCGAGTATCTAATGCCCGAGAGAACTAGTTGGAAGACACATATTATAAAATGCTATTCCTTCGAAGTTTACTTTTCAAGCTACTTTGATTGTAATGTATGTGTATACGTCAACGATCGCAGGTTTGAATCCCACAAAAATATTAAATATATTTTGAAGTACACAATACAGATCATCAGGGTACTTTGTACAAGGCTAAGTAGTGTGATAAGTTTACAGATATTATTATTGTTATTTAAAAGCAAATTTTATATTGCGTGTTAATTTGTCGTTTATATTAAAGTAGTCGTAACGAATTCAAGTATCAAAAGTTATAGGTCTTCAACATAAATGATTTCGTGATTAGTTAGCGTTTTAAAATTATAAAAGTAGCTGAGTGTCATACAGGTAAATCGACTTTTTTATCTAAATTCCTGCTTGTAGACATACTAGCATTATTTTTCATTTAGTTCATGATATCATTATCATCATCATCATCAACAACATCATCGACATATTTGAATGGACAGAAAAGCTTCTAATATATTCGGAACGGTTCGAATGTAAGTAGCAGGTCTACACTGATGTAACTTCAACTTCTGTCCAATCCGAAACGAATGTTCCGGACGTCGACATTAGACTTACAAGATTATGATAACCATAGATTTAGTTGTTAGTCTCAAACATGAGTAGCCCTACCCGAGAATAAATTCTTAATGTATTTAGACGACTTCTTTTTTATTCTTTGGAAGTAGTATTTCTCTGTTTTCTCGTTTACCTCTGAGATTTTCTAAATATGAGATATATACTATAGAGAGAGTACTATCTGACTATATTTTACAGACGGTGTTAAGCTTTTAGTTACTTATTACTACTAAAAGTAGCTTACTCCGGCTGAGCATTGTTAGTCACTGTCGACATCAACGAACATCCGGACAACTAAATGTCATGCTGAAACATTACCCTCCTTCACCCACTTCAGTGCTCACTCGGATGTCAAGAAATCGCATGAAATACATCAGCATAACCATCACTATACGCCAGTTTATATGAGCAAAACAAAACCAATCAAACAAACAGCCAAGTGCACATTTGAGCTAGACCATGCTTCCACGTCATTATTAATTCATGTGACAAATATGTTCCCATAATAAAATCATATGTATCTCTCACCTTATCTCATCGACAGCTAGCATACAATGAATAATGAAGACGGGAAGAATCATTCATCACTTTTTTCTAACTTCCATTTGTCCCAAGCAATTGTATGTATTACGCTATTTTTTGTGACGGTAACGCGACAATCATTAAATCATCCGAACATTTGCTTCTGAATAAGTCATTGCCTTATTACGATGGCCGGTAAATATTTCTTCTTACGTCGCCCGAATGGTGACTTAGTAATCAATTGAAATGGTCCGAATAAAACTTTTTTTTTAAGAAAGAAAAATCTTTTTTTTACTTTTTGTATCAACGTAAAGTTGCATTCGATAAAACTTATACTTATATTTATATAACTTGAAGATCGTTCATGTCTTATCGTAAACCGCGCTTAAAAGTTTTAGTATTGATGTTTGTGACTTGTTTTAATTACCTCATATCAGGAAATTATTTATACGTTTTTTACAACCGTTTCCTGTAATAATTATGTCATCGATATGTGGATTCTTAAGAATAATAAGAAACATTAATGGGCAATTTCACAAGTTGGGAAGTCTCAAGTAACTATTTGGTACTTAACCTACCACATAAATTCGTCTTACTAATTACTTCCAACTAGAACATGTGAAATCGAAATATGTAGTTCACTTGCAAGTTAGTTTCCTAATAGGCTTAGGTTAAAAAAAGCCTTAGTCATTTTGTAATGAGTTTTAGTAGGTACTGATTATAAACCCAACATTAAACTAAAAAAAGGAGTAAGACAAAGTTACGTTCAACATTAAAAGCTGTAGATCATAATCTTAACAGCGGCCAGTGCCTAACATATTATTAAAAAAAACAACGAGACAGAACGCAAGTTTCAAATTTCGAGTTTCAGTATTGTACAGTCAAGCCTGGTAGCGGACAGTGACACTGACTTGCGGTGCGCCGATCCGGGTGGTCGGCTGCGCAGACTTACACGCACGCAGCCAATCATGGTTTCATTAATATACCACGTGGTACTATTTCCTACTGAGAAATGTATTCATTGTTGATGACTAACTCACATTAACTTTAATAATGGCTACCATTCCGATCGTATCGATATCTGCTAAACATAGCTAGAAGATGGCTTTTTGTTTTTGACGTTGAAAATCTCCGTACGGGCCAGCCATTTTATGGTGGTTTTGGAGGTCCTATGCAAACTAAACACGTGCTTGAACTAATGAAATATTAAGATAATTTTTACACACGAACGGCGAAGTATATCAATTTTTTTTATAGCATAGGAGACAAACGAGCAGTTAGGTCACCTGATATAAAGTGAACACCAACGCCCACAGACATCTGTAACACCAGAGGTCTAACAAATGCGTTGCCGACCTTTGAGGAAAGAATAAGCTCTTTTCTTACATAGCACCGAGTACTGGGAACTACTATCGTTCGGTTCGTAAGGTTTGAAGTAAAAAAGGTGTTAAGTCTTTGCGTGTTTTAATTTTTCGTCTTTCTGGATTGTAGCTATGCAAGAGATGGTCCCCTGATCAGTTATTGATTTAAATTGGATCGGGTATCTACTTTCTTTGACAAGGGTATAAAACATCTCGAAGAGTTCGTTCACAAGAGACGTAAGCGATATAAGCATCATATAAGCCTTACGCTTGTGTAATACATGGCCAGTTACCGTTTCACTAAATGTTGCTCCTCAATTTTTTTTACAGCGTCTTAAATCATCTGTTAACATCTGTAATAGCAGTGCTGTGTAATCTTTGAATTCTTCGAACTAAAACAACCCAAATACACCGGTCTGTTGATTTTAGGTATACCAACATAACTGTATTCGGAAACATGCGAACTCGAGTCAGCAACATCGTCCGCAGATCGGTATCAGTAGGAAGTATTCGCGGTAGCGGACAATGCGCGGTACATCCGCGGAATATTTTATATCGCGCGCAATTAGAGGACGGGAGGCGGCGCTATCTCCGTATCCGGCGCCGCGGTATCGCCGCCGAGATCAGCTGATCCCGACGCCCGACGCCCGACGCCCGCACTTAACATAAGCTTCACATCGCTTATAGTAATTACAGAACGCAATCCGTGCTAGAGTTTGCTTGTAACGGTGAATTATATTTCTTTTTATTCTATTTTATAGCAGTAGGGTTACGTAAATTAATACATAATTATATGTGTAACCAACAGGGTTTTACGACTCATAGGCACCTTCGCAACTGTGGGAAATGGCTACAGCACTAGTTTTCTGCAAATAGGTGATAGTGATAGGTGGGATTGCAATCAGTATAAAACCATAAAAGTACATCATAAAAGCTTCCATCGGCTAAAAACTGATTTTAAAATAACATAATAGTATTAGCGGAACCTGTATGTTATACAAACATGTATTATCATATTATATTATATCAAGCCCTATATTATGTGTGCCACTGTTGGGCAAAGCCCTCCTCCCATTGTTCTCTGTTCAGAGCATCATCGCGCCAATCATTATATTATATAATACAAACATTTATTATATAAATAAAAAAAGTAGACTATAAAACAACAATTTAAGAAAGATCCTATATCATAACTAGGTTATATCGGTCTCGCTACTATAAAAATCAATAAAAATTTACAATGTCTTCGATACATCTCAATATCATATAAATCATCTCATTTTTAAGTTGGAGAAATTCATTCAATAAATCCGTTAGAAACACATAGTCCAATAAAAGCGCGTTAAAAATATCTAATTCTACACGCTCAATAAGCCTCGAGGCGTTTATTCACTTAGCCATTCCTAGATGGAGCTGGTCTATTGACAGGCCTTAGTCTATATCAAGCATGCAGTATATTTGTCATGCCTTATTTATAGTAGATGTATAGCGGCACATAATTACTTACGCAGCTCGTTTGATATCAACTCTACACCTATATATGTAACACCAATTATACATCAACCATCCCGTGTTGGAGCTGTTGGAGCCAGGTAGCTGCTGTGAGGTCACCAGTTCAATTCTCGCGTTGAATTCACTCAAATTATTTATTATACATTTCTATATTCATAGCTGTTCCCCGAAGATGTAGTGTGTAATGTAGGCTCTGGCTTTGAGTAATTTATTTGTTTTTTTATTGCATTCTCATCATCCTCAGCCACTGTCATCCGCTCTGGACATGGGCGTATTTCAATCATCGACAACATCTTACCAGACACCAATTATTGCTTAAAGCAGCGGCNNGGGCCGTATGCGGCCCGCCGACGTCCTACTTGCGGCCCGCGAATGTCATATAAATAAGTTATTGGGGAGGAGACGCCAAACTAAAAAACGAAGAATATCATTAGTTTATTTTGTCGCCTTGCGGCCCTTGTCTGCCAAAAGGTTGCCGACCGCTGGCTTAAAGCATTGAGATTTAAAAAAGTTAATACATCATTTCTCAACTGATTTCAAAATACGAAATATGTTTAAGTGTATTTTACGAGAAGTGTATTGTTCACACATATAAACCATCGCTCAGTTGTAACGTTTAAAGCGTATCTTAGCACTTTCTAATCACAAAAAACATACCAAGTGAAAGATTAGCAGGGGTGGGTTAGCAGTCTTGAGACATCTAACGGTAGATTAATGGTTCATAGAAACGGAAAAGGAGGAAAAGCACTTACACACTGCCAGCGCAGTTGGGTGGAATCTGATTGCTGTGTTGGACTTGAGGAAGAACCTATTCGGTACTACAAAAAAGCCGTGGACGATATTTGCTCCTATAGGTGCGCCAGAAGTCAGCGACATGGCAGCAAAATAAGACCATAGGCATGTTACACAACAAACGCTCTAGAACTGTTGATTTATAATCAATTTAATAAAGATATAAGCCTTGATAATGGAGATACAGGCGAATGTTCAATATTTACAATCATAACTCAATAGAAATCAATTATGAAATCTCAGAATAAGCGAGGATAGAATAACTCAGAGCTATCGACGGCTACCGAATATTTATAGTAGTTATAAATTGTTAAACATAGCAGGCCGATCATATCGGCACAGTGATTTAAGCGCGTTCCATATTAGTATAATGTAAATAGGGAAATATATAATAGCCGTTGCCTGGGGAATCGATGGCGTGGATATTTGTACTAATAGATTGCTATTTGTCTTGCATGGGATCCCCATAAAATTGAACATTTTATGCCATTGTATTTGTACATTCTGCACTTACGATTGCATTTGCAATATATGTTCTTCTCAGTGTGGAAATAATGCACCATTATCGTTTTCTAGTTTATTCATTTTTGGGTTAGCAATATAGTATTAGTTATGCATAAAACTGTAGCAAAGATTTCATTAAAAGCACGTGTATAGAATTTTTGAAATCATCAAGAGTAAATGAACAATTAGGTGACCTGGAAAGTCATCGCTTCATGATATAAGTAAGACTGAACTTAAGCAAATGAGTTGCCTCTTCTTCAACGGATCTTGGACTCTCTGTATGCGACTCGACACTATAGCTACAGTACGTTTTCTCTCATCAGTAGACGTTAATCCTCTGCTGGACATATATCTTTCTCAAAGCGGGTCATAAAGTGTTATTACAGGCAGAAAACTATAATATACTCTCATTTTTAGGAATAGGTGTATCTGTGTATAAAATAACTTTCGAAGTGGCAGCAACAGCAAGCAAAAGCAAATTATGCAAAACGCTTTTCTCGTAATGAGCCGACATCAAATGAGAATATTCATCATTCAGAATCGAATGTAAACGAAACGTTGATGTATTAAATAGATGTTATTAATGTGAAGCTCGCTTCGCTAGCCCCGGCGCGGTTACGTGGGTATTACGGCGGTCAGTATCGGTGATAACTGTTGATAATTAGGAGTGCGCGCGTAATGGCCGGCGACGGTAACGGCCCCTCCGCCGGTGTCCGCCGCTTCCGCGATACGCCTGCCATCATTTGTCAATATAACGTGATACGTCTCATATTTATAAGCTTTATTGTTGATGTGGAAAAGGAGACACGGCTGAATCGAATCAAAACTTTTTAATTCAACGTTTCACTGTCACCTTATGAAGGTCTATTCAAGTTCCAAATCTAGCCAGGTTGCTCCAGTAACGTAATAGAAGATTTGTCATTTCACGCCAGTGGTTATAAGAACCGAGTTATTAATAAGGTCACGCTTGGTCGATGGGGTAATGTCTTAGCAGAAGATTTTCTATTATAATACTCTCAGTATTATAATTTAAAAAACTTGCACTAAGCGAGCAAGCACTCACGCCTACAGGTAGTTGCAATATCGGAGATTGAAGTCGTGTTGCCGTCCTTTCAGATGATTAGTTAATCTCTTTACTTGAAGATTTCTAAATTGTATTGGTCCGAATATATTAAAGGTTCAAATTGATTCCTCAAAGAAACCACTTCTTTGTCGAGTGAGGTAAAGAAGGTGGAAAATTGAATTTGGCACGAATTCCGATGATGAAATTCAGGTATGAGGCCAAACGATTCCTCGGAACTCTCTCCATGGAAAATACCGTAGATGTACAGCGATCTGATATCTCTACGCAAGGTATGTGATTCAAGCTGGCTGGAAAGAAGTAGATAAGTAAAAGCAATATATTTCCTACTTTAAGTGCAGAGGGGTCAATAACATGTATACGTCAAAGATCTGTACCTTCAGATGTACCGCCTGCCTGTTTGAACGATCCAGTGTATGTATATGAACAGCACGATATAACATAGCGGCTAGCACACATCTCGACCGTTATGTTTGCAAATGTCATCAATGGCAGAATGTATATCCCTATCAGAATTCGCAAATCCCTCGATGTCCATTTATTGGATGCGCTTATTGTATGTGATGCGGGTATCGGGCGGCGTTCGTATCGGAGGGACATTAGCATTATCAAAAGGACCGCTGGTTTCACCTCATATCGGCGGGGACACGCGGCGGTCGCGGAAGTGCGCCCGCAGGCAAAGGCCCCGACGACGGACGAACGATAACTCAACCGCGTGCAACCAGTGCGAGTACAATCGTGTGGATAGCGCGCAGTAGCAGCGCCTGTATTCCTATCTGATGAATTTTTATTAAATTCCAATGACGCTGAATGGAAAGTGTCAAGGAAGCACTAGGACTCTCTCTGTGGTTGCATTTATGTATGTAATGTATTAATCAAGAGCTCGTTTTATTCTTTGGTTACTGTAGCGTTTTATTCGTAACCTTCTTATAGGTTGTCTAAAACTTAAGCTATCTTAAGAAGGATGGGCCAAGTAAAATTTGGGATACAAACTTCTGGCTCATTTTACTTTCCCCGTTTTCATTTTTGATAAATTAAATTACTACGTTGTAAGTTGTCACATGCTTTAGCGTGAAAGCTAAATGGTTTTAATTTATAACCCTTATGGTCT
>LUGF01038837.1:248799-265300 GCA_001625245.1 Calycopis cecrops | reverse complement strand
ACCTCCAGGAATATGTGTACAAAGTTTCATAATGATCGGTCTAGTAGTTTTGGCGTGAAAGCGTAACAAACAAACTTACATTCACATTTATAATATTAGTAGGGATGTATTAATCAAGAGCTCGTTTTATTCTTTGGTTACTGTAGCGTTTTATTCGTAACCTCAGGTTGTCTAAAACTTAAGCTATCTTAAGAAGGATGGGTCAAGTAAAATTTGGGATACATACTTCTGGCTCATTTTATTACCCCGTTTTCATTTTTGATAAATTTATTTACCTACTTACGTTGTAAGTTGTCACATGCTTTAGCGTGAAAGCGAAAGAGTTTTAATTTATAACCCTGTCTGTAGGTCTGTAAAGTTGTTTAATGTTTTTTTGACTATTATGTTGACTTTAATTTGAATTTTAATTATAATACTCTAGCAGAAGAACTACAAAAGGAATTTAAAAAAAGTGATAGGAATTCACAGTGGATAGGTTCTTTTAATGCCTAATAAAATCACCATTGAGGTTGGACTTAACTCGAAGACGCTGTATGCCTCATGTTATCATTGCAATGTACCAACACATTTAGCAGATCAATTTGGATTTTTTGCGGCAGACGGCACTTGAACAAGATAAGCTTGTTCAAATGTCCAAGCTAACTAATAATCTAAACAATTTCATACTCCTTACACAAAATGCACACTTGCAATACAAGGTGGTAGAATTATGTACAAATCGTGTTTCATACATTTAAAAATGACTTGCGTTTGAAGGTCGTAACTTCCCGAGCGAGAGAATTTATTGTCCGAGAGACGAGAGTATAAAAGTTAAAGGGATATAAGGCACATAAATATTTAGTCTGCATTTGAATTACGACTCTGGAGGTACTCCTCAGTTATTTTTCAACGTCTGTCATTCCTTTGTGTGTTCAGTTGTGTTAGTGGCACATGCGACGCATGCCCGCTTATCAAACTATGCACATATTTATGAGCAATACAAAACACATTTATAAACGTTTACAATATATTTCTTACAGTAACTGTGTAAAAAATGTTGTAAAATTGATGTTTAAAGTTGATGAATAAAACAAGTAGGTATGTACCGATGCATTAATATGATTAATTTATAAAAAAGTGTATATTATACTGTATGTTTGTTACGCTTTAGCATTTCATACTTTTATTGGATTGGTTCGGGTGGAAATTTGACCGCGCTTAACTTAGCGAAGGATCTTTTTTGCGCAGAGAAATACATTTAGGCACCGTCTAAAACCAGAAACGCAAGGGCGCGTACACGAGAAGCTACTACCTACAAAAAACATTACAAAAGCCTTAAGCCACTGTAGTAGTCCGGAAAAATCAGTAAAAAGACATTCTAGTGACTGGTCGATCTGCATCACGAAAGCGGATACTCACGCGGTTTACCAGACTGTAATAATAAATTATCGATGTTTTTAGTGATGACTGATGCCGACTATCGACTGTCGACATGAAAGGAATTAATGTCAGGAAATCTAAAGAACAATTTTATTCCACAACTAGTGATATCGAAAGCAATAAAAATTCAAAAGCTATATAATTTCTTGATAAACCGTAAATAGCAAAAATCAGAGAGGCGTGATTATTTCAAATTTAAACGCATATTACCTGTCGCTTGAGAATATGGGCGTTCGTACAATAAGTTGTAAAAGCGGACAATGGCCTTTTGTATCTAGTAAATAAATAAAATAGTTCCAATGCTATCTTCAGGTCACATTGATTTGTGAATAGAATGCACCTAATTTATTTATCCTTTAAATTGGAACATATTATAAAGCAGCACATATCAAGAAAGCGCAAAATCAAGAAATTTCAAATACCATGTTCCTTACGTTATCTTAACTGCAATAATTTTAATAATTTGTCACAATACAATTTAATCTAGCATCTCAAGAACGATTAACGACGCCCTGAATACCCATGATACTACAATCTGTGACATCTAGATATTTAAACTGGATAATTGGAATACTTTACGTGTGTCGAATGCGAAGGATGCATAAACCATGTTTAGACAACTGACTAAACACGTGGTCATTAAAGATGGCTGCCCATGTGGAATTCAGAGTAGTATAATCTCTTTAGTAAGAGGTAGTGACACGCTGTATTGCAGATTAATTTGGGCGCTGTGTGCTGTTTGGGTTTCCAGTCCCTTGGAGGGGGAATAAGACAGGGCAACGTAACTGTGTAACCTCTACGCGGATGTTATTGGGCATCGCTCATCAAGTCAAAATGCTCGGACCCTTTTGCCACAAGAATAACAAACAAATACACACATTCGCATTAATAATATTAGTAAGAAATAGGATATTGCATTAGGAGGCGAGTTGCGCGTCCAGATGGCTAATGCTTCAACGGTAACATATAACACCGCTCCACCAACGCGTAGGTGAAATTAACAGAAAGCGGGTAATTATTGGTAGCTCAGGCGCTAATGGCCTTCAGGTAACTTCGATTACCAACAACGCTTCTAAAGGCAACAGTGATGTACGCTGCAAATCTATTAAAAACTGATAATTAAGCCCCGAAGCAATATTACGTGTAATGTGGGTGGTGTCAAAACCATGTCTGTGTTGATATATCTTTTCTATTTATTATTCCGATGTACATTAAATATGTATGAAAATTATAAATTTATCTTATTTTGTTCGCTTTTGTCTTCAAAACAGTCTAGTTTCTCTTGTAATGATGGAATTCCCCATAATGATAATGAATAATGATGGAATAGAGATGTGTTAACAGAACGAAACTTAAAATCAGATCTGTTTTTGTCAGTTCATCCATTAAATATAAACCATTACAAGCCCTACTTGATTTTCGACTTCATGCTTCAAACTTAAACCTATTTTACAATTCAATAAAATTCTGGGCATATTAGTAAGAAGATGCATCAACTAGCTCCAAGATGATCTGGTATCTATATTTTCTTCTGACTGTTAATCTACCTAAAACAAATTAAAAAAGACATGGGTATCATTCCAAAGGAACGAAGACAGTTTTAGCATTTTCCCGAGAGTGAGCCTTCATGAGTCTACGTGGCGAATTACTGGAGAAGGTTTAATTTAGTAGAGGATACGGAGAATAAAGGAGCATTTCCACCGTGCTTAGCAAAGGGCGTAGATTGAGAGTTTTTTAAAATGCCACAAGTGGTAGTCATTGTCTAACCTGGAGACACCTATGAGCGTATTTCCCCTTACAACTATATCTCCACTCATAAGTCCATGCATTAAATAAACTTGATCGTTAGATGATCCACCTTGTAAGGATCGTCTGCGAATATATATCTGATAATAGTAATAAAAATCTAAAATCTATTTATGACTAATTAGATATTGATATATTATGTAAATTTTAATGCGTTAGTAGATAGGACAATAATTATAGATGTCATTCAACCGTATTTTAATATTTTATTGGCAGTGCTATCTAAGAACGATTTGTATTAGTATATAAAAAAATGTTGTCGTGGGCTTTACAGCTATAATATTGTTGTTATCTTCTGAGTACAAAGTAACATTTCCAGACGTATTGATAGAATGATATGTCATCACGTGACAGCATTGAGCTTATCAATGGAGTGCTGAATTAAAAAAAAAAATTAAAATGTCCATTTCACGGGACACAGAATATTAGGAGTTGCAAGTAAGTACGATGCCACAGAAATGTTATCTTGTATATCATTTATAGGATATTATTAACACTTTATTTCTATAAATTTATTGCTGTATTTCATACAAACGGGTCTCTAGTATTTGATGCTCATCTATCACCGGTAAACTGTGGTTATACTATGCGTTTCATGCGGTTTGAAACACTGGAGGAGACAATGCCCATTTTATGCGGATGTCTTTGGGGAAGGCAGCGACGTACCGCTAGATGATCTAGCATCTCGTTTGCCCGCCACACAATAAAAGCAACAACTATTGGCAGGAAACATAAAAACTTAAACGCACCTAATATAGTAAACGATGAAAATGGAATACCATGTACCACTTAAATGTTGTGGTTCCCTTTATTTCTCCAAGTTTCCAGCCGATCGTTGTTAAACAGATAAGTAGGCTGTGTATAGTCTAACAAGGGTACATTATTCTTTCTGATCTAACCAGTCTTCCCGTGGGAAAGCGTTTATGAAAATACTATGTGGACTAAAACTAGCTGTAAAGCTATTCATTATAGATATATAGTCATCTATGAACATTTTAAAATTTATAATTATATCGGAATTAGATTATTCTGTATGAAATTTTCATAAATATTTTTTTTGTTGTAAAATTCGATCAATCCATAGGCCTTATATGCTTGTACTTTTTTTTTATATTTTTTTTATATATAATTTTATATAATTCAATTTTTTATATAATTTTAACTTTAATGTACGTTAAAAGTGTTGTTCTTTATATGTCAGAGGCCGACGCCGCGCGCCGTTTCCGCCCGCTTAAAATTGCTAATATGTATTAGTGTAATATATGCAGTTTTTGGTGTGCCTCGAGACTGTTTCCATCTTATTAGAAATTTGATGAAACCATCTCATCCAGTCTGAACCCCCGATGCAAATGAATGGCGGTAGGAGCCGTTGATGTTTCTTACGAACGCTCAGCCTGGATCTGCAAAGCAGTTGTTTACCTCACTAATTCACTTTGCATTTGTTCCGGATGACCACGCCGAAACAATAGCTAACTAGTAAATTCATTAACTTAGTCCTCTTTATAATGCTTTGTAATTGCCCCATAATAAATAGTCAAATCAGATAATAGTTATTGTTAGAGATTCTCGCATAATTAATAGTTAACTTTAGATCATTATCAGTCCATCTTGTCCAACTAGAATAGAATATAGAAAAAGATGTTTTTGTCTCATAATAACGAACTTTCGCTTTATTTACTAACGGAAAGTTTCCAGTACATAATAGGGATGTGCCATGTATCTAAATATGAGCAGGATAGACTTAGTCTTTGTCTTCAACTTTGTATTATAGTTTTTTATTAGTCAAATATACCTAATATTGTATAATTGATGTATAAACGTGTGTTATTTGTATGTTTCTTTCTGATAAATAAAGATTGGTTAGGATACACACACACACTTATGCCTGGCAGACCGAAATGTGTGTTGAGGTGTGAAAGAGAGGTGCTGAAAAGTAACCGCGTACACCCCACTCGCATAATCGGCTTTCAGTGCATACTTAACGCCATACATTGGGAGATTGACACGCTCAACCTAGTATCGAATCGGAATAGTTACGCTGTCCATTCAAGAAAAGAAGAAGTCAGCAAAATAGAAAAATAGTTCCTGTAGCAGCTGAATAGTTCCTGTTGCAGTCGAAAATAGAAGGCCTGTGCAGTCGAAGAAAGAAGTTCGCTGCCCGTGAAGCCCGCCTCCATAGCAGCCCTGCTGGTCGCCGGAGGAACCGATTCGAGCCACTACGAGGGTGTCACGCGTCTCCATCTCCCAATTAGAGTAACACTTACACATTCACTAGTTCTGTCAAACTATAATTCTGTGTTGTTTGTTAACACCGCCCACATCGCCGATTTCCCCCTTTTTCTCCCTTTTATTTTCTTCGCCATCACCCAGTTGAGCCAGCGCCAGGAGGTGCCGCCACAGGTGCGAAGAGGTGCCTGCAGCAGCGCCCCGCCGATAGAGATACAGTCCACTGCAGCCGTGTTTCCGCTCGGTACCGGAGCACTTGAGCGGAACGTGGCCGGTCGCTTAGCCCATAGGAGCGACTATCGTTCGAGAGCAAAGACGAGAGAGAGAGGGCCAACGCTCGACACCCTAGCTTTCGAGTCACTCTCGCTGTGATTCTTTAAGAGAATCACCTAGGTACTCGAATGAGTACATAGCGTGCAACTGTGCACGAATAGGTGGCAGGATCAACAGGGGTCACATAGGTATTCGTCAGAGTACAACTCAGGAGTTGTACATAGGCCATACATGAAAGTTCAACCGAACTGATTGGGCCACCGTACAAAATCCCTCCTTAGATAAAAATACAAATGTGCCTGGTATAACAAGTGTACCTCGCACAGCATTCTTATTATGGCACGGTGGGATGTTACATCCTCGCAAAAGGAATACACTGCCGTCTAGTACTCCGCTCTCTCTGACAACTCAGTCCGCCTCTGACCACGGTCATATAGTTACGAAATTTCGAGATTGTTAAATATGCAAATAAAAAAACCGCGATATACTCTGTTTGAATAGTTTCATGGTTCTTATGAACAAAATTATAATATTGATAATGCGAAAGTTTGTATGTATATTTGTTATTCTTTCACACAGATTGACAACGATTTAGATAAAATAGGCATATATAAAATATACAATCTAGAATAACATGGATATTACTTTTTATTCCAATGACATGAATGATTTGCCTTAGGATAGATTAGAGTAAAACCGCGGAGCATAGCTAGCAAATTACAAACACGAAACGAAAGAACCTATCCTCACTAAATCATTAAAACTCGACCGCTTAATTAGTATGGACAGAACAGACAATGGCCGACATACGGGAACCCATCGTACGTGATCGACCGACAAACCTACTCGATTTAATCACATTAATTGATATAACCGTTACTATATAATGATGATGTATTGTACAAATAATTCGATATTTTAAAATGTTGTACCGCCGGCCAGAAAAAAACGTAATAGTACCGCAAGAGCACGGAAAACTCAAAGGTATTTGACTTAGAGTTGAACTAGTATACAATGGCGAAATGACTAATGTAATTGAAACTTTTGCACTGTAATCTAAAGCAAATTATGTAGTCTGGACTTTCAGCCAATTTGGTTCAGAATAAAGAATAGATGCTCCACATTTTTTTTTGTAATGATGTTTCACGTCTTGCAAAAAATTGGAACAAAAATAATAATGCAATCATATCTCAATTACTACGCCCTGATGACGTATAATCTTCTTACACGAATGTAGACTAATACTATGACAATATTAATATTGAAGTGTTACATATTTGAAGTCCTTCTAGGTTAATCCTATATGATAAGTTAGTACATGAGTGCTCCCGCGCTGGTCTCTCGAGAGAGACGTTATTTCCGCTAGGAGAACATTAAACGAGTTGATTTATCTATCGTAAATAGAATGTTGTTTATATTTTTTGTGGATTATATCGCTAAGTTACAAAATTTCCAGATTCAACATCTATAATTTTATAGACTAATAGACAATTACCTACTAGTGGATGAAAATTCTTTATTTTACAGACTAAGCTAACGTGTTTTTATCTTTCCACTCTATACAATAAGGTGTTATTACACAAAATCTAACGTAAGACATTAATTGTCGGGTCTGCTAAACATATCAAATGTGCCTATATGATATTATGAACTTTCAGTGGTCGCCTTTGTTCAGAAGTCGGGTTTGTTTTTTGTCTTGGACCATATATTTTGTCACCGTCTTAACCTCCTCATTTTTCGTCCAACTCGGAAAAGCCCTGATGACACGCCTGATTTTTTTTCAAAATTCAATTTCATTAAAATAAAAGTTACAAGGTATAATACTAATTGATCCATTTGTTCAAGCAAGATAGTTTGTCGTATTTCACGAAACTAAACTCCATTACTACAATTGCGATAAAGTAGTCTGTGCTTACACATATAATTTATATTATGATATCTAAGAATTCATCTTTTTCTTGGGTCCACTAGTGTTATATTGATATCTTATATATTCTTCTTCTCTTCATATATTTCTCTCTATATAGTTATATTATAATCAGTGGTGTAAACTCGAGAAACATGTTATCTTCAGTTTAGGTGAACGTTACTCACGCTGTTACTATAATGGGCAGTGTAAAATCAAGTTTTTTATAGAAATACAATGTGAGCTCGTATCTATAAATTATTGTAATAAGATATCAAGTTTCCCACAAGAATTTATGTGTAAAATGGATGTGAGTGAAACAATTTGTTGGATACAATTCGCACCTGCTCCTTTATTAACCACTAAATAACTACGGTTTAAACGATATGATACAACAGAAGCCTGTTAGTGAATTGACCGCCATGTTGTTCTCGAATGGATATTAAAATACAATCTAATCAATTTTATGAAAATGTAAGAATGTTGCGTTGCAGCTGATTCGAATCGGTGCTATTTTTGTGGTATCGCGGCAGTAATATCATGAGCACGATAATTAAATTAATAAATCAATTAGGAAGAGGTAGTGGCATACTGCATGCTTGCATTGGTGAACGACCGGGGAGGTACCTCTCGCTTACACGAGACCGGCGTAAAGTGACAGCTGTGTTGTCGCGTTTCGTGCGGTGTGTAAGTAGCAGGTGGCCCATGGAGGTGGGAGGGAAAAGGAGGGTAGTACATTTTTAAAGCCTCTATGCGGATGCCTATGGGTGTAAAATAGCTCCCACAGCTCGTTTGCTCCCCTATACAATAAAAAAAATGTTGCTTTATTTGTCGTGGCAAAAAACGGCAATGCTGTTTTGTGATCTGGCCAATCAGAAATTTTTTACCGCTTCGATGACATCGACTTCAAGTGACAGGTTTACACTAGCGTTTTGTCGGTTTTTGTGAGGTTGGCCCAACCGAGGAATCTAGTGAAAGATGGCAACGTATTAACACATACGAAGTGTCTTAAGTCTTAACATTTTCTCAAAAAAACAATCGGCTATATTTCGAGTAACTTCTAAAACAACATCTGAAATAACTTTCCGTTATAATATGGCAATGGTTTGTTGCAGTCTACGTTGACTTTTAGTATCAATTTCGTAGGAAGGTACAAAATCTAATCAACTGTATAACAGGAAAATAATAAAAGCACGACAGTAATGAAATATAACAGTATTGCGCCGAATTCCACAATGCATTGATCTAGAATATAATTAGGCAGCTACTGCGGTCACGACCAGCGGCCGAAGTGAAAACATCCGACGTGTGAACCCATAATTTAATCCAAACTTTATGGAACATTGAACCTGGTGTAATTTTGTAAGTGGTTGGGAAAATTGACTGCGGACATGAGCAGACAATTTTTTCGTCGAATCGAGAGCAAAGTCTGTCTACCAATTTCGACAAAGGAACGATAGTTGGTGAAGGTTTTATTTATTTGAATTTGGACCAACATCAGTTTTTTTTTACATTTTTCGGCATATTCTTATGCGTATGCCACGAGGTAACGTAAATTATTGTTTAATAATAATCTACGTAGTAGTTATATTAAGATGTGTTCTTGCACTTGTATCCAGGTCCCAGACTGCTCAGATGAAAGGTCACATTGTTTTAAGTTCCTCGGGTCATGGCCCGTTATGAAGACAAACATTTAGCGAGCTTACTCACGTCGGGTAAATAAGAAAGCGTTTCCTTTAAAATACGAATTACCATCAAACCTCCTATAAATTCGCTGTCTTATTTTTATTTTCTTCATCTTTTCTGTTGGGCCTGAACTTATGCTGCGGAAGCAAAAAGAGAAGAATCAAAACTCCTCCTGCCTTCGTCGGATCATGAGTATTCGTTGAGCGACTAAACTAGGTTTGAGCACGGAAGGGGAACCGACCCGCCTTCTTCCCGCAGACAGGAGCGGTGCATCCCGTTTGTAATAGCTACTTAGCCAAGTATTATCATTGCTAGAGGGACCTAGAGGTTCTGTCTCCCCCGACTCTGACATTGGAGTTATTTTCATTATATTTTATTACATTATCATTATTATTGATATAGTATTTTCTTCCCATCGGTCAATCTAGGCGTCATTTTGATCGATTACGACCAATGAAAATTGTATTTTTATTGTACTATAAGAAACTCTTAGACTTGTTTAATTAGTGTAATTCATACTAGAGTAAAAAAAATGTATATCAAACACAAGCCCAAGAAAATATGTTAATGGCACATTGAAAGTGAGCGTAGACCGTTAAGTCCAGAATAGCGAGAAACGGCGACAGAATGCCTCAAAGTGCTCTGCCGACGGCGATTACACCTAGTCATTGAGCAAAGCATTTCACACACAAGACGGGAGACACTTAACATCGACACATGGACCATAAACAGAATATGGCCGAGTCTAGACTACAGTAAATTACTTTAATTGCAGCTTGAATTCATATTTCAAATTTTATGTACCTACTCGTCCAATATAAATAAATCTCAGTTTATTATATAATTATATGGTGGAAAGCGGTTAGAAGATAGATAATAAATATGAATTTATTAGAACAATGTTTATTGTTTAATTATAATAATGAAGCTCAGCTACCTATTCGAAATTATACTCCATGAAATAATAAGAAAATAAAAACCTATTTTTTTAATTTTTGTATTTTAACCATTTTACATGATCCAAGGGATGATGTAAGATTTAGATCACCCAAAATAGTCTCAATAGACGGTTTTCGTCACCCTTTTCTACTTTTGTTCAAATCGTAGACGAGAAGGGTTGGCAAGGATGATAGTTACAGTACTTTACGGAGGCGGGACCAAATTTAGGGTTTGATCACGTCTGAATTGAACGGTACTGACAACACCAGGGATTCTAGGAGATTGGTGTAAAAGATCGGTCGTCATAGCATTGAAAAAGCCCAGCTGTGGAGCGCCACAGTCGATGATGGTAAAAGTTTACGATGAATACATTTAACGGATAGTTTACTGAAATTGTAACAGCCGTACGAATCGAACAATCGGAATCGGAGCAGCGCCTAAAACATACAGCCGTAAACTTTGCAGTAACGATTTCCGGCTTGCCCCGTAATTGAAGCTGAAAATTTATTTATTGGGTATCGTGGGCATCGGCGCCCGTGGTCTCACGGGCTGGAATGGCCGATGCGCCGATACGGGACACCGCTCATTCCCAACATAAATTCGGTGTGCGCAAATCGGATATTATTATTCAATCGTACGATCGAAGTTCGCGCGGGGGCCATAAGTCACCGCGACGCGAGCGCCGCCGGGCCCCCTAAGCGGTGGCGCACGAGCGCGATGCCATCGAGAGCGGACCGCTAGGCGGCTGAGAGTCCACAACGTTACTTTATAGATAATTTTATTAAAATATAACCTTCTTCCGATGCTTCAATAAAATTTTACACGCCGCCATTATATTATTAGTGTTTAACCGCTATGTGCAGTAAATACCCCGTTGTCTTTACTGCTGGGTCGTAATTGTTCCTCAAATTATAATTACCTACTTAGCCCAAAGAGCCATATCCAATCTGCGGAGATTGATTCTATTAAACTTAATCGGTGATAAACTTGTATCATATTTGTAACAGATACTGACCAATCTGGTAAGTGATTATTAATCAATCTTTAATGATCAGCTGGTGGAATTACCTAAGTCTCTTTTAATGAACGCCAAGATCTCACATTATAACTAACCCGGTTAGTGCTGCGAATCGCCTAATCACCTGATCGATTGTTAGCCACCACTTTTTGGTGATGACATACATTCAACTTTGTCTGGTTCTTAAATGTCGTAGCCAGGCTCCTAAAACCCTTTAAGGTACAGACAAATCTCACTCGAGCTGACAAACGCCTCTCGAGTTTACTCCCGAGAAACGATCATGATTTTCAAGCGAGTCTCTTACTAAGTCACGTAAGGGTAAGCGCTCAAGATTTACTCTGGGCCAGTAACGGTAATACATGATTTTACTTTACACATTTGTTATGCCTCTCGCTTTCTGCCAGAATTCAATAACGAAAGTGACAAAATATTTGAACAGAGAATTTCGTAATTAAATTGGGCTCAGTAATACACGCTTTATATCTGCGATGTAATTTAGACCAACGTCTTGTCTGAGAGGTTGTATTTCCCGACTGTCCGCCGGCTCTTACAAAACCTTTCACCCACGACCATCCGGATCACGTAGTAAATGATGTCGCCGATGTACCAGCGGACGTGATCGTTTAGTGCAACGAGTGTGAAGACCGTAATAACACACGGTTTTGTGTTCATTTGCATCTGTTTTAGAGTAAAAAGAGACATCTCTTTAGAGAAAATAAATACATAAGTATAAGTAAGTGCTGCACATAAGTGCTCTTATTAAAAGTCATCAAATAATAACAAAACTTTAAACCAAAAAATCTCGACTGCTTACAAACAGACGCTAAAAATTTGCACGAAAAATATTACCCTACCTCGGAAGTAGTCAAGTAAAGAGCGAATTCAAATTAACAACCCAATACGAGTATGTTTAAACAGCTAGTAATGTTTCAATTACTACCACTCGCCTTAGCAGTCTTGCACTATATTCTCTATTAGGATACGATGACCGGTATGCATGTCTAGAGGTCTTTATAAAATGTATAAGTTACACTTGGTTCACAAGCCTGTATGTACTGTATTACCTGAAGGACCCTTTTCACAGCTTGTATTCCGTCTGATTAGCGTATTAGGAACTTATACGCCATAAACCTAAAACCACGCTCTTTGGTTTCACAAGTTTCGGTTATAGGCAATTAATATGAAGCAATTACGTTGTAGTTAAGATTAGAATCGAATTGCTATTTAATTGAAGTACTAGGAGTAAGGCGGAAAGTACCGGATCCAACAAGCTGTTAACTATTTACCGCATCGTGTCAAAATTAACAACCGCACGGCTCACACAACAGCTAAGCACTTCCAGCTACAGCCGAGCTCACATCATCATTCACTTTACAACTTTATATTACCATTATTTGAAACCATTTGAGCTATTACACCAGGATTTATGCAAGCACACTGCTAACAAGCGCTGGCTGGTTGATAATGGACTTTATCACTAAACTACGGTGGTGTGTGTTGGAAATTGTTACCTGGCACGTCACATATTTATCAAAAATATAACGGGTGAGTTGCAGAGGGTAACTGTATTGGGGAATTGTTGAGATTCTGATTAGATTCGAATTACAAGGCCAAGTAAAATTTGGGGTGCTTTAGGTGCTTACTTGTAAAGGGTAAAAATCTTACCATTTTATCAGAAATGTTACTAAAGTAAGTATATACGTTATTATTGTATTAACTTATTAGTGCCTTTATGATTAAAAAAAGCATATTATGTTTTGGGTTACGCAGGCTTAAATATACCTATTATAGTCAATTAGGCACTATTTTATTACTCCAATATCGTTTTTATCTAATTCTATATAATTGATTGCAGCTTAAAACAGCTGTCTGAAATTTAGGAGGTAGCTACTATGAACTTTCTCTATTACCATATCCGAAGCTTTGACATTATATATAATATTTTTAACATTAATCTCTGAGCCAGTTGACGACAGACGGCGCGGTATGCGCAAACGCGACGGAAATTCCTAGATACATCTTGCCCGGAGACAACTGTATTCTATTTCGTCAAGTGCCCACCTTTGGCATATGACACCGAAGGCAGACACGGCGAAGATAAAAGCGGCAAATTAAAACTTCCGCGAATGGACGTTAAAAAGATTGTCCATAGTGGTCACGTAATTTTCTTATTTAAAAAAGTATTAATATTATTTTTTTTTACTGCCAGTTGGAGTTTCATAAAATAATAATTGTCTAAGTTTATTATAACATGCCCTTTGACTTTTCCTATCTGCTAAGATTGCTGGTTTACCTATAAACTTTTGCTATAAATACGCTTAATTTTGTAAGGCGTCACTAGTTAGTACCTATAGTTGAGTTGCAGTCGCATCCAGCCTGCACGATGAGAGTGGTGCCTTGCTTTTTTTTTGCTTTGCTTTGCTCTCATAAAAATGGCTTAGTGACAGCTAACTGTCGTGTTTCATGAAAACGACTGGTTGCGGGGATGGGATGAAGGAGAGAAACGCATGTGCTTAACCTCTATGCGGATGTTTATGGGTGACTAGCTGTGCCCCGCGGTTTCAACCGCGAAATCCATATAAACTTCAACACCCTATTTCACCCCCTTAGGGGTTGAATTTCTAAAAATCCTTTCTTAGCGGATGCCTGCGTCGTAACATCTAGCTGGATGCCAAATTTCAGCTTGATCCGCCCAGTGGTTTGGGTTGTGCGTTGATAGATGGCTATGTCACGTTTGAGTTTTATATATATATGCTGTCGCGGACTTTTATTTAGAGCTATTTAAGATAAATAATCCTACAGTAATTATCTTTGTGTAACTCCAACGATTAGGGCAGCGCACGCCAATATTGCTCTCAGGGGCTGATTTTTTATATATAGATAATAGTCACCAGTCTCCAAGTGCTACACTAATTAACAGAACATATTATGGGTATATAAGTGTTCCTAGCGGAGAGAAATCAGGCCCAAGATTCTTTTGTTGCATCTGAAGGTATGCTGTTGAACCTAAGAGAACTCCAACACGAGATGTATTGAGCTGCAAATACAGTTGTATTGGACCTTTTCATTGTCTGGTTATTATTAATATTGGTTTGCTAAGAGTGCTCGTAGGGCGACGAGACTAGGAGAGATCCCGATATGATATTTATAAAAGCTAATTTAACTATCATGGACACAAGGATCGCAATCTCCTTGATCCCCGTCTAAGACGGAGGGCATCGCTTGAACGCGACAGCTAAAGTGGCCTTGGTGATTTCGTGAATAAGTCATAGAATATGCAACGGCTCCCAATGCACAAGAGGAACACCAATGTATCGATGCACTTGGTCTCCAGACCGTTGTTAGATTTTAAAAAACCCAGTCACCCTTTCGTACGAGTCACCTGGGACCCCGCGATCTGTGAACCTGCCACCAGATCAACAAGATACTCCGGCTATAAATAACACGGATAATTATAGACCAACAAACTTGTAATGTAAGATTTGTATGCCGAGCCGTACGATCGTGTTAATTCAAGTAGACTTTTCTCAAAGGTTTTATCACACATAAAATATCTGCGTAGGACGATGGCGCGTTTTATTTTTGTCGGTGTTGATTACGGTGTGTAATTTGAACTTTTTTATTGAGTTAGACAATCCGGTCCGTATAAATCCCTATGTGCCCTGCGGTTTACAGCGCATTACACGTGGACCACAGTCGCCGTCGCACCTGTCGCCGTCTGTTGTTCTAAATTCGTGTAATTACAGGTTTTTATCCCCGGTCTGTAAAAAGTTAATTAAAATACCACGACATCTCTAGTATGTGTTAGTAAATCTGTATCATATAAACATTTATATTTATATTAGATGCGCTGCGCGGTTTCACCCGCGTAAATTTCGATTTCGTGGAAATATCGAGAAAAAAATAGATGGTAGCCGATTCTCAGACCTATCCGATATGCACACAAAATTTTCTGTATTAGATTCTTTTTATATTTTAAGCTCCTAAGGTGGTGAAAAAAGATGGGGGAAGGGGGGAGGGGTAAAGTCATTATTAAATGACACAAATAAAACCGCGGGGCACAGCTAGTATAGACATATAAGGAAACAGATAAGACTCATTGATCAAATACAAACTCCCTACAGCTGGTAAAAGAATCGTGTCGTAACACAGACGTCATCTTGTGCAACGCTAATGCCCTGCGACTATTAACCACTTAGTGGAGTGCCGTTAGCCGCCCCAATATCTCAGCAATCAAAATTACTCACGTGTCAAAATAGATTTATTATTATGAAGTACATGGGAGGCCGGAAAGTTTTAAGGTAGGTTTATACTCGGACACATTATACACCATGCACTTACATGTAGCAACATTCATGACGTCATATTCTTGCACTATTGATGTCGGGTAGGATTCTTTCGAAAATATGTTCCATAGTAACTTTACCTGTTTAGAACTATAGTGTCAAAGAGGCAGGAAATGACCCGCTCTAATACATAACGGTAAATAATATGAAGTAACGTATAGGGCGGAACACTTATTGGTGGAATTTCAGTTAGCCTTGTTCCATCTCAATCCAGCTGATCGTTTATCCTCCGCAATACAAAACGGCTAGCCGTAATGTACTACAACTATTATACAATCTGACATCGACGAATATCTGAGTGTTTATATGAGAATAAGTGTCCGGTATCCCGAATTGTACCGATTATTATGACACTGGAATTAGACTAGAGTCGAAACAGTGATAAATCAAAACTTCATATAAGTGTGAACTGTACAAATATTTTATCGGACATTTATGTCGTAGTCTAAGCTTAGCTTTACTGCTCTACGGAAGAACACCAAGAGTTGCGTCGCTGTAAATTATTACGAACTGTTTTATTGTTTATTGAATTTATTTACGAGCCGACTGAGGTAAAGTAACAAGTTCCTTTTAGGCGAGAACAATTAATGTCTGACAGGATATACAATAATGTGCAGATTTTGCAGTTCGAAGATCGTTTGTGTGATTGTAAACTCTGTCTATACGGTACATAACTAAATAATTGAATAGACAATTTGTTCAAATGTTTTGCGAGACTAATAATGTCCATTAGAGAAGCTTGTTTTTGAGATTTGATACTGCTGTAATGTGATATAATATTGACGATGATACCGCATGGAGGAATAACGGATTGGGGTATGTAAATAAAGCATATAGGGTAAAGATGCCTATTATGAGATAGTTGCCAAATATGAGATAGTC
>LUGF01038837.1:208037-219942 GCA_001625245.1 Calycopis cecrops | reverse complement strand
ACGTGAAAGATGTACAAAGCGTGGGAGCGAGACATTCAAATTAACTTAGAATCATCGGAAAAGAAAAGAGACAGTAGATGAAGTACATATGAGACAATTATTTTACGCGTGTAAGGTGCGATAGGGGCCCGATTACATAGTAATGACAAAGTCATGTAAGTGTTTCTGTAGTAATTCTGACATTTGTCAAATATTTTTTTGTCTCGCCTCTGTTCTGACATTGTGTATCTTGTACATTCTAAATCTATGGTTTAATCTATGTAATAATTACTAAGATTATAATTAAGTAATAAATATTAAGAAATGAATAAGTAATAAATATTAAGATATTTGAGTTTAAGAAATTTATTTCTTATAAGAATTTAAATTAATTAAATCAGTAAGTAAAAATGTATATTTTTATTTAATTGTTTAATCTATATAATAATTATCAAGATTATAATTAAGTAATAAATATGAAGAAGTGAATCTTGATAATTATTATTATATAGATTAAACAATTAAATAAAAATATATATTTTTACTTACTGATTTAATTAATTTAAATTGAAATTCTTATGAGAAATAAATTTCTTAAACTCAAATATCTGCGTATGTAGAGCTGGCTCTGGTTTCCTATATGGTCGATGAATCATAGCTTTCGAATAAGCAACGCTAAAAACAGTTAGACAAAAATATGTTTACTATTTCAAACTGTCTTTTTAGCATCACATATAGTGTTAGCCATAACTAAATACGGGTTGACAATGGTTAGTGTAAAGTTGTGGCAAATTTGTGTCAAGAGTTTATTTTGGTGGGACGTAAATTATGTGGCGCCCTGTCCCCGGTGGCTGCTTTATGAGTTGTGTGGTGATGAATTTTTATAAAGAATCAATTAACATTCTCTTACACGAAGCTCGTAATATACTGTGGCGTGAATATGGTCGTTCATATTAAACCGTGCCTTGATAGAATATTTTTATGCACACCTTACTTTTTACTTTGCATTACAAATTATACAGTATTACGGTATAATGTTCAAAGTTATATCACGAACATAATACTGACGGGATGTAAAATAAATAATAAACATGATTTTGGTTTATTTTCAACTCTAGACTTAAGTGTTATAAATGAGCCTCCTATGTGTGTGTCAGATAGACCGATTTAGATGCAGATTTTTAATTAGAGAGCTTGTTCTACAGAGTGGTTTTTAAATATAATTCTCCTCGTTTTTATTCGAGGGAGAACAAACGAGCAGGCGGTCCACCTCATGATATGTGATCTACGCCCACAGACATTTGCATCACCAGGGTCTCGCAGGTGCGTTGTGATTTTTATTTTGTTCGACCAAACTAACCGATTCGTAGTAATTAATGCTTTTTCACTTTTTATTGTTATTTTAGAAGCGCAAATATAGGATCAGGCGACTAGAAGCAGAGGCTAGATACGATGCCAGACTTTATGTGTGATCGTGTCTTGGTCCGCCTACACTTTGTAATGAGTTTAATAATTGTATATATTTGTAGAAATTATGTAGCAACTTACATTTTCTGTTACTATGGTTCGTAAAATATATTTTTGATATATTGTATTTTCATATTTTCACACAGGTAGAACAACTCTGATGATTAGATCGCTGTCGACTTATGAAAAAAATATAATAATTACCTTTCTTGATGAATATATAAAACCAATGTTCTAGTTCTTTGATTCTCTCTCTCTCTTGGGCGACGGAAATATAATTAAATCATAACACCACACACAACCTATGACAATCCTGAATGGTGTACCTTTCTCTTAGTGAAACAATTTTCATGATAGCATCAGTATTTCCGAAGATGTTCCCCACAAACAAACATACCTAGTTATAAAATTAAAATTTATAGAAGATAATCAAACACTAATTATTTCAACTTGAATAAACATGAAACAACCAATACATAACACTATGTCATGAAAATTTAATATCAATTAGATGTAGTTATCCCTTTATACGACATTATACAGTTTATCTACCAGGGTATCAAAGGTTGTTGAAGGCCACGCATAGATTAGCCCACATCGTTTCATTATTCAGCGAGGCGCCAGTAATCAGCGCCCGACCGTGCCAGCGGCCGCCGTAAATAGACTCACCGCAGACTCACCAACTAACCTACATGCCTGTAGGATGAGCGCGAATAACTCGTAAAAAATAATGTCAATAGTTCTACCAGTCGCGCTGCACCGTACCGGTCGCATTTCGTTCTATTTTATATACCATTCAACCGGTATTTTATTATATGCAAGTTATTTCATCTAAATGGTGCTAGAGTTAAGTAGCGTCTGCTCATTATGAGACAACTTTTCAAGAATAATATTTCCATTTGTTTGAAAGAAAGAAAGACAGAAAAGTTTTTTATTCAAAATAGAATTACAGGAATTACTTTTTGAACGTCAACAATTAAATCTACCACCGGTTCAACCCTAGCCCTGTCCTGAGAAGAATCGGCGAAACAAACTCAGCGGGTCTCATGTTGTGATCAGATGTAAAATTCAAAAATATAAAAATACAAGTACATTTGCATATGATATAATACAATACAATTTATAAATTTACAATAACTGTGGTATAGAAACAGCCTGGGAGGAGGGTACTAATCCCAAGATGTGGTATCTGTCATAAAATCTGTTACCTTATAGTATGCCTTTTAGATGTTGTGTTTAGATGTTACAATACCGACTTTGGGTCACTTTAGGGCAACCATGGTCCGGCAGTTGTATTCAGTAGCTTTTACTGAAAAATAAATGAATTTAATAAATTTACTGTAAAAGTTTGCCGGACAAGAGGCTATAGAGATAGCGAAATCGTTTTTGTACCTACTGCTTCATCATCCGCCGGCGGAGGTCCACTGCTGATACGGCTCCCCATGGAGCGCCAGGCCACGGACACGAGTCATTGGCATCCAACGATTCCCCGCCACCTGTCCAAGTCGTCAGTCCACCGAGTTGTAAGGCTTCCAACAAACACTTCGTTTTCCGGTGCGGGGCCGCCGCTCGAGATCCTTCTTCCATAGCGGTTATCGGTTTTTTGACCAATGTGGCCTGCTCGTTGCCACTTCAGCTTTGTACTTCTTCATGAGTGTAAATTTTTTTCCACTTAATTTGTCTAAATTTAAAAAAGGTCAAAGATCAATGTGTGCGTTGGGTGACGGAAAACTTCCGCAAATCTGTTGCTATTACATCTCATAAACACAAGATAATAAAATGAATGTAACGGTTCCTCAATTGAATTTTAACTGCTGGGAAATACTCGCAACATTACAAGGAACCAAAATGATTACCCTTTTTATGTGTATAAACATAAATCCATACACAATAGAACTTTATTTCGGAAATTTGTTGCAGATGCTCGTCTCTATAAGGAGCTGCCTCATTAGGCGGCTACACGTTCTCGGTTTTGCGTCGCCCGCCCTACTAAATATTCATCGATCACGAATCGTTAAAAGTACCAACCCTATAAACTGCATTGAACAATTTAATGACATATTATTTAATTGAATATTACAACAATGCCAATAAAACGTGCAATCCTATGACATGGTACAGCAAAATGCATACAAACATGTTTATTGTAAAGCACAGACGAAAATAGAACATTATCAAGAATATATGGGGTAGCTCCAATCCAACGAATAAAAATTAAATAAGCGTGAGTAAACTGGTCCCGCCGAGCGTAAGGTTGGGGTATGCGAGGGCTGTCGCTTCGAACATTTATCATGAGGAGAATCAGTATGGGGCGGCAGTGTAGAAAATATTTCACAGAGTGAGACGGTAGATATCTAATTGGTCACAGAAAGAGAGGCAAAGCATGGTGTCGACACAAGGACGTCTCGCAAGGCCGCCTGCGTGTCGTTACCCCTCGTCGTTTTTCCACCATTTAGAAGGACTTGTCACGTCTGCGCCAATCAGCGGCTGACATATACAACGCTGTATGCATTTAGGTATCGTTAAAAATATATTCATATTTGACGTGACAAATTCGTTTTGACAGAAGGTATGTTCTTAGATATGTGTTTGAATCGTAGGTTTGAATAATGAAAACGCCCTTTAACGCCTCAACATACTTCAAAGAATAATGTGTTTGGCGTTTATCTATCACATGTTTTATGTAATTTAAAATGCTAAATTGCATCATTTATATTTATTATAATGACAAATAATTATTTGTCATTAGGGTCCATAATATTGAAGTGAAATACGATAATATATTATTATGATTGTGAAATTGAGAAATGTATTTTGCGTTGGTTCTAATAACTAACTAATATCACAGAAGTAAAGTTTCAAATTTTGTTAACCACAAAATATTTATTAATAAATTAATAATTATTTTTGCTTTGGAAATACTGATTCGATCAAGAAAATTCTTTCACTCTCATTTCTTCTGATAACAAATACTATAATATATCCTATTCAAAAACATCTAGGCTATATTAATTTACTACTCGTGCTCTGCAATTTCACTCACGTAAAATTATCTCAAGGAATATATTAGGTCATTCGGGAATTAACGACCAACAAAGCGGGCACCGGTTGGCAAGTATTATATTTCAATAATATTCATAAATAACTAGCTATTTATAAAAAAAAACTAACTAGATAATTGATTCTAAAGGTCCATAACTCATCCCAAAACGAGCTGAACAAAGAACACAGCCATTACACCCACAGACCTTTCTAACGGCAAAACTTACTTTAGCATAAAAACCACCAGTGTAATAATTTAAAGTATTTATATTTCTTCAAATCATAATGCTGTGTAGCGGTACACACACGATCAATCATAACAAATATAAGGTAACAGCGCACACGCTACAACTTTTTGTAGGACCTCGCCTTAATACTATTCTATACTTATTGTATCTGAATTTATTGCTAATATATTCATAAATTTATTGTTTCAATACATTCCTCTTTTACATCAAATTACACTCCAGAAATGTTATAATTATAGGCCCACAACAATTTATACCTTGTATAAACATAATATGCAAAGGTATAAAATAGTATTTTATTACTGTGGTATACTATAAACAATATAGTCATTCAGAACCAGTAATTATAATTCCAGTTAAGTCAAATGTTTCAATAAACACGTGTAAAATATACCCATTTGAGTTGGGTGTGTGTGGCGGAGGTGAAATTTGTGAGGGAACGCGTGTCCAACAGAAATAAATACGTAAAAAACGTTAGTTACGATTTGTGCCTATATGTACACAATTATTGTATTAATTTATAATAGTTTATTCACAAATGATTATTAGGTATTTGTTAACAATATTCAAGTTATGTAAAGAGTTATGAATGTGCTGGAAGCAAGGCAAGTATATAATGATCGTGATATGTGGTACTCTACAGGCCTCTAGCCAGGCCTCAGCTCTCTGCCTATCCCGTTATGGGTGGCGTGATGTTGCGAAGTTTAAGTATTCAAGATCCTCTAATTTCTTGATGAGGTTTGACATAGTAACATGTTTATAATTATTACTATAACTGTCGTTGAAGTATTTTATTGAATACTCCTAAACTATAATAATATGTTGACCACAACTGATCATCACATAGCATCATATTTATATAGATATTATTACTCCATTCTTAAATGAATCAACTATGAAATATGAATGCAGTTTTTTAATTACAACTATTACATCAATGCATCATGCAATAAAGAGTCACGCAAAGAATTTGAAGACAACGTTCAAAAATGTTCAACAAAATACAAGAACGTGGTCAGCATGGAAACACAGCTTGAGAGCTATGGACCCGAGAACGCGTTTTAATTAATGATTTTTATAAAACCAACGTCCATTGCCTCTCAAATTCCATAATGGCCGATCAGATAAAGGATCAGCATTTAATACACTTAGAACACGCAATGACACTTACGCGAACAATGTTTAAAAAAATGGCGGCGCCTTTATCTCGCAAATACAATGCAAATAGTTTTTTTTCCGAGGGCTGATTAATAGTAATGTCAATGATAATTAATTTTACGACCTGGTGCAATTCAACTAATGATAAGTGTAGGAGTTGCAGGAATTAAAAACAATTAAGAAATAGTTACTTAGGTACTAGGGTTCCGTGCCTGAAAAGGAAAAGTGTATCTTCTACAGGATCACTTATTCGTTTGTCTGTAGTTCTGTCAAGAAAACTTAAGGGGCACTTTGATGACTTTGAATCATGAAATTTGCCAAGAAGTAAGTTTATACCAGGAAGAAAAAAACATACAATTATTTTCACATCACAGATGAAAATTAAAACATTTCATACAAAAGTGAGTACACAACCCCGCAAAAGTAAATTTATTAAGTTTTATAAGTTGAATCCGACTCGCACTTGGTTGAGTTTTTTAAGTCTAGTGTCACTGCTACATTCCAGTCCAATCCTGTCACCGCAACCGATCGGGCGCAGCCTTTTTTGAACTCACATGAGACTCTATCATTAGACGAGTTTTTTCGGGTTCCCGAATAGACAGCAAAGTCGATACGTAATGCAATTAGTAAGAGGTAGTTCCATGCTGCATGCATGCATGTAGCCGAATTGGGCCGGCACGACCGTGTAGGTACCTCTGGTTTACACGACAACGCGCAACGGCATAAAGTGACAGCTGAGCTGTGCTGTGTGTGTTAGTACCCGGTGACACATGTACGAAGGACACAAGGAAGATGGAGGGCAACGCAACAACGCAGTAGTCCTGAAAATGTCTTTATCTGCTCGCTTGTCCTATATAATATACTATAAAAATGATATGAGCCCATCTATTTATAATCGAGTAAGACCATTGCTCCTCTGCCTTGTCTCGATAAAAAAGAAAGCAAACATTTTTTCAACCCTTGCAGTTATTTGTTGGCCGCATTAAATTTATCTGCAAGGTAATGCTTGTTCAAGTTCCGACTCGAAGCTGTTGTCGTGTATTAATGCGCACATCTTTCATACGCATGTAGGCCATAACATGAACTATTCATCTCAATTCTATATTTTATGCCAATACTAGCTGTGCCCTGCGGTCTTACCTGTGTTAGCGTGATTCGACAAGATTCGATACCGTATTCGTAAAAATCGAAAAATAGATGTTGGCCGATTCTCAGACCATATTATCCACACAAAATTTCATGAGAATCGGTCGAATATGGTACTAACATTGTAATAATTTTATAATATACTAGCTGCTCTCCTCGGTTTTACCCACGTAAGATTCGATCCCGTGGAAATATCGAGATAAAAATTGATGTTGGTCGATATGGTTGTTGATCTCAGATATGCACACCAAATTTCACGAAAATCGGCCGAGCCGTATCGAAAGAGTATGCTAATTGGTAACTAACATTATGACACGAAAATTTGACTACGATTTTGTGCATTATACATATTATACATACCTTTAATAACAAATTTTGAGGCTTTTTCTTGTGAGTTCTTTCTGTTCTTTTGTTCCTCATAAAAATAGCTATGATAATAAACTAGTTTTGTAATCTCAAAGTATGTGCAGTCACGAAAATATAATCGCTTAAAATTATCATTAAGCCCTATGACATGTAAGCCGCTCACGGCGCCGCGTCGGGCTTGGCGCTGAGGTCTATAACTCTAATATCTGCGAGGGGTCCGATACAAGGGCCGGTGTAATTTAGCGCGGACAAGTTGGCTACTGCGTATGTAACATGATTATTGCTACCAGCTGTTCGCTCTCGCTTCCACAACTCCATATTAAGTGAACTGGAATAAGATTATTATGTTGGTACTAACTGAAGCCTCCGACATTGTCCGATGGAAATTATTTTACAAACACCGTTTTACCGTCTTAGGGTATTTCCATCTATCAACTGATATTATAAATAAGAAAGTGTTTTTGTTATTTTTTCAAGCAAAAATGACAACGGATTTGGATGAAATTGTAACAGATATTAATTGCGATCTGGAATAACGATAAAATTGATTTTATGTTGAAAAAAAAATAGATATATTTTGTGTGTGCAACCATGGCAGCACGCAGTAGTGCATCAATCTGTGTAGAAAACTAATAAATTTATTTAGAATTGTAGTCTAAATTTCCTTTGGCATATTTTATTTGACTTGCGTCAACCCTAATTGAAGACAGTTAATATGCGAGGCATGCTTACTATAATCACGAGAACGACACCCTTTATCGATTAGAATCGGTGCAATCGAACACAACCAGGAGTCACGAAAGCTGTTCATACGCATCGACAAACAATAGACGAATTATTTTTAATTCCATTTTCGTGGAACTGCATAATTTGTACAGATGTTATTGCTCGATAACGCAACGTTACCCACGCGTCTGTCAGAGGCAACGTCAAACTATCATGACATTATTTTGAAAGGATTTATGCAAAATTCACTAATGAATAAAAACATTTATGTGCATCACCAACAGGGATGTGTGCTTACCGATTTTTCAACTACACGCGTGCATTTTGATAAATGTTTTTTTTCACTCCATTTATTTGAGTGGATGAGTGGGTATTATGGACATTGCTGATTGATGCAAAAGCAGCTCAGATGATAACCTTCCTGGGTACGCTGTGCATTTTACGCAGCGATCGCAGGTTCGTATCCCTGGTCATAAATGCCCTTCACGATATTATATCATAAATAATAATAACCTTAAATAGGTTTAATACCTTAAATAAAAAAAATACATTTATTTATTACTAACTTGTATGAATATTGTAAAATAAAAAGTTGCCGACAAAATTTACCAACAAAGAAAACGTTGTTCAAAGCTTTGCTTGCTTCGCAGAAGTAAGGTCGAAGAAACAGATGCAATCCGTAAAATATTACTACGACAAAACAAATAAGAGGGATGATTTCTATTACGAAGAGAAAAAATAGTAGTAAACAGTAATCGAAAGTAAATAAAAGATAAGCATAGAGTCCCGGTTATTTTCGTGTACTAAAGCCAATAACAATTCTTTTAGCTGCAGGTGTCCTGCACTATGGTGACATAAATACTGCTCAGCCCTACCTCGTTAGCTTGCCTTAAAAATAAGACTATTTTTATTGACGCAACATTGTACTAATGGCGTAACATTATCGTTAATTTCCATCGAATCGGATGAAACTTATATTTTTATAATGGTAATTTTATATCGTTTTTATCTTATAAACATTATTTAATACGTGCATATATCACAGCAACCGGCTACTGCACAAAGATCATCGTCCCATCTTGTTGGATTTCGATGAACTTGTTTTATCGTATTATGAATATAGTGTCTAGCGTACAAAAAAATATTTTATAATCACACACTTTCAGCCTTATGCAAAACACACTTGTGGCGAGTCTAGCATACGTGGGTATTTTACAAATTCACCAAAGACAAAGTCACACCACAATTTTTTACCATAAAGATACTAGTTTAAAATTTTCCCTAAAAGTTTTGTTTGAAAAAAAGAAAACATTTTGCCGAAAAAAAACGGAGTTTTTAAAAAATCGCTATGAAAAGCCGCTACACCTATGTTTACCGCATAGTCACATGTATGTGTTTTTATTATTTTGTATGTTATCCTACGGATTGCTGCTTAATACAACCATATGACATGAAGATTTATCACTAATTAAAGAATTTTGAATATTAAGTATAACGGTATTTTGAGTATGAAAGGAGTTATAGGTATGCGAAATGGGAAACTTATCAGAGGATCAAATTTTAGTCGATTCTAATCTAAAGCGTGCGAATTTACCTTCAGAATAGAATCTAATTATACACTTATCTTTATAATGGTTATTTGTATGCGGTACGGCAGTTGCTGCTTTGCTGTTGGATCGGGCCAGCACGAGAAGTAATACGCTTTATTGTAATTACTTTACGAGTTTTAACACGATAAAATATTGGTACCACGGCTGGTGTAACCCAGTAGAAACGTCAAGCAAAGGTATATATTTGGTAAGAGGTAGGGCCACACTGTACGCTTGCATGCAGTCGAATTGGGCCGCCACGACCGGGGAGGTACGTCTTGCTTACACGAGACCGGCGTAAAGTGACAGTTGTGCTGTCGCGTTTCGTGCAGTGTGTAAGTAGCCGGTGGCCCATGGAGGTGGGGGGAGAAAGGAGGGCAGCGCATCTGTATAGCCTCTATGCGGATGTTTGTGGGCGTCGGTAGTCATGAAAATGGCTCCGACTGCTCGTTTGCCCTCCTATACCATAAAAAAAATATATTTTGGTCTTTAATATAATATTTTATCGTGTTAAAACCCGTAAAGTAATTACAATATGTGTAACAAACGCGATAGTCTCAAACAAATACGCTTTACTTATTGACTATGAAAAAAAGGGATAAAGGTTAGGGTTCGCACTTTAATCCATCGAGTTCTCTATCTAGACCATTCAGCTGCTATATAATAAATATAACATTTGAAAATAGCGATATTTCGTGACGCCAAAAAATAATTCGGATTTAATTTAGACATTGTTGTTTGTTGTTTGCTAAGCATAGTATTCATCAGTATTTTCAAACGAGGGTGGGATTCGAATTGAAGTAGTACCTATATTAAATAAGACTTTGGGTGTCCTACAGCGAGAAAGAGAAGCTCAAAATCTTCGACTCGGATGACGTCCGAATAGTATTCTCGAAATCCGCAGTAAAAGAATGGCATGTTACAACTGCAGATAAATTCAAAAAGGATGCAAGACCTTATGCTCAACTTTGTCATTAGTAGTGGTGACAAAATAAAATGCCAGTAGCGAGTTGACTCACGCAGTCTCCCGGACCGGTCCGTCTTATCCGCCATCTTGTTTAATAAATTAATATCGCTCGCCTTTAATTGGACACACAGTTAAAAATATTATCGCGAGAAAAACGCAAATGAAGCTTTGTTTTCGAAGCGCGTTGGGCCTCCATTATGCGGCGGAAATTGAATAAATTAGCGGAAGCTTATTAAATTTATTTTACGACTTGTTTTACACTCTTTTTATGAATAAATTAGTTTATAATTTTTAAAGGTACATTTACGCACTTTTACTGAATTAAAAGAAACTATGAAGAGTTTAATTTAATTCAGTAGAAGTTTGTAAATGCCTAACGTTTTCAAAAAAATACTAGTTATTAAATAATAGCGCTTCCGCGCGGATTCCTTCGCGTAAAGTCTACACCAAGGAAATATTTTTTATAGGATTTTTTGTTGTTTACCATAAATAATTTGGCACAGATTGAAATATGGCATGATTGTAATTAGTGCCAAATTTGAACTAAATCCGATTATTAGATTTCGCCTAAAAGAATAACAAACATCGGTACAAACTTTGGCATTTTTAACATTTTTTTCAAAGATTCAAACGAGAATTCCGAGCCATTTTCATGACATCGGTAGTCCTGAAAATGACCTTCTTAGACGTCCGCGCAGAGGCTATACAGATGCATTGCCCTCCTTCCTCCTCCACGCCCATAGGCCAACTGATACTTACACAGCGCACGAAACGCGAGAGGTACATCCTAGGTCTAGTCGGACCTTATGAACTAACTAAGATATACCTATATAGGCTAGTTCTGGCGTAAAGTTTGTAATTACCAAGCTTAGTGTATAAAACATATGAATTGTTATTATGTCTATATCTATGCACCGATACTCACCGATCTAAAAAACCGTAACAAAATTAGAGCCATTCAGTATTTGGATCCTTAGCGTGTTCTAGTTACGTTAACTAAAGATATTGACCTCGGGGTGGATAACTTATGATGGATTGTAGCATTACAGTTGGTCCAAATGATTTATATGGTGGCGCTTGGCCAGGACATTGGCTGTCTTATTAACATAATAATCTCTACAACTTTGTCAACAAATCCCTGTCTATTTTTTGCCCTACTTTATAACAGTTCATTGGCGTTGAACAAAAAGGTTTATACACAGTAATCCTTATTAAAT
>LUGF01038837.1:195503-207323 GCA_001625245.1 Calycopis cecrops | reverse complement strand
TTATCATCAACAACTTCAGATTCTATCGGCTCACTGTTGCACATTTATTTCAATGAAATCCAAGAGGTCGTCAACTTAGGGGCCATCCATGAAGTAGGTCACACAAATTTCATGATTTTTGACCCCTCCCCCGTCCTAGTCACATTTGGTCACATTTGTGAGACCTTCCCCTCCCTAGTATGACGTCACATTTTTTGCAATTCTACATCTATAAATAATTATATTAATAGGCGATCGACGCTTAACACTAGTAAAGCGAGTAGCTTACAAAACAATATTTAAAATCTTGTGTTACTATAGATTGAGGTGATTTTTTTTAGATTTTCGTTAATAGTTCAAAGTTCGTGTTTTAACATTTAGATTCAATGAGATTTTAAAATGTGACATCACAAAATATAGGACCCCTTGTCACACAATGTCACATTTCGTCGACCCCATCCCTACTCCTTAACGAGTGACGTAATTTGTGAATGGCCCCTTATCCTTTACAGGTAAATAAAATATGAGTTTTTAGCACAAAAGGAAAGAAGAGAAATCTGAGCTATTTGGTGACTAATGACTTTTTTACAGCATAAAGAGGAGAGAACTTGGAGCCTTTTTTCACGACTACCGACGCCCATAGACATCCACATAGTTTATACAGACGAGTTGCCCTTTTTCCGCCTCCCCCTTCGTGGGTCACCGGCTACTCATATACAGCACGAAATGCGACAGCACAGCTGTCAATTTACGCCGGTTTCGTGTAAGTCAGATGTACCTCACTTTCCCGGTTGTGCCGGCCCAATTCGGCTGCGTCCATGCATGTAGTGTGGTACTACCCCTTACTCTTACATTAGGGTCAAGTTTCGGAGGTTCCTAACAATGTGACAAGATTTTTTTTTGTATTTGCTAGTAGGTATCCGTCAATTAATGGCTGACGAACAAGAACACACGAATATCGCTACACCTATTTGAAAGTCGGTCACATGTACGCTTTTTATTTCAACGCCTCACGCGTTCCAATTATTCGTAATCTGATCTTAATAATATTTATTAACAATACATATAACAGTTACGTGTAACGGTCTAGTGATACGCAACACAGCACATACAAACAACAAACACAGAACGGATAAGTAAAAGTGCGGTGCCACTAGATTAAACACTTAATTCGTGCAAATCTCTGCAGTTGAATGGAGCGTTTTTTGCACCAAATCAAAGCATGCAAATTACACTACGACTAACAGCGTGTGGTCTTTGCCACCCGTATAGATTAACGAGCATAAAGACAAATGGCTACTCTATGTTACGATAGAACATTACTTTTTATCGCCAGAGGTGTCAACTGACTGTCGCCGTCCATAGACGAATGATGTCAAGCAAAAGTTGCCCTGTAAGTAGTTTCCTCTGTCTACGCCTGTAAGCAATAGAGTAGTTGCCACCTCACGCAACGCCATTTAATGTCAGAGGTTAGAGGTTACTCCTCGAGACGAAACGATAAGACTGAATCTGCCATTCGTCTGAATGCCTATTAATATCTAATATTATATAACAGAAGCATTTGCGTTCTCCGTTGGTGACATGCTTTTTAGGTCACAGAATATTAGTTTTAAGAAAATACATATCGGTGCTTTGGAAGAATACTGTTATAACTCAAAATAGTGAATTTTTAGTACAGCAGTTTAATGTTTTTTTTGAAAGCTTTAAGTATAATATTTTTTATATTTATGTGTGTAATTTAGTACTTAAAACTTAAAAAAAAACTTCAAACTGCTGTACTGATTCACTCCTTTGGAGTTGCAACAGTATTCTTCCAAAGCAGCGATATATTGCTAGTATCAGAATAATATATCGACATCTCAGACCTGGATTTACTGGCTGTCGCAGAGAACGCAGAAATTAACATACACACGCTCGAAACACATTACCCTCATGACGCAATCGGTTTCAGTATTTATTTTCAAGCCTCAAGTATATCTTTAAATACGTATGGTATTTATAGATATGACACTATAAACGAGTACAACTTCTTACAAATGTCCGAAGCCATTTAATATCTTATTTTAGAAACACGTAATAGGTTTTTAATTTGTCTACAGGAATGTACTGAACAAAATGTACCCCGACAATTATTTTTAATTATCCCTTTACAACCGCCTGTTGCCATCCAAATATGGAAATGAGCTTCCTCAAAGGACAAATGCACTTCTCATCACGTTTCTCAAACGAGTTAGGGATCGTAGGAGGTATAGAATATTTATGTGGACACCGACTTTCTTTTACACAGACCAACATTTCGTATGAATTAACATTCTTTCCTCTTTTCCCAGATGCGTTCCTAATGATCTAATCTAATGTCTCGGAGACCGGACTTATTAGGAAATAGGTTATTGAACTTCATCTCTTTCCTAAATTTATTATATTTTGATTTATCAATATAAATTAAGCAATATAGAATCATAATTGGGTATAAATACATCATAAAACTTTTATTTATAATATTAAACACAGAAAAAATATAGCTAATTAATTATTCTTAACTTCTTTACCATATCCTGATTCCTTAAGTTTACACGTATGTTACACATAAAAATATTTACACGGTTTATTTACAGTCCACTCGTAACCATGGCGGTTGTGAAGCTTCTGAAACGTCAGGATAATAAAACACAAAAATAAATCGCGATAAAATTCGTTAAAAAGGTTTTATTATAATTCTTTGCCATCTTTAAAAAAAAGTAAAAAATCTTCGCAACCGGCGTGTTTGTATGAAGAGAGTTATGAATGCAGTTATGAAGGCAAGACGAGAGGGGATCATGATGATGGCACACTGTTCTCTCTTTCTACCTCAATAAGGAATTTACGTGGTGGCCATATCTATTGATAATAAATGTTATTGTTCAAACGTTCCTAAAATCAAAATAATACTTATTTGTATTTATTTCATTCAATGATTCAGTTTAAAATGAATTGATCCAAATAGGACTATTTATTTCACATTAAGTACTCGAGTTTAAAACTTTTTTCGTCGCATAACGGGGCCGGCGCTAGAATTACAAGCATCTCATTAATGCGATCGACATTGAATGTTGTGCGGATTCTTATTGGCAAATTAATTTGGCGGACGCGAGATTGTGTAACGGTTGTGGCGTGCCAATGACACTCGCCAGAGGTGGTCGCTGCTCGCCTGTCCACCGCGACTCCACCGCGACTGAAACGTGTCCGCCAGTTATTTACTATTCAATAAACGGCGCGTCAAAACTGAGACGCTCTTCGCTAAATGATTATTTATTATTTATTTATGACTAACCCTAGAGTTAGGGTCCTTGTGGTTGCCACTGTTGATCCTGACGACACAGGAGTAGCAGCGATGGGGAAGAGTGCCGGATAAGCCCGTTTTAACCTAGAGTTTTATAGATTTTTAGTTTTAGAGTGGAGACCGCGTACCAAACATAGTGTACTCCGTGAACAAAAAGATGGGAGATGGAGCGACGACATATGAAAAGCTGGGCAGGAAGTGGAAAAGGATAGCCGAAGATCGAGCATATGGCTCGATAATGATCGTAGGCGTGATATTGATGATGATGACTCATCACCATCGTTATCATCATCCGCCTCTATTGACGACTATTCCGCGCTTTCATTTCTTTCCACACTTACTCGTAGTTTACTTTACTACTTTAGTTGTAGTTTAATGGTACATTAGCCTTCCTCGATAAATGGGTTACCTAATACGGAAAGAATCATTTAAGCAGTAGTTCCTGAATTTGGCGCGATCAACCATGGTAACAAGCTCTTCAACTTTATAATAATCCAGTCATTAGGTAGTTTCACTTGGGAAGTTCATATCGATATCTATGAAATTACCAATTTTCAAAACTCCCGAAAACCGTTCCAGATTGACCACATGACTGGATTATAATATTAGTATAGAGTATTGCTTCAAAAAATGTCGTCTGGCGTCAAAATTAATACTCTATAATTATATTATAATTTATTATTTATTAATGACTAGCAGCGTCCTGCGGTTTCGCCTGAGTTACACACTCACTCATTAGTCGTAGTTTAGTGGTAGCCTTTAACTTCCGTGATAAACGGCCTATCTATCGCCGAAAGAATCATTCAAATCGGTGCAGTAGTTCGTGGGTTTAGCGCGTTCAACCAAACAAACAAACTCTTCGAGAGTATAGATTAAAAAAATGTCGTCTAGCGTCAAATCTAAAACGCTGTCTGCTAAATGATTATACAATTTACTATCTATTAAAGAGGTTGTTTGTCATTTTGGAGCCGGTTTTTGCTGTTAAATCAAGTAGCTATTCGATACATTAAACTAAGCACCGCGTAAATGCTTCTAATTAATTGCAGTGACTGGAACATGTGAAATTGACACTTCTAGATTATTTGCCAGTTTAGTTTCTAATGGCCTTAAAACGATTTTAATTGGCCTGTAATACCAGCCTTTAGTTTTTGAGTATAGAGAAGTCAAGTTAATATGAAAGTAGTTGCAGGTTCAAAGATATAATATAGTCCATAATCGTTCAATATAATAAGTTCAGTCAATAAAATTATGAAAAAATCGCACTCAAGTGAACTGAAGAAATAAGTAATAAAAAAGCTAGTTTTAAAAAGTTTTTACTACGGGGCTACGAATGTACTTAGTTAATAATTGGGATGTATATTTTCAGTTAGCCTATTAGTATTTTTACGGCTTAATGTTATACATTAGGTTAGTGACCACCTTCAATCAGCAGATGCGATTCATTTAATTTCTATGCAATTAAATACTCAATATTTTTTCAATCAACATAAATTATGATTGTACTAGATCTGTTTTATAAAGTTCACAAAACACGATTTCAAATTTAAATGAAAGTAGCTCAATGTATACACGAACCATTCAAAACAATACGATTTTATATGGCTAAAATATGAACCAAATAATCTACTTCGAGGTCAGTCGATCAATCATCGAAATACTCATCACCATGATATGGTCTTTTAATGTATAGCTTTAAAAATACTTTAAAATCAATCAGTGGATTTTTAATTTAGTTTCGCATTGCACATAATGGAACGTGTGTAGTTTGTCGAACGTCTTGGAACGTCTATTATTTTTTGTTTCACTTTCACACAAATTGATTTCTGCTGAATACATCGCTTGGCACATTAGCACTAATAACAGATATACGTTTAAAACGTGTTTGTATCTAATGTTAGTGAGATATTGCCAACATAAATTATGAATAAGTTGGCTCAAAAGTTGGCTGCAGATAGTCAAATGTATAGAATACTAGCTGCGCCCCGCGGCTTCGCCCGCGTAAATTTCGATATCGTGGAAAATCATTCCATGGCATCCCTCAGGAACATTTTTTCGGGATAAAAGCTATCCTATGTTACTTCTAATACCTCCAAGAACATGTGTACAAAATTTCATGATGATCGGTTGAGCAGTTTTCGCGTGAAAGGGTAACAAACAAACTTACATTCGCATTTATAATATTAGTAGAATATTATAACTGCCTTGCTGTCAAGCTGAGATTTCAACCATTTCCTTTTTTTAATGAAATATTTAGTTTTAAATGACAGAATGGCCGTCACTTAAATACAGTATTATTATAATGTCATAGCGACACTTAACCGTTCACACTACAATGTAGTCTCTTTATAAGAATTTTTATTTCTTTTTATCTCTATTTAATCTGACTTAATCTCTACGATACGCCTTATATCGTAAAGATTAAGACAGCTTTATATCACATTATATAAAACGATTGCGTAACAAAACTTAGGAATTTTGACTTTATTGTTATTTGAAATCAGAACTAACATAAATGTGGATAATGAAGAAGAATTCAGCTTTATTTATATGTTCTTAATAAGTGTAAAACTTACAAAAAGCTATAATTTTGAATAGTTTATTTAAAGTTATTCAAAATTTTGTTTAATTTATTACGATATTGAATACTAATTTATATGATTTACAACATGAGCAGACGCAAACAAAAAACGATTAATTTCAATCACGACGCTGAGAAATTTTGCAAAATTTAGGCAAGTGGCACACATATTAAGCGCTTTCTCTGAAAATTCGTTTGAATGCGTTATGTTTTGTAGATAATCACAATCTTAAAATACTGCTCGTATCCATAACATATTTTTAGCGATTTATAATAACTTTTACTTTCGTAATACGAAATGTGAGAAATGAACAATCTTTGTTTTTGTAAAGGTGAAGCCGTAAAGAGCCTATGCAAGCTCTTCTTTGGCTTTTATAGCCACATTTCAAATGCAATCTCAGACGACTGATTATTGTATTCTTTATAGACACTCCCGTAATGAAAGACTATAGTTTTATAGGTACTAGCTTAATAAAATCTCACCATAGTCTTAGCGATCATTTACTGCAATATTATCTTGAAGAATTTTCTTTATGTATAGATAAAGAATTTCATAATTCCAATTTCCAATAAAGAAACCTCTGCGTAGAAAATAATGCTTATAGTTCTTACGTGTACTAGAATAACTTGTATACTTTGTACGTCATTATACGAGCAAAAAAATAAGGTTACTCCTTAAAGAACCATAAAAAATAATCTTATCACAATCATAAGTCAATTTATTATATATGCAAATTAATTTTATAATATTCCATTGGCTGACAACATTGAAGGAACATTGGAGTTAAAAAATAAAAAGAGAAATTAGGAGTAAGTAAGCAAAATACAAAAACTGCATTAATAATAATATAAGATATATATATTTTTAATTAAAATATAACGTCACGTCATGTTATTATAAAAATAGTGAATTATGAATTTATGACCGAAGCTCAATTATTATTGATTTGTCCGCGGCAGACTCGTCTGCAACTGTTAGGCCCAAATTTAAAAGAGGCGTAAATTGGTTGATGTTCATATAATCTTAATTAATCATTTAATTACCTCGAAGACTATACGCTTCTTAAAGCCTGTTTACACTAGTATTATATGAGAGAGAGAGAGAGAGAGAGAGGAGGGCAAGGCCCCAATCAGCCAAATCAGCTGAAACTCAGCAATGTTCCAGCAGTCTCAAAAGATAATCATATCACGGAACCCTCTCTCAATTCAATACGAATCCACTTTTTCTGCGCATATCGTAATATCGTAAAACCGAACTGACCACGTATTAGTTGCTAGAAGCTGTCTTGTATCACAACAACTATCTACAGGTATTTACGATAAGTGTAGACACAAAAATAATCCCAACGAGACAAGCGTCATTTAGGTTTATTCTTGTGTCATGTAGTCGCGACACCTAGTATTTTAATTAAAGTATTAACATAACGCTTAACATTATGATCATAAAAATACGTTCATAATGGAGTCATTAATACGGTTTATCTGAATCCTTTTTTCTGTCTAGCTACTTCTTTTTTTAATCTTGTTTATGTGCGTACTATCTTACATTCTAATTTGGGTTTAGGTTATCCATCATAAGGAAACTAGAGCTAAATTTGTTTTGTTCATCATTGCAACAAAGACATTGCTAATACATCTAGTCAGTATATGGCAAAGATATAACGAAAGCGCTTGTGTTCTCGGATATTGCTGGTATGTTGGGTCAATAAAAAGTTCTTCGTTGCTGACAAATCCAGGGCTATTTGAGATTTGAAGAGGCCAAGGAGCAATACGAGCCTATTGGTAATGCTTCATCGATCGTTGGAGTGCAGCAGCACCACGAGCTTATTTTTTTTCCCCTTATGGTATAGGGGACAAACGAGCAGTCGGAGTCAGTTTCATGATAACGCACAATGACATCCGCATAGAGGGTTATACAGATGCGCTGCCTTCCTTTCTCCACCCACCTTCATGGGCCATCGGCTACTTACAAGCCGCACGAAACGCGACAGCACAGCTGTCACTTTACGCCGGTCTCGTGTAAGCAAAACCTCCCCGGTCGTACCAGCCAATTCGGCTGCATGTAAGCATGCCACTACCTCTTACTAGCTATATTAATCTCGGTAAAAAATAAATCAGTAATATAAAGAATATAGATCATTAATGGATCAAATTTCTACGCGCCAGGGGTGGCCTATTAAAAGCGAATATATGTTTTCACTGCTAACAACAAAGCATCGGCAATGTGTTAAGATAGAAAGTAATTCAATAAAGAAATTAATAACAGCGTAGAATAAATGGAATACAAGAGCAGCGTGGGGCTGCCATGGCCGCCTACAATCAAGTTACAAATCAGTTCAATACACAGAATTACGATACCTCCCTTTCATTGGAACAACATAGCCAGAGGGTCTCATAGAATTACATTCTTAGCGTTTAGCCTTTTTATAAATATTGCTTCACTTGTGGCCTACAGGTATACTGTAATAGTTTTAGGAAATTTGCAATTTGATTCATAGAAGATATTAAAAGTAACATTATATCTATATTTATTTTTTTTTATGTCTAGCAGATATAGACATTTACACGATATTAAGTATGTGTAACAAGTTCGAAACACTTCAGAAAAATTGTATAATAATATAACCAACTGCAGGTACCCGGTATGAAAATAACACAAGTTGTGAATTTGAAAATTATTATAAATGTTGATTATCAAAGGATTCTATTTTGTATTTACAGGGACGAACTTATCATGATAAATTAAACATATATTCATGATATGATAATTTAAATAATTATGAAAATGAGCTTTCCTCTCTACATGAAAATTTTCACGTACAGGAAGCTCATTGTTCGGCGGCCGCCCATCCGGTGAAGACCTGGTCAAGGTCGCGGAGAGCCACTGATGCACCTGCTTGTGACCTCGAGGCTTATGTCCAGCAGTGGACATCTTGTGGCTGCTGATTATAACTAACAAATGTTATCTACCAAAGTATCAATCTGGTAAAAATATACTTTTCAAGATACTTAAGGATATCATAACGTTTAAGTATAAAATAAATGTCACAAGCTCCAAGCGATAGAGCATACTTTAATACTTTTAGCACTTACCTAGCATTATTATCATAATCATAAACAGGTCAAACCTACCCAAAGCAGCCCTATTTACAAGACTATTAAGCCTTCGTCCAATTAATAATAAACGATACAATCTTACTGCACGTTAGAGTATTTTTAACATGTGGGTGACTCAGATCATAAAGTGACCGCAATTCTATTTTTAAATACTTTTTTTGTTGCCACATTTATGTCCTACGTGGCTATGCGCTGGGAATATCTTTAGATTCTCGTTTCTAGTCTAAATTAAGGGTAAGTAATGTACTTGCGTCTTATTGGGATAACGGGTATCCCGTATCCTGTCGCCTTGCCATGTTATCCCGTTTTACAATTTATATCCATTGCGTTTGTTTGTGTGGTAACATTAGATGGGCAGATGCGTGTTATTTTTACAAATGCATTTGTATTGTCGTTTATTTTGTTGGTGTTATCAGGACGAGACATCGTTTATTTCGAGTGGTATAATGTTGACGCCGTGTATAGGAAAAATGTTTTATTTTTCCTATACATGACGTACAGATGGTGCATCATGGTTCCCACGGTTTTGTATACGTTCTAAGAATTTTCTCTTGCCTTGATGATAAGATAGGTACTTTAAAAATTGCAATAGTGAGTACTTCTGACATTAATTTATCGATTCACTAAGTATTACATGAAGACAGGCTATCCATCAAGGACTCAGATTGGTGCAGTGGTGCAGTAATGTAAGCTAGTACGTCACGCCAGAGGTCTCGGATAAACCCTAGGCGGGGTTTGAATCCGAGTTGATTTTTATATACCATTTATTCTACCTATTTTATATATTATTAAAAAAATACCTTAAATAAAATTCGTCTAATGTAGCTTCCAATATCATCTTCACTAGCATTTGACGTTCGATGCTGGAATTTTTTAGTAGATGGTCGGCAAAAACTTCCTCTTCCTTAACACTGTTTGCACTCACTAATATCTCAGGCATCTGCTCTAAATGTGCACCTACAGAGTGGAACAGCTGGACAAATCATCATACATATTGTATATGTAGTGTATTAATTGTTACCGAAATGTATTTGGATAAATAACGAGTCTTTCTACACTAATGAGCCTAATCTAGCCCTAATGAGAATCAATCTCTAGATACCTTAGGCCTTAACTTCAACACCATCAATCCATTATCATCCATCAGGACCTAAATCTTATAAGCGAGACATATTGTTAGAAGAGAGGCTGATAGAGAGACAGAGAGGCAAGCAATAGAGATATATTGTTGAGTCTTCAGAATTACCGCCATTATGAAGCAGAAAGACTCCAGTTGCTAGATATGAAGATGTTTGTTGTGTTTGCAATGTAGTCTCTTCGAAACACAAAAACCTACAAGATAATATCTAGTATTCTTGACGCTTTCTTTCGCGTTAATGTCAAGTGGCCACAGATTAGTGTCAACGCGGCTCCTATTGTCACCGTAAAAGTTTCAAACGGACTTTCCATCCGACCGACTGGCGGAGAGAAATTAAAACTATAACAGTTATAACGCAGACGTGATTATTTTGCTAACAAGCGAAATTTTTATAGCGCTATCTATTAAAACATAAACCATAAATAAGAGTGGTAAAAATATAGTTTTAAAGCAATAAAACACGAATGAAAAGTGGGTAAAGTCTATAAAATTATTGAGTTGTCATCGGTGTTGCGTCAATATCAGCCACATATTCCATAAGGAAATCAAATCGTAAGGGGGATAGCATATGATCATAGACATCCCTATATTAATTGTTAAGCAGAAGTTGACCCCCCACTCAGCCCCTTCAGGTCATCGAAAAATCACAAAACGCGTCATCATAGCTGTCACTTTGCGGCGGTGTCAAGTGATCGAGAAGTTCCCGGCCGTGTCGACCCAATTCGGCTATAATGCCACATGACATTGTAGCCGAGATATAAATGAGAGCAGATAGTAGTTTTACATTTAAGATTAATCCATATTAATATTATAAATGCGAAAGTGTGTTTGGTTGTTTGTTTGTCTTTCTTTCACATCAATTCGGATCAACGAATCGATGTGATATTCAGTATGGAGATATTTGAAGGACTGAAACTGCCATAGGCTCCTTTTTATCGCGAATACTTTCAGGGGAAACACATTTCCATAAATCAAAAAATAAGCGCTATAGATGGCTTATCATAGGCGCAAAATAAATAAAGTTTGGTAAAACCAAATGTGCATGCCTTAAGCACTCGTGTCATACGTATGTTATTTAAATTAGATACTCATGATAACATATACGTTTTTCACCAAAAATTGCTTTTTTTATTTTTAATTTTCAAATAGTTTTATGGTAAACTTGAATCTTAAAGAAAATAAGTTATTTTATATTTATTAGACATCATAATGTAAAAATAAAAACTGCTTCAGATAAAAGCGATTAATACCAATATAAATTACATAATTTTAGTCGAGAAACGTTGGTAAACATAATAAACGTTAGACTAATAAAATTGTGCTGGCAGCTTATATGAATGACGCAATTAAAACTTAACCATAAAGAACCTCTTACCATAATGTTTTAAGTGCGCGAACGCGATTTATTCAATTATACACTCTAACGTTGTGAAAATAAAGTCTCAAGTAGCTTTACTCTCAGAGTAAAGCTCACTGTTGACACATTTTTGACGTTTACTCTGTGTATTTGTATACAAGACTGCCTAAGATGTAATTTTTTTAGTTTCAACAGTACACATTTGAAAAACCTCGCGGCTTCGCGAACTATCTCGGTGCGCGAGGCTGTGAGTGACGTGGACCTACTACCGTGTGAGCTCGAGCTGAGTCTATAGTGCTATCTCGCTCGCTCCCGTGCAAATCTCGTAAGCG
>LUGF01038837.1:179549-194444 GCA_001625245.1 Calycopis cecrops | reverse complement strand
TGAGGTGACCACATCACCGAGGGGTAGTCACCCCTCGCGAGCAAGCCCGGGTATGAGGTTCGCCTCGGGACCCGTATTCCTCTGCCTATTCCCAGGCTAGAGATGACACCCACACACACACATTTGATTTTTTACAATAAAACGAATAATAATTGAGTTATGGTTTTCTAATCAGTTCGTCACAATAGATTTACGGACCTATTGAAATAAAATTTAAATCGATTAGTTATGTTTTTCAAAAGTTATGGTGATTACAGAGAGAATGTTATATGTTTTTCATAGAATTTTTTCTGAAAAATTCATTTTTTTATCTAAATTGTGGGTTGGATTGCTGTTTATTGTTTAGAAAAATGACCATTGATGTTTTCTTTTATTGTGGTATGAAGGCCAACCTACTTTAAGCACTATATTATTATTTATTTAAAATAAAACTCTGACCGAACCCAGTTTTTGATTTTTAGGCGAGAGTAGAGCATACCTACGCTCGCGCTTAAGGCATGCAACAGTATAACGTATGTCCTTAGTAATCAAATGATATGTCAAATGGTAGACAGAAACGTCAGAGTTCTAAACAGTTTCTATATTGCTTATTGTGAAATATGTATGTGTATGGTCATCCATCCAGCGGCTCATTTTTATCGCGAAAAAACAGTCGAGCTAAGCCGCGGGTAATAACTAGTAATAAATAATTTTAAGTCTTAGAGGTCATGAGATTGTTACAAGCAAAGATAAATAGGTGCAGGTGAAGCTAATTAAAGTTTATTATAAAATACAGTACATCCGACAGTGTTTAAGCCTCTAATATTAAGTACCCGATATATGATACGATTTATACCCTATATACTATTGTATTCCTAGTCGAATAGCCGTTACGGCGGCTATCTAAATAGACTAGCCAACCGCGCAGAACGTATTATAGACCAGCAGTGCGTGCGCACTGCTCAGACACAGGTGCACTCTGTATTCCCTAATTCTCCTACTCGGGACTAATGGGACGGTAGTAGGCATAACTTGTGCTCCGAGGTACTGGAATATATACTAATACTAGCTTTCCCCCTCGGCTTCGCTCGCGTTGAAGAGCTTTAATAATTGGCTATCAGTGAAGATTACATTCAAATAGAGCATAGAATTCCAATATCTGTCATAATATTTTTTTTTTAATTTCTAAAAAATATTTTTTTTTAATTAAAAGTATTCTATGTCATTTCCAATACCTCTAGGAATATGTGTACAAAGATTCATGATGAATGGTTGAGTAGTTTAGGCGTGAAAGCGTAAGAGGCAAAATCACGTTCGCATACATAATATTAGTATGATAATTATTTTTTCTTCATTTAAATTCCTTTTCAAATTTGTCCAATCTGATCAGAGATCAATCGAAATCACAGCTCTTCAACACAAGTCGTACCATGTATATGGCCCTTTATATGCACTTGTCGATACCGCCGCAGTATAATATCGTTGGATATGACGCGAGCATCCGCTACTCAAAAGCTCGCACGATTCGAATCACTTTATCTAAGACAATCTTACACATATCTTGCGCTCTTAATAATTTATTAATTGGATATGGCGACATTTAATTATGTTAACGTAGATTCTAAGATAAAAATGTTTATTTAGCTTACTTTGTTGAGATTATCGGCACTATAACACAATGTCTAATGGACGAAAATCTCGTGTCACTGTGTTTGTGGTGGAACTGTTTCGAAAAGCTCAGCCGACTTATCTGAAATGTACGCGGGTGAAAGAGGTGCATCTAGTACCTAATAAATTACATTATAAATTAAAGTTCTTGATGTCTTAAGTTTAAAACCAGGTCCTACTTATATAACATTAGGTAGGACTGCATCGTGGTCTAGTGGACGCACCGACCCAAAAATTGTTATTGGAATTTTTCAATTTATAATAACAGTTTAGAGTCATGAAGTTGGTGGCTCTTCAGCATGTTAAGTCGTCAGTCTCCTGCGCCTGATTTCTCTCCGGTCGTGTCGGACTGCCGTCCCATCGGAATATGAGTATGAGGGAATAGAGTGCACTTGGGCTTGTGCACTATAATTATGTCACACAGTTGACACGTCAATATATAGAAGGCCGCCGTAGCCGCAATCGGCTAGGACGACATTTTAATATATTAGGTACTATTTTTGTAGTTGGTCACAGTGCTATTAATTATCTATACAAAATGATTCCTAGATGCAGGCTATTGAAAATATGATATTCTGTCCTCCGGAAGGAATGAACGGCAAACCATCTAATGGAGCCGCAAAAGTTTTCAGTGATATGTTAGTGGACATCAAATGAATAGCAGGAATTAAAATATAGTTGATATTAATTACTCGCATCTCATCTAGAAATGTAAGATAATATGATAAAATTCTTTTAAATTGGGCTGTGAAAATAGTTTACGTATAATGTATGTGAAGTAAATTTTTGTGATTTCTGAGATTTATCTCCAGCATGGTTAATGGGGAAAAAAAATTTATTAAATTAATTAAGGGAAAGCGAATTGGAGTCAAATTTGAGTCGTTGTCGAAACGCGACAGCACAAGAAAGAAAGAAAAGAAAGAAAAGTGTTTATTCAAAATAGAATTACAGGAATTACTTTTTGAACGTCAACAATTAAATCTACCACCGGTTCAACCCTAGCGCTGGCCTGAGAAGAACCGGCGAAACAAACTCAGCGGGACTCATGTTGTGATAAGATGTAAAATTAAAAAATATAAAAAAAACACACAGCTGTCACTTTTCGCCGGTGTCGAGTTAGCAACAGGTACCTCCCTGGTCGTGCAGGCCCAATTCGGCTACATGCTTGCATGCGGAACTACCAAAATTTAAAGAAGCTTCGTTTTTGAGCTTTTATATTTGGCTTTTGACAAACATAATTAAAACATTAAAAAAATAATGTTTAACATAAATGGTCTATTTAATGACATCCTAAAGATTGCATTTAACAGGATATCTAATGCATTTGTCGGAGGCTTCTTAAAAAGGCATTAAGTTAAGATCGCTTATAAAAGCGTAATATTAAACAGTCATAAGACTGTTTAATACTAATCGATTATTTTATAGGGTGTATTCAAAGGGCAATGTTTTATAGTTATCTAATATATGGTCTATAACTATATTTTAGAAATTAACCACGAACTATTATCGCCTTTACGCGATCTAAAGAATTACGTGTTATTTTAATATAAATTTGCTATTTATAGATTTGTATAGAATAAGAATTTATTAATTAAATCCATTAAATGTTACTTAAGTTATTTTAGATCAACTAACGAATTTAAATATATCTAATCCATAATATCTCAGAAAATATAGCTATAATTTGAATTCATCTCTGAAAGGTCGGCAACGCATCTGCGAAATCCCTGGTGATGTGGATGTCTGTAGGTGTTGACTGTTATGAGACGTGATTCAATATTGACCCGTTATATGAAAAAAGATCAACGGTACTTCACTAAATGCTGTTTCAGCAAAATCTTCAAAATCAAACCAAAACCCGCTATTACATCCCACAAACAATAGAACTGATATACTTACACAGAGATGGTTAGTCCCCCGTCACTCGCACTCTTAGACTTATTTACTTACGTGTGTAAACAATTAGAACACGGTGTACTTACCTGAAAATACAAATAAGAGTCTTAAAACCATAATTATTCAGTAAACTGTTAGGTAAAATGAGTTTTATTTAAACGAACATTTTAATTTTGAATTTCTTTTGAATGAAATTTTGTAAGAAGTTATGATAACTATATGACCATATATTATGATTTATACTGAGATATATGACCTTATGGATGAAAAGTCTTGCTATTCGAAAAACTGAATTCATGTTTGCGGTAGGTACCTAACTGTTGAGGTAGCATAGCGCCAATATCATACCAGAGACTAAGAAACGGCAGTGGACTTCTACCGGTAAACTGGCACCACTAAAGAAGGCGATCATTGTGTGTTAGGCTGAAAGAGGGATGGCAACAGGCTTTTCGGGCAGCCAACTTCTTCTTCTTCTTCTCCTTTGCTCTTTCCCACTTTAGGTGGGGTCGGCTCTCCTAATTTTACTGCGCCAAGACATTCTGTCTAGGGTTGTCGGGTCGGGTAGGTTTAATTTATTTGTGAGGTTTTTTTTTTCGGGCAGCCAACGACTATTTTTATTGATTATTTAGAGAAAAGCTATCTATATACTATACTGCAATGTTGGAAAGATTTTTTTTTTATAGCATAGGAGGCAAACGAGCAGTTAGGTCACCTGATGTTAAGTGAACACCAACGCCCAAAGACATCCGTAACACCAGAGGTCTAACATGCGTCGCCGACCTTTGAGGAAAGAATAAGCTCTTTTCTTGAAGATCCCATCGGTCGTCGTCGTATCGGTCCGGAAATACCGAGGGGGGCAGCTGATTCCATATTGAAGTGCTCCATCCATCCATTCCAGATTTGATGAAGAGTTGATGAAGAAGCAACGCGCAAATCGAGAAAAAAGTTTTATTTCATCAGCAAAATGCTTCGACTCACTCGTCTGCAGCCGTGACTACAAAACTTGTCGATTTTTTCATAGTAAGGCAAACGAGCAATCGGAACCATTTTCATGACTACCGACGCTCATAGACATCCGCATGAAGGTTATACAGATGCGTTGCCCTCATCCTCCTTCCTCCATGGGCCAACGGCTACTTACACACCGCATGAAACACGATAGGAGTCACTTTACGCCGGATGTTAATACTCATTATTGCCACACCTGATTTAATTTTGCAAAAATGTTTCTAATTTCTAAATATGGAAATATTAAACAGCCCTTATAGGTACGACACATGTGCTTAAATTATATAAGAAATTATTGAGGTCAAAATCAAAGTAATTAAGTAAATATGTCGTCTTTTTTAATGAATCCATAAAAGCTTATAAACGAACCGAGTAAAACGTTAGTATCAAAAATAAATTAATTTAAGGTTACAGCAGAGAGACTTTGGACATTTTAATTTGATCATTAAGGTATTCAGAGCATTCCCACTTTACATCAAGATTTATTTCGTAACTTAACGTTTGTTTCTGATATAAAACATATTAATTATATATAAAACAATTTGAATTTTAATGAAGTCATAAAAAATTTGAGAGACGGTTTCCTGTCTGGTATAGAAAAAGAAGCAGAGCGGTAGGTATTATATGTAAAAGACGGCAATGTACAGATGGATTTTTAAGTATTTTTGTTTTTGTTTTATTTTTTTTTAACAATATTAGAGGGCAAAGTTGGTTCCAATTTTATGACTACTGACGCTCATAGACATCCGCATATTCGGAGAAGCATACGTTGCCTTCCTTTCTCCTCCCATGGGCCACCCGAATGGGAAACCGAAACGGCTACCCCCAAGCCCGAATACAATACGATTGCTTATTTTATTATAGATTTCCCATAGATGCCTTCCGTCTCCACCAAAAGATTAGCTCCATGCATAGCATGGATCCGTCATAATAAATTTTCCTTACTATCCGATTTATACATATAAAGTCATTCGGTAAGCAGAAAATGGATTAATTAATTTTTATCTTGTAAGACTTAATTATGTTAAGATGGCTTCCATCTCCATCATCAGATCAGCTCCATCATCATCAGCCGGAAGACATCTTCCAAAGAGCGCGAATTTCAGCTCCACATCAGAATAATTTTGTATTTATCATCCGATTTACAAATGCATGCAAAGTTACAGTTCAAGTGGAAAGTGGATTAAATTTAACTTGCAGGTCTTGGATACCTTCACATGGCTTTCAATCATCAGATCAAGCTCTATGTCATAACAAAATTGCGTTATCATCCGATGATAACATTATAATTTCAGATCGATCGGTAACCATGGCCCATGGAGGTGGGAGGAGAAATGAGGGCGACGCCTGTGTATAAGTATATACCTACTAGTTTGCCCCCTTATGTTCTAAAAATACCGAAAAGTAGCTGTAATTTCACTTACAAGATTTTATAACAGATTAACGTAAAGATTGAGTGTCATGGAGTCAGTAATCACTTTTTATTATGTGAATAGCTTGTTCATTTACTTTCTCATAAAAAGATTTACACTGCACTTTCCTATAGCCAGCTCGCTTTGTCTTCGGCAAGCCTTTTATCTTACCCTAAACATCGCACACATATCGATCGCACGATAGGTAAGCATAAAAATTTACGGCACACTGTAAGGATGTGCAGTTATCGTAAAGCTGTGCTTAGAACTAGTCTCAGGAAGTTTACTGTACACTTTACAACACAATAAAGAGTAAATGATAAAATATATGGTACCGCGTCGGGCTTTACGTGTATTATTATACACACAATACCTGCGAATTTAATCCAACAACTGTCTCAATCAGAAACTTTACTTTTACAAGTATTGTAGGCTGTCAACAAATAGGTATATAATATAACAGTAAAAGTCCTGTGTCTGTACATTGAATATATTTACGAAAAACTAATTGGGGGCGATGTTAAAATAGTATTAGAATACTTTTCAATGGTTTTTTAATTTTTTTGTATGTCTGTTTGTCCGTTTGCCTGTTTTTCAGGGCTAATATCCGAAACTACTGGACGGATTCGAATAAAACATTTTGAGGTTTATAAATACTTAGCCTGGTCAATATCTTAAACACTTTTTACTGCGGCAATATCACTCATTCCTACGGGAAATCAGAATTTCGGCACACTGCAAGCATACAATAACAAATGACTTTGATATTACTACGCTACGCGAACGAAGTCGGAGGCACCAACTCGTTAATTAAATAAGTCGAAACTTTGTAGAAATAGTGACGACGCGGATTCAATATCTTACGACTTTTGCAGTAAACAGACGGGCAGAGTCGTTTTTATAGCACAGACGCAACTACGTATATAAATCGGAGTGCACGCAGCATCCAGGAGGAAAGGACTGTTCTTGTAGAAGTATTGTACGTAAATATTGTTTATTAAGCCATCCGTGAACATTACACACACATTCGATGGGGTTTATCCCTCAGTTACACAATATCTATCTTACACAATACAAATTACACAATAATGAAAAATAGCGGCTGGCCTATTCTCAGACCTACCCGATATCCACACAAAATTTACGAGGATAGGTCGAGCTGCATCGGAGGTGTATGGTAACTAACATTGTGACACGAGAAATTTATATATTATATCGAGATTAGGTATGTAAGTTTCATGTTAGGTTTTGTTTTATGACGTAAACATTTATATCGTTTATAAAGCTATCTGTGAACAACACATTTTATGGTGTTTATCCCTCAGTCACACAATACCTTATATAATATTTATATTTGCACGAGTAACAAAGCGTATGTGTAATGTGTATGTCCCGTTTCAGCCCTTTTCAAGTCCGGTATGCATACGTTATTGTAATTTAAAAGCACACCGCACGTGCCGTATGCGCGGCCGCAGATAACACCGAGCCACATACTGGGACACATTTTAACAGCTTTTGTGTAATAGATATAAACATTCCACCGTTAGCCGCACCGCTATGTTTGCTTTTAATTTGGTATCAGCGTAAAGGAAGATGGAGTGCAATTACGAACGCTCTTTAATGCGCTCCTCGATTTTATGATGATGAATCGTGTTCCCAGTTTGTGCGAATGTTGCTCATCACAATAACTTAGTTCTTATGATCGTTGGTAATGAGTTAATTACTTGTTACAATAAACTACTTTACGGTTTCTCGGTGTATTTACATAGGTATTTAATAGGCGGAACCGACGCAGCAAAAGAGATCACTTATTTGTCAGATAGAATATTCAAAACTACGAGTACGTAAAAGTCTCTGAGAGACTTCGATCGGCATAAATATTCTATTTCGAAAACAGTTTAGTATACCTTTTTGTGAATAAAAACTAAATTTTATACGTCATAATGCATTTAAATAACAAGAAACAACATTATCACTACGAAATCTAATCAATTTGTGTAACATAAGTTTAAGCATTGCATAAGTGCCGCAGCGTTTTATTGATTTATGATTCTTCTAAAGTGATAATTTTTGCATCGTGTATTAATATTGTATAGATTTAAGTCAGTCCGATTAACGTAGACGATATCATTAATGAGTTGCTAATTCAGAATTAGGTATGGTTTCAGGAGCGAATTATGGTTTAATTGTGCGGATACCAATGGACATCTACTTGCCGTCAAGTAATCTAATTGCCTTTGCCACCCTACAAAAATTATACAGTTTTAACGACGACATTCCCAACAAAAATATTTTCCCATTGTGTCTTTGAGAAAATTAAAAAAGAATACAGCATATGGAAAAACTCCTAGCGATTTCGATTGTATAAAATCTGACAGTAATTGTGATAGCGTTTCGTCTATGCGAAAGATTCAACTTTTACTACACCAAACGCTGAACCCGCTTGAATGCTGCGAATGCCGATCGTGGCATCATGACTTCAATTAAAAACTCTTGAAATTCCCCGCGTTTGCTGTCGCCCGACTACGAAATTAATGAGAAAGCATTCTGTGCAAATAGCACTAATTAATAGCAGCAGATACAGCGATGGCCGACATCCGCCGTTTCAGTATTCATCTAAAAGCCGTAGCCGTTAAAACGCTTTAACAGCGCCGTATTACATCATTGCTCATAAAATTAAGAAGCATCTTCCTGACCGTGGTCATATTTTCATTTTATGTCCGGGCAAAGATAAAATTTATATTATTTATAAACAGATTATGGTTGGCCAAGCTTCGAACACGGATCATCCGGTGTTCGAAACACGACCGATATCTGCGTATAATTCAGAGAAATGTTTTTGTTACAATAAAAAGTCTATTTTTACACATGAAGCAGACTTTTTTATTTTTTTGTGCCTAGTATAATAGTAAAAAAATCGGCTGCAGTGTAGTATAGAAGTACCTGTTACTAAACGGCGTGAATGAATGAATTACAACGCAAACAGCGTTGTAATTCATTCAGACATGTATATCATCGGGATGCGTAAACATACAAATACGTGAAGGCCTTACATGTAGACAAACCTGGCATATTTTCATACATGTCATACTTTCTTTTATTCCTCTATCTAGCGATGCATTATGAGGTTGATATATTTTATCAGCCGCGGCGTTAAGTTACAAGTGTTTACGTCCGTCCAGCCAGTTAGCACGCGCGGCCCCGATCGTGACGCGAATGTCGCCATCGCAGATGGAGAAAAAGTAAAATTGATACTCTCCACCACCGGGTAATGAGTCAAACAACTTTCAACAGGATATATTCTTCAACAGGTCTTAGATTTCCATTGTTTTGAAGGAAATCAACGCTGCGTTGGGAATGTTGATGAAACAATGTCGAAGATGAAGAAATAAACTCTTCACGTAACGATTCCATAGCGTTGATACGATAGACGATGATTGGAATGGAAAAATAAATTTTGTGGAGAAATATAGCGATTGCGCGTATAGCAAAATGACAAAAAAATCCAATAATAAAAACAAACAACATAGAGAGCGACAGGATTACATATATGCCTCGTAAATCTTTGTTAGATCTACAGGTAATAAAATATTTTATGAAATTTCAAATAAAACGTTCAAATTGTAGACTTTTACAATGTTTCTGTCATGCCGCGATCATCTTGAATGATCAGTCGGTTGCAGGTCGTCAGGTTTCATCGGTAACAAGTAGATCTCAACAATATGAGTATTGCTCACACCGGCACACGCCGTCTGCTCGTTGAACTCTTCTCCAAACATCAATGTGTGACCTTGTTGAATAACGCCGCAGAAATTTCAACACAATATCCAAAGTGTAAGAAAATAAAAAATATAAGGAAGCAGTAGTAATAATAGAAGTGACGAATGATGTGTTAAATAAAGACTTTAAAAGCCTATGTCAAATGTTGACATTTTAATTAATAATCTCAATTTAAGATTTAAGAGATAAAGAATTATCAACCAAAGTGGTTTCTTCCCTACCATTTACAAATTTGTAAAATTGATTAAAAAAATTAAAAACTGTATAACAAACATCTTTGTAAATTTGGTTGAGATATAATTGGAACAAAGTTGTAAAAACTGTTGATGAATTAATTAGACGACGCAAATAAGAGTACCTACGTAATATTTTTTTTTTAAAACAAAGATATGATACCTTGATATCAATCATCTCCTAGGTACCATCCAATATTTCATAAACAATGCAAACATGTGTGATAAACAAAAGTTTGCATACCAATATGCACGTAACTTCACAAATAAAGGATAGTCTAGACGACGCCCGGCAACGTCGCCCACAAAGAATTTCGCAAAACTTTTTCCTTTTCCTTTGTACTCTACTACATATTAGCATAGCCATTGTTGTGAAAAATAGTATACGTGCTTCCTCTGTAGAGCACGCAAAAGTATATCTCTATTATCTCTCACAAGCGATTTCGCTATTACTGACTTCATGGGGTTTGTATACCGCCTGTTTGGAAAATAAACTAGTTTTTTCTTAAATACAGATTATACCACTTACTACAAAACACTTTGATAACCAATACAATGATTTATAGTATTCGATGCTAAGTGACACACAGCCACAGTCATAAGTTAGTTACCATAAATAATACAATTGTAAGGCGTCTTATCAAAACGAAGCTACACAAGAAACAATAGATTGATAGCGATATTTTCAAAACGACTGCACAAAGAACTAAAAAGTATAAAAAATTATAAATGCTATAAGATAGATACATTTTTGAAGAGAAAAAAAAATAACGGAGTTATGCAGGAAAAAATGTAATCACTTCACGTCAGTAAACACGCTATACGTAGCTCCAATTTCCTGTGCTAGAAATTAGAGCTACGTAAAGCATGTTTGCTGATACAAACTCAATATTTTCCCTTGCATAATTCCGCTAAACAATTTTTCACTCCCAAAATGTGTCTATTTCACCTGCACAGATTGTCGTTTAACATGCGGTCTTGCCTTTAAAGAAAACATGTCGCGATTTTTTAATCCATCATTGTTTATTTAACACTTCAATGTTTATATCATTTAACGGTACGCTGAACAGAGCGGTACAAAGAGCGTTAAGTAAATACGACTCGAAAATATTTGTTAAGCTCCTGAATTCGTCTCGCCGTGTAACCGCGACCGGCGATCATGTTTTTGCGTCTTCCGAGATTGTTTAAACAAAAAGACTTACGACTTAATTGAAACTGAATTCAATGCTCCAAGAGATTACTTTGAGATAATTTTTTATCACTACATATAAAATAAGCAGACTTAAAACTTATGTTGCTTCTTTAATACAATAAAAATATATCGATGAACGTATGAGTAAAGTGCAGTTAAACCTGACGTAATGACAAGAGACATCACCACGATAGTTACAAAAGCAGGCAGAGAACCGAGTATTAAATATCACAATCTTTACACATCTGTGCTTCCTCCACATTAAGATATCTCTTCACACCAACTCGCCAGATGGGAAGTCTTGACACTATCTGCAGACAATGCCCGATCTGATCGTAGGACGTCAGTCTTTCCTAATCAACATCCAACGACACTCGCATGGTATGTCAGTTTGGTTATTCTCTCATCTGCCAATCTTTCTAAATGTCTGACCGTTCGGAGCCTACTCTTTGTCATATTTATACCGACACATACACATTTCATATATTCTTTGGTTAGGTATGCGAGAAAATGACTGTCTCTCTCACTTCTTTATTTTGCAAACGGGAAAACCTTCTTAAAAAAGCAACGGTTAAAAGGATTAGGCCAAATTCCCAATAAACCACCGGAAGTCTACAAAACATACGTAGCTGTCACTTCACGCCAGTCTTCAGTACGTGTTTCACCCAATTTGGGCAAACATTTTGGGTGAAACGACTACTAACCCGTATGAAGTCCCCGGTCTTGTCGGTCCGATTCAGCTTTAATGCAGTATATTCGCACTTTATATTTTAGCTACTAGCTGCGCCCCGTGGTTTCACCCGCATAAATTTCGATCCCCTGGAAAATTGTCCCATCGTATCCCATAGGATTTTTTTTTCGAGATAAAACCTATCCTATTAGTTAATCCATGTGTGTGTGTACCAAATTTCATGAAAATCTGTACAGCAGTTTTTGTGTGAAGGAGTAACAAACAAACACACAAACTTTCGCATTTATAATATTAATAGGATATAATAAACCTGAAAATTGCTAACAAAGCAAAACTACGGATTCTACGTATAATATACCGCAAATGAACATGTGAATTTACATTTGGTTATTCCCCAAGTTCCGCTGAACATCAATCATCATCAAAGTGCCGTAAACTCTGATACTTTGCATATTCACCTGTGTTTCCGTTACGTGTTTAGCACCGCAATTACACTGAACACGGTAATAATTGTGTTTCAAGAGAATTTTAAGCATTCATTTCATATCATATACTAATGAGATTTCATAACTAGGTATAGTGTGAAATATTTTTCTCCGTAATCATCATCATCATCAATAGTTTTCCATTGCATATCAATAAAATAAGGCGACTAGTATCCAGTCCGAAATACCTTGACTAAAACATGGTCTCTTCAAAAGATTGACCCTGTAAGATCTTTGTCGCTCTTAGAGGTGACTTTGTGGGATTTTAATCTCAACACAGTTATGATCAATTAGTTATACAGAGTCGATAAAAGCGAGAGGCATAAAATAAAGCCACATATAAACTGCCTTACTAATAAAAAATCCTTATACAACCGTTGTAATGGTAAATAGTTATACATTGTATAAATATTTATACAACAGATATACATCGTTCTACTAATAAACTGTGTATAGCCATTGTACAATTTTGACATGTATAAATAGTGATGCAACGTCAATCGTAGACATTTTTACTATTGGACATATTTATTTTTGGAAATTTGCTTTGGACGTTATTCTGTTTGGACATTAGTCGTGTAAACGGTTTCAATTACGGTTACGTTTTTGACTTTATATTTTGTTTCCTGGCCATTTATAGCAAGGAAAAAAGTTACTTGTCAAACATTATTTGTCAAAATAACCTATTCGATTGTGATTTTTTATTGAATTTTAATTTGTAACTATGTGTTGTCGCACTGGCAACACTCAGTGTTCCCGCGCTATCGTGATTGGCCGGATCTTGCCGCCAAACGTGAAATATTTCTACGCTATCGTGATTGGCTGGCTTATGCCGGCAAATGTGATGTGTTCCCGCGTTTTCCCACCCCGATCTAAGTCTCCGTGGTGGTGGTAAAAACGAAAAGACTTCACTTCTAACTTGCGAGAGCCTCCGTGAAGACTTCCTAGAAGAACAGTCAGAGTGCTTTAAACGTATTAAGTGTCTATACTATATTCAAGATTATAACTCTCGGATAAGTTATTTAAGGGTAACGAAGGTGATATTATAACGTATGTATATCAGCGTTTAAATAATGTTTAAAATATTACCACTGTTAAATAGTCTGTAAATTACTAGAGTGCTTACTAAAATGTGCTTTAATTCGTGTCCAATGTAAAAAGATCATTGTATAAATATTTATTGTCAAGTGTCTCCTGTTAATGCTTATAATGTTTGATTGTCACTTAAAGTAATGTTTTATTGTAACAATAGGATAAAAAGTGTAACATAGAATTAGTGTATATATAATATATGATTGTAACTGTTCTTGTCTTTTATATGGATGTAATAAAAAAGAAAAGGTGTCCTAATTGGGAAGATAAAGAGAAAGTGAGTTTATTATTTTTTGTTCATATTAATGAATAATTGCCATGCATTATAATGATAATATTATCCTAGCCGATTTCGGCTACGGCGGCAGTCTCTATAGAGACGAGCCAGATGCGCAGGACATATTATAGTGTACAAGTTTGCGCGCAGACACGAGTGCACTCTCTGTTCCCTCATTCTCATATTCCGATGGGACGGCAATCCGACACGAATTATTTAAATTAATTATAGAACACAAATCTGTAAATGTTCGATATGAAATAGATGAACTGGCTCTGGAATACGGTCATCGAGTTATAAGATTTTTATAATGTGGTAAACATTATAATTGCCACTACAACGCGATTGAGCTAATCTGGGCTCAAATTAAAGGTTACGCACCGCATCATAATACATCTCCGCCATTCAGCACAAAGAAGATGATGACTCTATTAAAAGTAACCTGCGGGAAAGTTACGAAAGATGACTGGGCGAAGTTGGTCGAAAAAACCAAAAATCTTATTTACAAAGATTTTGAGCGAGATATCAGAGTTGATAATATAATTGACAAACATATAATTATACATGTTGGTGACGATGACGACGAAGACAGCACGTCCTCAAGTGAAAGCGAACCTGAATAAACATGTTCATTTGTATTTAGATATTAAATACTTCTAAAAGAAACTCTCGAATTTGTCTTTTTCTTAAACACATTCCAAATAATTCAAATAAAATAAATTCAGACAGTCAAGTAGGTATTCAAAATCTTACAATCCAAAATAGTTACTTTTTTCCCATCACTAGTCATGACTATTTGACACATGTCAGAAACGCATTCTCTCAGCGGCCGTATTTCTATTGTATAAGGGTTGTACAATGTACAATTTTACTATGAAGTTATACAACCTCTGTTCAGTGTATAAGAAAAATATTTTTTATTAGTTATACATGTTGTATACAATGCTTATACAAAGAGAAAAAGTTTTATTAGTAACACTGTTAGTGTATAATTTCCAGGCTACACAACTATAAACATATCAATCAGAGCAATAGTTTAGCCACAGGAATTTCTTTTAGCTTTTCCTGACTTCGTACACGTTGTCAGCTGATCGTCGACTATGGCCGGCCGGGGTAATTCACCCCGTGCTCGCTGTATCCGCCCGGTACAAAAAGTGATAACATTTTTTCGCTATTTTTTTT
>LUGF01038837.1:134011-176902 GCA_001625245.1 Calycopis cecrops | reverse complement strand
GGTTTTTTTCTTTTTTTTTTTAATAAATATCTGTGGACTTTACACACCACGTTAGCCTAGCCCCGTGCTGAGTACTTTAATATCGGCTCTACTATAGTTAGGTAAGGACTTGTGTTACGGGTACTAGACAACGGATTATATTTAATATGTTTTATAAATTTAAGAAATTTTTATATATTTAAGATTTTTATGACCTAGGCAGGATTCGAACCCACAACCTCCGGCGCAACATGCTCCGCTTATCCGAGCCCTGTACCACTGCCCCAGCCGGTTGTAGGTTTGTGCGACGGACGTCCTTCCGATCTAAATACTTGCATTTCCATAATTTATGTACAGTAGCTAATGTCATGCATGTATTTTTTATGTAATCAATCAGTAATGTTTTTTTTTAAATATTCACCATCGTCAGATATGCCCAATAGGGTTTTTAAGGCTGACGATTTTAGTCTTGCTTCGTTGTTGCTTTTAGATTACTTACTTTTAGATTAACAAGACAGAACATTGTTGCTTGTTCAAAAAACTAAACTGTATCGATAGTGTCAACCAGGCTGGTGGATTATTAAAACTCCTGATCATTGTTATTTAATGTCGAGCTTTATTAACTAGCTATAGACCTATCATCTCCGTCAATCTCCAAAGTAATATGTATACGATTAGAAAAAATTCTTACGTCTCAGTGCATATCACCTTATTTACGAGTAAGAAACCACCCAAAGTTAAATTGAAAAATAATTCCGACGTCATGAAGACAAATGTATATATAACTCACGATAAAATCCATCAAGTCGTCCTGGGAACATAGAAATTTACATACAGCTCGAAACATTACCTTCCGTCTGGTAAAAACGAATCACTTACGTTGATTATATGCGGGCTAAAATTAATATGCAGCGAAGTACACGACTTGATCCAGGGACTCGCGTTTCCCGGTTCATAGGATGGTGAAAAAATCAGCCGGCGTTGATTAGAACGGAGCGTGTGAATCTGAGCTTCATCAGGGAAGTCGCATGCGGATGTTGATACGAGAAAAGTACACGTTGCCGTTACCGAGGATCTATTGCTACAATTACTGTGTGCCATATTTTCAATTAAACGCTACGGTCTAACTCAACTATTAAAATCTTCTCTGAACGATGAAATAAATTTCGTTTCTATTTTTGACGTTTACTTCTTTTTTATTCAATTAATAATAAATAATTATTATGGAATTTTGATGGCATAGAATTTAGGTTATAGCAGTCAGTAGTTGACAATTAGATTATAGAAAAATGTATGTATGTAATTAGGTTAAATAATAAAACACTCGATTGTGATGAAAGATATTAATAGCCTACAAAATTCATTACGATTATTTTAATTTGATACCACAGTATAAAACGAGTCGGACTCTCACATCGAGGGTTCGGTATCTTCGGGAGGAGAGAGCGTTAAACGTCAACTGAAAATATATTTAAATTATTACGGTTCCTAAGATACAATTAGATAAAAGACAGAAAGACAATGTAGACTTTTTTTATTCCCCCTTAGTAGAGTTTGTCAGTGAGATGTCCTACGATAGGATATTTAAAAAAATCTAAACATATTAGAGATTAATAAACATAGATTAACTTTACTCCAAGTATTAAACTAGTATCTGTCAAATTCCATAGTTTAATAAAAAGGAATTTTTGGCGAAAAAGATAATTGGAGTAAAGTTAATATATGTTTATCTCTTAATAAGGTCCATTAAGAGAGTCCTGTTAATAGGTACGGGGCATGGAATCCTATTACCCCAGATTTATTTCGATGAGAAGGCCAACATATTCAGACAGAAATCTCCTCCAGAACCGGCGCGGCGCGGTGGCTTTACGTGTCCTCTTAGACATGGGGATGTAACTACCTGACTATAGACTGTTATATGAAATAAAACATTCCCAACTTTAGGATTCGAACACTGTACCCAGCGTTTCTGAACAAGCTCTCCACCAGACCAAGAAGCAGTCAGAGAAAATATAAGAAATGTTAAAAGGGCACGGTCACAGCGCTGGTAACGTCACGGATTCACCTAACGCTTGTGTCATTGTAAGCTAAATTATTTAAGACGCTAAAGCGAAATTACTGCTTTCCGTAGGAGTCTCAGCGTTGCGTGTGAAAACAAGTTTATTTTTTTATCACTTACAAAGTAATGTAGAATAAATATACTACTAATGCAGGACACCACACTTTATGTTACATGTTTAAGGAATTATGAAAGGTTCATAAAACTTCTTGATAGTTCTATCTAACTAAAAACGAGTCTATATCTTAAGGAGTTTTTACATTCGACGCTAAGCTAAAATTGAAACCCATGTGCATTTTACAAAATAACTATAGGACCAGTATTTTTGTAAACAGCTTAACGCCAACATTTTATTTGTTGAAAAAAAATGGCTAGCATTTTGCGCGGCTAATGTTATGATTGCTTTAGGGTCTACTGAACTGATTTGTATTTAACAACGTTAACAAGTCTTCAAGACTTCGTAACCTTTAAAACCAGACTTCCACGGTTGCATGTTATTGTATTAAAGTTTTCACCAGCTTAATGCATGGCATGAATAAGCCGTTAGATCAACTTTGGTCGTTTATCCATTAAGCTTCAACGTCATCATTAAATCCAAACATATACGTAGCACTCGCCGACCGTTTCACGTGAAGAAATAATAAAAAGGCAACAAAAAAACACACGATGCGAGTTTCCGTAGCAGCGCAATAAGAAATCACTCTCGTCTCACAAGACAGTAATGGTCTGTACAGGCGTTTAGACATTTATACGTTAGGCTGAATTATGCGTGCATCGGTGCTTCCGCTTTTTTTACATCGCTTTTTTCGCTGTACGCTAGATCATATAGTTGAGATAATCATGCAGCGGAATCGGTCTAGAACCATGTGGGCTTTATCAGCGCCGGATTAAGTTCTGGCGGGATCCGGGGCTTGAAGACCTCGCAGTCGAGAACGGAACTCTATTGTGGGTACAAAAATTATATTAAGCCTCTTAAGCCTTACGGGGCACGGGCTGAAGCACCCACGTGGGATCCAGGTGTAGTTTACCTTCACCTGGACCCGGCGCTGGGCTTTATTGGGTTTTAGCATGACAATTATTCCCCGCCACTACTCCTGTGTCTTGAAAATAGACAGTTGACAAAATCATTACAGTGCAGTGCATTACAAAAATACTAATACTGTCTTCAGATGCCACCAAATAAACGACTAGAAGATAGACGTTCTATTTTCCGTTTCATTTTTCCTCTCTAAGGCAACTCATAAGCATGTTATTTGGTTGTGTGGATAAGCGTAGTTCTCGGTAGTCAAGTGGCCCCACTGTTCCTTTGACCTCTGCGATGAAAGAAATACGAGTGGTATTCGTCAAATCTGTCACTTAACACACCAGACACCTTTTAAGCATTTCGCTGGCATGTGATTGACGAATTGGAACAAAAACGTATTCGCTACTCGATATGTGATAAAAAAAATCCCCGTCTGTTTTCAATTATGAACGTAAGAATATTTTACGAAAACATCCAGCGGTCGGTTATAACCTTTTTTTATAGTATAGGGGTGCAAACGAGTTGTCGAGCCTTTTGATGACTACCGATGCCCATAAACCATGCCATATACATATAGGTTATAATGAAAAAGTGACAATGACGCATACTATAATGCAATGAGTGTCTGGTGAGCTACACTAAACTGCTCTCTAGCTTGTTTTGAAAAGGAAATAGGAATCGAAGGTAAATCAATAGGAAACTGAAATTAAAAAATATTACTTGTTTCTATATTAAAAAAGAGTACGCTCTGGAAAAATGATCAAATTATTTAACTGGGTTTATAAATTTTAAATAATAATTATGGGGTCCAGTGGTTTCGGAGAGTAGCCCGGACAAACAGACATACAAAAAAAATAAAAAACATTGAAAAGTGTTCTAATACTATTTTAACACCGCCCACAATTAATTTTTCGTCAATATATTCAATGTACAGACACACGAATTTAACTGTATTATTATATGTATAGATTAGTCACTACTCTTTCGATGTCAAGGCTTGCTTGCAGGTCATTGTTCTCAACTCGCTTTAAGATAAATTCTTTATTTGACCACCTGAAGGTTGTATGCGTGTCAAAAATGTTTAAAACTGTGTCAAAAGTTTGTATCAATTTGAGGCCCTTCATTAAAATTGTTCTTCGCAAACTTGATAAATGTTAAAAGCTGTGTCAAAAGTCCTGTATCAAAAATTCGAGGTTCCTTATTTGAAAATTCAAAAGCTCTACAGGGAGCTCACACATTTAAGGTTCTCGTTCGAAAGTTCTTGATCGCATGATTTGACTTTGACGCGATTCGTGTCAAAGTCCTGTAAGAAAATTATGAGGTTCGACAATGCACAAAATTTGCGGTGTACGTTTTCACTTATGCTATTAAAAAAAGTTGTTCACACAAAAGGCTCAACCGCAAATTGTGAGCTTTCATTATTCTCAGAAATACTGGAGATTTCTACAAAATGCGTTTTTACTTTTATGTTTGTTCCCCACATAAACTCGCTTAGTCATTATTACTTATCATTATAGTTGTGTGTCGTTAAACTTGTCTGTGTATTCGCTATTGAAAGCTGATCAAGTGATCGATCTTATACCAGTATGTAAATATCATCTGTATAACATTTAGAACATCTCGTGTCAAGATGTTTGTCCGCGCTAATTTACGAAACTACTGCCCGAAACTTTTATACATTTTCGCTCAGCTTAAATTTGTTCAACATAAAATGTAGGCCATATTTTAATTGTTTTTATCGGATAAACAGCCTGTAGATAATCATTAAATCCGAGCAAACCACTGTACAGCTTACTGACAAGATGGACAGTTTCATCATTCTTCACACTAACTAAAATAATCATAAATCAGAACTATCTAAGCCGTCTTACTACCGTGACTGCTATAGAGCAACCTAAGCGTTTGAATATAAAATATTACATGTAAAATATCTTCGTACACGATATATGTATAGGTACCTACTACTATATCAAATCACAGAAAATTAAGCCATTACGATCGAACAAAAAATGAGAAAAGGTAGTAAGATAAATTTTATATCTGTAAGTTAAAAGCAGTAATAAATAAGTGCGTGTAACAATCGAACGCGAACGAAAAACTTGTTATTGGACGTAATCTCAGCAACACGTTATGTTTTCAGTATCTAAAACAATAGTTCACCTTGTAATCAGGCGCTGTAATGTATACAGTAGTGTCTGGATTACACGGAGATACAACGCATATCTGTATTATTAATATTGACGTTATAATACAATGTATAGTTAAAATTATTTATTGTGTGATGCATCGTCCTGATATCCGTTTTAAGTAGCACCTGCTAGTGCTAGAAGTACTGTAGTGGAGCGGTGAGTATTACAATTCGTATTTTTTTTAAAGCATAAGGGGTCAAACGAGCAATCGGAGCTATTTACATGACTACCGACGCCCATAGACATCCGCACAGAGACTATACCGATGCGTTGCCCCCCTTCCTCCTCCTCCTCCCACCATAGGCCACCGGTTACTTACACAAACGAAATATGACAAATATTGTGGTTCTCAAACAATTTTCTTGGTATACTGCTTACATGTTCATATGGGTTTTAATGTATATTGTGTACATAAGTGCCTGGATTACATTGGAGATATAAGGTATTTTAAATGTCTTATCAATATTGACATTCTAAGTCAATTTAAAATATAAATGATTGTATTGCAAGTGCAATATTGGGTGTTCAACAATGTCATCATTGACTGTAAAATTTCAACAGTATTTTTTTTATCATATATGGGGCAAACGAGCAGTCGAAGACATTTTCATGACTACCGAGACCCATAGACATCCGCATAGATGTTATACATATGCTGCCTTTATTCCTACTCCACCTCCGATAGGCCAATGGCTACTTACACACCGCACGAAACGCGACAGCACAACTATTACTTTACGCCGCTAAAGTGAAAGCGACAGGTACCTCCCCGGTCGTGCGGCCCAGTTCTACTATATGCATGCATGCAGCGAGGCACTACCTCTTACTATATAAAAATATCGCTATAATATGTTTCGATTTAAAACAAGCATCCAAAAGTCAAATATTGTAAATCTTGAAAATTCTTAAAGGTGTTATTTTGTGATATGCAGTATCATAATTTTCATTTTCATTTCATTTCATTTTTTTTTCATTAGATGGAAGATTTGCTTCTTGCTTGCAGCTGGACGCACTACTGGAGATATCCGTTCCTTTTAATTCACTTACGTGTATAAAACTCCTTAGGTTGAATCTCCCATTTACTTACCTGAAAATAGAAATATTTGAATTATAATGTGTAAAATACGCTTAAATATATTTTTTATACAACTCCATTATCTATTAGCGCAGTGGTAAAGTAAGAGGGTGTGCGCACTTAACGACAGGTTCGAATCCTGTCCAGATCTGTTTCCGAATGTATTATAAGTACTTCTATAATCTTAAAGAAACATTTCTAAATTAAAAAACAAATCTAAAATTTATTGTATCGGGTAGTGTAAGACAAATCCTTTCAGAGTTTAGCATAGACCTAGACTAACGCGGAGTTCTAAGTCTACATTTTATTATTATTAATATTGAATAAGCATTCATTCAAGATGGATGGATGGCTACATACGCAAAGCTGTGGGCAGGAAGTGGGAAAGGGAAACCGAAGATCGAGGCTAGTGGTGTGCAGCGGAGGGGCAAATGTCCAACAGTGGACTGAAATAGGCTGATGATGATGATGAAGCATTCTTAAAGTTTGAGGCAGCGACAAAATATTACCCCTATCGTTGTTTCAGCTGCAACGAAGCAATGTCACTTACATTGTATAATGGTACTGCAATTGTACAATCGCGTTTGTCTATCTACAGGCATTCCTTAATGCTTTAAAAGGAAAGTGTGCAGGTCATTAAGTGATAAGTGTTATGCATTGACTTAAATTAAAGCGTTTGCCGCCTGTTCTTTGAAAAAGCGACGTAATAATGCGATGGAGTAATGAGTGAGGGCCACGATAAATACGTACACGCTTGTCTCTTTTTATACTCTACATCTCTACATACAAGTTATTTGTATGTCGCACTAATTAGGGTTGTCAACAGCGCATTCGGAAGTGTATTAAGTGTGCGTAAGTGTATAACGCGTAGTCTTTGTAATAAGTGTCATTGCATCATTGCATCCGAATTGGCCTGGATCGATGTGGAATTCTCATGGTTTTTCTGTCTCACTGACAAATGTAGCAGGCAACTGCTATTATACACCGTCTAACATTCTAGAGTCTAGAATGAGACCGCCATCTAAACTGGCATATTTACGATGTTTACTAAACATCGACATTATTTTTTTATATAGCACAGGGGGCAAACGAGCAGTCGGATAAGCGAGGTGAAGATGATTTTCGACGCCCAGAGACAGCTGCAATACCAGGGGTTTCGTAGTTGCGTTGCCAGCCTTTTCCATTCGTGTGTCCAACTCGCATTTAATGGGTTTTCATAATTATGCAATAATCATTTTTATTTCTTAACAAAAAAAGCTAATTTATGAGACACTATATCCGGCTATTTAATCCGGCTTCTCAATATCTAATGAATAAAAATAAAATAATTATTTATCAATATGTCCTACATAAAACCGCATCGAAATTGTTTAAAATAACCTCGGTATTGCTAATAACGTGTCCTTGTGACCTTAGAAAGTACGGGTCATGCATGTGCATGACCAACTCCTTACTTTAAATAAATACTTTGACAAAAAGCCCGACGTTTGACCCACATCGGTGCATCGCATTTGCGTTTTAATTGACATCTGTGTGGATGCAAATTCCATGTGACAACATTCAATCCGTGCGAGAAAGCTTCCGCGTGCAAGTTAACATGATTAATTTTATTAAACTTTAATTTATTTTAATTACATTTTATTTTCATATAAATAAATAAAATAATTTTAAATTAAATAAAAAATAAATTTAAAAAAAGGGTGCAGCAGTGGTGTAGCGATGTAGAGTCCGTCCACCGTCTCGCTACGAGCGTTGCGACGTCCAACCACCGGCATCTTTCCCTTTCTCTCGGATTTATCGCTCTCTCTCTCCGTCCTTCGGCGGCTCGTTCCTCTTCTTCTTGCAAGGTTAAGGTTACGTCAGACGTGTTATGTTATAACCGTTGGGGCGCACTCCGGCAAGTTCAGTGTCTTGTCGAGTGTGGCCGCGATACTAGGCTCGCGACCAGCTCAGTGCGCGCGCCTTTACGAGGACTGTGTCCAGCCTGTGATATACGACCAGTGTTGTTCATAAACTGGGTGTTCAATTTGTTACAACAATCACGTGCAGACGAGACTTTAAATATTTTTTTGTAACAGTTCCTACAAGACAGGTATGTAATAAATTATAATAAAAATAGATAATGTTGTTTAAGGGTAAACATTGGACGTGTAAACATTGCGCACACTTTACACAGAGCATTCGTGTGGCCAGTGTGTCCTGTTCAATAACAGGTCTATAAATATTTTATAGTTGCGGTGCCTGGTTAAGGACCTCACTCCTGCCGTATAAAATAATTAAAACCTTATCTCCTAGTGCGTACATGCGTTCGAACCGACTAATCTAACATCTGTATATGTATTCGTAGAGCTGCGAACTCTACCAATTACAGTGATTGCGAAACGGAGATTTTTTTTCTTAATTTTATGTCAAAAATATTTTTAAAACGTCATTAAATTATGTTTTCATGAATTCATTATAATACGTCATAGCGATGTTCCCACGATGATTCAGACACGTCGAGTTAAAACGCTCATTTTTACTGTAACGGCGATTAAAATCGACGCCATTTGTGCAGTTTCCCAGGGTCTGTTAAGAATAAGTATATAGACATCAAAATGAAGAAATGTAACGACCTTATGTTATGTTGCGTCCCGTTATTGTGGCTTCGTATTATGAAGGTTTTTGCGCATCTTATGCACTTGTCTTCGGCCGTGTATGAGACCGATAGGCTTCGCTGCACATAAAGCTATAAGTGATGCGCTATATTTAGACTCGCTTCGGTTGATTCCCTTCCAGGAAACTCCTTTCGACGGCTATTTCTTTAGAAATATAGTTAAAGATTTTTTAACATTTATTAAAATTTTTGCACCCTTCATTAGTTTATATGCACTTATTGTTAATGAATCTTACTCAATAATCTACTGATGAAAAAAGAATTTCTTAAATAGGAAAAAAAATCATATTTGTTTTTTTGCGATTAATAATAATAACAGAAAATAAAATAAAACTAATTATTTTCATATTATTCTACAAACGAAGATATAATGTTTATTTGGTAGGTAAGTTTGGAAATTAGATACAAATACATTTATATCTTAATAGTTTATTAAAATGAGCTGATAGGAAGCTATAAAATGAAAGTCACATCAATAAAATTTCTCCCAGCTTATATTGTACAGCAGCATGCCTTGCAATATAAGCTGGGATTTTTTTCTTTAAATTCCTTAATTAATAATAAAAATTTGATTAATAAGTGTTCTTTGAATATTACAAATCTACGACATTTTAAGATAAAATATTATTATTATTAAATCTTGGTAGTTGATGCAAAGTTTGAAATTATTTATTAAGCCGCATATAGTGCACCGTTTATCGACTTCGACTAGAAAAGACTTCAACGCGTACAATGAATGCGTTCTGTAGCAAAACGTTTTGTATAGCAAACTCAAAGATAAAAGAATAACATGGACATTGTAAACAAAAAATTTAAGACCCAAAAATGCATTTTACATAAACTCATTATTTTTTTTTTGTGCAAAACGTTATAAAAATTCCTAAAACAAGAATAAAATCTGGGCATCTTATTTTAACGACGAAATAGTATTTGTATTAAAGCATTTTCAAATGTATTTTTCAAATAATAGGTAGCTATAGATATAATATAGCCGTAGAGAAAGCGTTTCAAAAAAATTTGAAAGATATTGAAAGATATTGATAGTTTCGAATAAATATATACTCTATGATTCATACCAGAAATATCGCCGCGCCTCCACATATTTTAAGCTGTCTATTAGTGATGTTAAAAATAGGCAACGCAAAATTTTGATATGGTCATGACTATATAGAGAAATCATTCACTCAGTAGTAGCCAATTTTAAATATACACGCGAAGTATAAAATATTTTACGATGCAAAACTCTGAGTCGTCGCACTATAACCCAAATATACATTTTATAACAATTAAAGGTGGTTAAAGTCGCATGGGTGCTTTTAGCAAAAATAAAAGGTAAAAAAAAATATTTTTTTTCTAATTAATTCAGCATTAATATTTTATTTCTTTATTTATAATATACATCCTTTAAAATCCTAAATTAATTTACATGTGTAAATATGCATCAACGAAATACGACTCTACACATATAAAACAGCTCTACAATGCATGTAGAGCAATTGTAAGTAGTAAACAATTGGTCATAGAGCATAAGCGATGTAAAATGCACGACCGAGGTGAGGGGTCAGCATTAGTACGAGTTCAGATAAGTCTGCCGTAGTAAATTGAGACACAGGGAAGGAATGTGGTGGAAATAAATCGGTCCATGTCTATTCGTTTCCGTTTGTGAGCGTATTTTATGAGAGAGAATTAGACAAGTCCAAGTACTTGATTTATAAGTTCATGTATGAGCTATTTTAGCGTCGGATAAATTTCTTGTTCGAAACATCCTGATACAGTTATCGCTTTAGTTTCTCTTTTAAAATTTATGTATGATAGAGTTCGGAACGTTCCCATGGATTTTGTGGCGTTCTCAACTCTCTCCAAACACCGAATATACTGTTCTCGCCTGAATATACATCTTATATACGTCTCTCTTGATCTGAATATACGTTTCTCTTGATTCTCTCCTAATATGTAAATTGCGGTAACCAGACGTTTAATTTACGGTGAAATTCGCACACATTAAGAATTCATGACCGTATAATGTTTTTAAACTATATCTTAATCAATTAAGGTTTATCAGGATAAAATTAAATTCTTTTAATAAAAGCTTGTTCAGATAATAGCAAAAGCGTTCTTTTATATTATTAATGAACTTATTTAATTCCCTACGTTCAAGAAGAAACCAACTACAGTACCTGATTTTTATCATCTAATTTATGTAAAATTTTGCACGTTAACAGTTGTTAGACAGTAATTATAGCTGATGATGTCATAAAATGAGATGCTGGTTATAAAACAAACGCAGAGGCAAAAACAGCTACCGTTAGTATTAATTGCCTCGAGAATAACGACTTATATTAGGTGTTGAGGAATACGATATGGAAATGAAGATTTATTACATACATTTAAATCTTAACTACCGCTCAGTGGCTTTAGTCAGGAACTTTCTACAAGGGTCACATGTTTTATGTCTGCGATGACATTCACACGAGGTGAATTTTAAGTGCCGGATAACTATTCTGATTGAAATATGTTGAAGTCAGCTTTATCGCTCTTCTGAAGCACGCAATTTACAAGGCTCCGAACACTTTAGGTCAATAGGGATAATATAACGATCTATAAATTATAGGGTTTTGACTTAGCTAAAGTTCAATGAATTCTTCAATTTCAATAATCGACAGATAGACTCTACAATCTATATCACTGATAATAAATGAGAAAAATTGAACATTCAAATTTTATTTTGCAATTTCTCGATATTAATATGTAAGTAAGAACAACCAACGGGTCCGACTAACCCCTTTATTAGCGTAGATTATAATTAAGAGGGTCACGTGAGAATAGAGATGCGCTCGTAAGCGCATCACGCAACGGTGACACGCTACTCATAGAGCTATCGAGCACAAGGCAACACTGTTCCATTTATATACGTCCAATAAAAATTATCGATAGAATAAAAAGCTGCGGCGGATCTGTGATAGATACGAAACATAAATTATTTGATACTTACTGACAATAAATAAAATAAAGAATATTTCATAAAAGGTAGGAAGTATGAACATATATCAATCAAAAATAAATTATAATTTTTTTTATCGGAAAATATTATTTCCAATAAAAAAATTAAATACCTCCTCAAATAGGACAATTAAATTCCCACATTTCGTCATAATCGTGGTGACGCGTGCCGTGGCGACGGGTCTCTTCAAAAATCGATTAAACGTGCCGCATTGAATGATTCACATCAGTAATATAAATATCGATGTATTTAATTGAATCCGTTCACTACTACATTCATTACGGTATGTAAATCAATATATAACAGTTAATCAGGTCGTTTCCCATTTCCGCTCTGTTTTCTTCTGTCATAACTCTCGTCATGGTAAACACTATCTTTACTTCTGTTTATTTAGATTTTAACATACTAAATGGACAAGGATATAATTTATACTACCGTTCTAAATACGAGGCTATTTATTTAATGTAAAATAGAGACGCCATATTAAATCGATTTAAAAAAATCTATTCGCTGTGGTCAGGCTTAATCGCTACTAGTTGGTATTGATTTATTGATAGCTGGTGAATGTGTATGGCATTCGCCGGTGCAGGTGGTATCCCACAGGCTTGCAGAGAAAAATAAAACCAATAGACATTGTCGCTTCTTATTAGCTTATCGATATTTATTGACTTTCGCCGCGACCATATGATTTTAAATATTTGTGATCTATCGATTTTTATAAAGATATCGATTTATTTACGACATCGATACCAGTTTATCGTTATAATCTTTTACATATTAAAGGATTGTACTTGATATGTCTTACATTGAAATTCCTTTAAATTACATTAAAGTGTGTAATCGCCTAGTAAGTTACAATTTTTAAAGGTAAGCAATTTTAGGGGTACTTTTTTGGATAATTGATAATTTGTAACTTTGCGAAAGGAAAATACTTCATATATAGGTAGTTGATCTTATTGGTATAAATATCATCTTATTTCTGAATGAAAATTCACAGTACAACATGAATTAACAAATAATGTAAGAACATCTCTAATATAATAAATAAAAATAAAGTATTTCATTTATTAAGTTAGAAAATACTATGGACATAGACGTCATTCTCATGGAGGTTACCTTTTTATTTTTACTTTATAATACAGCTCTCTTCTCTCATGTGAGCTTCCAAAAATATATATAAAAAATCTTTTCTGAAGTTTCACAAGAAACTTCACAAATGCCTTGTGTGAATAGACCTCTTTTTATGTCTGACATATAATTGTACATAAAGCCAGGTACTCAATTAAGGGACTTACCGTGTGTCACGGCCCTACAAAGTTGCCACTATTTATATAGTGGCGTTTAGAGTCGTGCACGGGTCAGGAGTACATCAGGCCTTTCCATGAAGGATTTTAATTACGCGCCTAGGTCAACGACCCCGAATCGAATTCTATTCACGAGAAAAGTTTTCGACTGCCCGATGCTAACAGATGTTACACACATGGAACACAATGGACTGTGTGAATGTTTATTTCGGTTTGCTGGTAGGAAGGAATTCAGGTTTTTGAGTTTTTTTTTTGTTAGAATAGAAAACCTTTGCCAAGTTTAATAGTTTTTAGGCCAAAGTTATATGATGTGGTTGTACGGGTTCTGTATTTAAAACCATAATTAACCTTTGAAGTAATTTAAACCATAGGTAACATTTAAAATCATAAAAATATAATTTATTTTATTTATCACTATTTATGTGTGTTAGGATTATACCTTTTCACGAAGTGGCACAATTTTGTAGTTGAAAAGTGAAGTCGTGAAAACTGAGTTAAATGCCTATCATAGTTCTTATCAAATATACATATTATAAAAATATCATTTAATACTACATAATATAAAAAATGGCGACAACGGTAAAATTTAATTAAAATAATCTAGCCTAGGCTTTTTAGCATACCTGATAATAAACAAGAATGACACCTACAGAATTTCACCTAGCTTAATTATAATATTTCTATTGTACATTATCTAATTTCCCATAAAAGTTTCATATAAAATATAAATACACACATACTTCAAAAGAAAATGGTTTGCATAAATAATACAATACAATAGGAAAGAAGTAGAAGTATTTTTTTAAATAGCACCATAATAATGGAAGAAACATAAAAATAGCAAACATTCCCAAACATAATAATGTTTTATTGTTATTCTTTGTTTATGTAAATAAATTCTACTCCCTTTTTATAATATAAATACGAATTTTTGTATGTATGTGTGTATGTTATTAATTCTCCCAAAAACTACTGAAAGGATTCGATTGAAAATTGACACGTATATACGTAATAAGGAATAATGTAAAAAAAATATTTTATCACGAAACATGTTGGTCCCTTATGACGCGAGTTAAATGGCGGGTCAGAAGTGCAACATTTATAGCACACATAGTGTTTATATGTAAGCCGCATTGCCAGACGGTGGCCAAGTGTTTGCACTTCGCGACGCTGTCTCGGGCATTTCAAACCGAGTTATGCTGCAGGCAGGTGCACACATTCAATACCTATCTGCCTTACGCTTATCAAAACTATGGTGTATTGTATCTGCTAACGAATATCAAATAAAATATGCAGAGCCATGTGTACAATAATTGGCTACAAAAATAATTTTCGTATTAAGGTAAAAGCCGGATAGTTGCCCCACTTTTAAAAAAGGCTCTTTTATTACAAATGGGTAATATTTTTTTTCTTAGTATATTCTTGAAGACAATTTATTAATCTTTCATCATAGCCCATTTTTTAATGTAAATATTATTAATTTTAAGTAAAACCTGTTTTATTTGACCTCTAAAGGGGATAGTTGCCTACTTTGGCGGTTAGTAGCCTCACTTTAAAAATTCTTCGAGGGATACTTGTCTCACGTGAGAATAGATGCCTGTCTATATTTTTTTCAAATAGAAATAAACTTGTATTAATTTATTTAATCTGTTTAACGAAACGATTTTTGTTTAAATGTTTGTTGTCTAGAATGGACTAGGGAACTCTTCCTCCTGCGGATTACTAATACACATGCTATAGACCAAGTAAAAAAATACTGTTTGAAGTAATCTATAACAGTAAATACGAACGATGACACGTCAAACTTGAAATTAAAACGTATTAGAAGGCACATATAAATCGAAATTAGATTTATAAAAAAGCCACAAAAAACAACCTTGTAACACTGAATCCGATCGATCGCTTGTACTTCCTAATGGTTAGTAAAGTACATTGACCTCAGACGTTCGGGTTATTTACCAACAGAGACGGTTCAAGAATTTTAACAACCCATTTTAAACTTTTCTCTCTGATTGCACCTAATTGAAGAACATGCAACTCGCGATATGACAAGTGATGCCCACCGACGTTTGTAATTTCAAATGTAAATTGGCTGCGTCAAATGTAAGCATTTTTTTCTTTCCTTTTCCTGAATGTAAATTAGATTAAAAATAACTTATTTAAATTAAGGATAAAATTCCCTCTTCTACAGGTTTGAGACAGATGTAGGTACTATCAAACTGAATTTGCGTAATGCATAAGTAATTGGAAATTAAACCTTGATGAAAAATTTCGTGACAAGGTGTTTGTGTCCATACTCTTCCGAAGCAGGCTGGTTGACATATTATTATGAAATTGTCTGACTGCAGTCACAAAATCGGTATGACAGTAAAGTAGATTCCATCCTGATCCCACTTACGCTTAATTTATCCGGCCAAAAACAAGCAACTCATCAAACGGTCTTTATCGCATTGAACCATCTGTAATGTGTATTCAAGGGACATTAAATAAGAATGTGAAAAGAGAAAGGACGACATTTAGCCAATTCCCATCAAACATAATTTACATACAATCCGTGAAAACACGGACACAATAATATCGGAAACAGTCGTAAAAATAATGGAGGCTAGTCGTATAGGTAAGTGGACACTTCTAAATCGATTTTGTCGCAAAAAACCGATACTCACCAAAAATAAAAGTAAAATAATATAAGAATAAATTCGCATGGGTGTGTGTATTAGTCATCGATTTGAGTCACCGTGACCATGTAACAGTACCCAGCAGGTGACATACATTGACACTGCTAATAAATGAGTTAGCGAACTCACTGAACTCACTGAGTTTTCTTATAGTATTAGGGAATAAATGACGAAAAGGCTACTCAAGTCGTAGCGTTTTAATGATTAAAGACACCCATAGACATTCACATAATCATCACGCAGATCTGTTGTCCTACAAAAGGCTACCAGAAACTCACAAGCTTCATGAAACGCATCAGCAAAGCTGCTATTTACGGCCGTACTTATTATATGAGCTTAAGGCACCTCTGCGGTTGTGCCGGCACACTTCGGCTGCAATACAGTATGCCGCTACCTTTACTAGTTTTGGTGGTCTGGAATGAACAGCCATCGGCGCAGTGATAAGTGACAGAGGAAACCGCGCCAGCTAACCTCGCCTCAGGCAGACAATTTAAAGATCAACATTTATTGCTGTTTCAAACATGTATAGCTTTTACGAACCCATATAATATGAGTTTAGATGTGGGTAGTTAAGATAATATCGAAGCCAGATTAACAAAAATATTAGGATTTTGAAATGGTTATAAAGTTCAGTTAAAAAATAGGCATGACGGCTTCTTTAAAGCTAAAAAGGAGCCATAACGAAAAGAGCTTTATAGAACCATACCGCTAGGTATAACAAAGTTATATGGCTCGCGAATCAGTTTAAATATGCGTGGGAGGACACCTTCGCAATATCCGTGGACACAGAGTGATACCATGGTTCACAAACACAAATTCTGGTCACATTTTTTTACTAAAATTAAAATATACGTTAACAAACTAGAATAAATCTGTTTTGTGTGTACCTACACACACACACTAAGTTAGTGTAACTCGCTTCAAGACGCGTCTAATGACACCTCGTTAAAATACGTCATGTAGGCTTTAGAAGGAAATGTAGAAATCTTCATACATTCATATATACTCTCGAAAAACATAACTTTCATTTTGACGCAGTCGCGTTAAAAAGAACAGTAAATAATATTCTAGTCCACGCCCGATCCTTATTCAAACATTTCAAGTCCGATGCATTCGGTCCAGCACAAGCTCCGCAAATCAGTGAACCATTGTTGGATTTGTACACAGGCGTGTATGACGGGCCCATTGCAAAGGTTTCAATGTCGTAAATTCAGCGGCGTGTCAGCCCGAATAGAGAATGTGGCTTTAAAGCGTTTTACGGTGTAAGTGGAGCGAGTTACAGTGACCGCAACGCACTCAAATTGATTACGATACACGCGAATCGTCTAATAAAATCAGTAATGGAACGGTACCGGTAGCGTGCGTCGCCTAACGGCCTATCCGCCAGCTCCCACGACTTGGCATTATGCAACTCGTCGATCACAATGCGGACTGCTGAATGCGGCCGCGATCGCATTCCCTGCAAACTTATTGCACACCAAGTGAAACTTGATGAAGCTGCTAATGATCCATTCATATCTGAGTACGGAGTCATTACACCTTCGGTAAACTGTGGTACACACGAGATATGAATTAGGAAAAAAATGAATGAGCAGTAGATGACTGTATTAACAGTTACGTTGGATACGTACGTTATACCGTCGTACAGTCGCATGTAGACGGAATGCAACCATATATAACAGGGGGGCCTTTTCAGAATCTTAAATACGTGTCTTTTCTTTGCTACAATGCTACATAGTAGTTAACTATTTCCGCAGTACTTGTATTACAATGGTACTAAAGTACTATGTAACAAGAATCCGGAGTCTTTGGAGACACGGAAAGGGCCTATTCGATAAGGTGGGCGCGATTATGACTGACAAGCAGGGTTCATTCTTAGTATAAACAGACTAATGTAAATTGTTCATTTATAGCATAAAAAGACACTAGAAATCGGAGTCCTAATGACTACTTACATCCGTAGACTTCAGCACAATTCTTATGCAGTTTCTAACCTCCTCCCCTCTCAAAGGCACACCAGAATCTTACAAGCATCAACATACAACATTTCGTGGTTTTTGTAAGAATTACGCATGAGCAAGAAATTCACCTAGTTGTATAAATAAGTATGTTTATGTTATTCCAAATTGCAATTTTTATTTGTACCAAATCTCATCTAAATCCATTCAGTTACATGAAAAAGCAACAATATATGCATTTATAACATAAGTAGGATAGGATTCCATCAAATAATATTGTGAAATGTTAAAATACTAACGCAAAATTTTATGTTTAACATCACAGATTATGAACTGTTTTCTAGATTGTTTAAATTCATGTGGATTACACCTCGACAAAACGGGATCATGTTGAAATCAGATCCAATTTGCTCTCCTCACAGCCGACTGCTTAATCTAAATCACAAATTCTTGATCCAGATTCAAATATACGCGGATTGTTATTACTAAAGTTATCCAAACCACTCGGATGCTCCAGATTCGTCTAAAATTGTATGTATTGCAATCACTATACACATAATATATAGATATGAGGTTTCTACAAAATAATTGCACATCGGTTTTGCTGTAGTAATCGCGGACGCAGCGTTCCTGAGCAAATAATATTGGTCATTAATGTACAAATTGAAAGTTTAGAAGCCATTCAATAGATAATTATTTTCTAGCAACAGCGACGATAACTGCAAATGACGTTTCAGTAATTACACACTTGCACCTGTCTTCGTTAATGTAAGAATTAAAATGCCTCCGCTATCGCGGGGAAATGATCTATGGCACTTTGATACGTTTGACATATGAATATGATTTATATGCGAATGCTTGAAACGTGGATTAATGCTATCTCATTAGATTTATGTGTTTTTATCGCAACTCGTTTATAACTAGATGATTGAAATCTGTAATTGATCTAGAGACGGGAAACATTCCTGCGAGCGATGTTTCCGGGGATGAATCTGGGAACTAGAAAATGGTAAATTAAAATATCAGATATGAAAATGTCGTATTACAGTGTTTGTGGTTGTACTATGTCTAAACGGAACCTCAGATTTTCATCTTTTAATCGATATGATAAGTCTGTAAAATGTATTTAAAACCGCAAGATAAATAGGTTGTAGGTACATAATATGTTGAATTCTATGTATTTTAATAACGTTGAATTTTATTTTTGAGATAAATTAGATATTTTGCTTAGAATTCAAAAATACATATAAACTAAAATTATCAACCTTATAATCTAAATGTATATAGCAGAACAACATTAACTGCCGTTTCAGCTGGTGTGATTTACATTACAGATACATATTGCTAAAAGTTTTAACGCACACATAATCGACTCGCTCGAAAGTGCTATCATGATGTGATTCGTGACATTGTGGTGTAGATAATATGATCATTGACCTTTATTTCGATATTTCGGCTAATACTGTACCGTCGGCGTAATATTAAGGCACGTTCGGTGGCGGAATTCGGTTGCGGCAAGCGCGCGTGACCGCAGGTCGAAACGCACGATTCCTAAATTAGTTGTTGCTTCTTATGACTATCTATGATTGCTTGCGGTAAAGTTCTAGAGCTATAAAGTTTACGCTCAATAACTAATACTAAGCACAAGCGACCCAAATAAGTCGAGGATTCCGCATCCATTCGGCGGTATGAACGAGGAATGTCATTTGCAGCTCGTGCCGCTATTTCACACCGCAAGGTATTTTCTTTAGACGCCATAAATAAATAACACATTTGCATACGTACTTCCAATAACATATAGGCATTTCTATATCTTATGAACGACCTAACAGTACTTGTAAATCTGACTGCATTGTTATATATCTTGTGAAAAACGGCTAATGGAAATTAGATTTATAGCCGGGAAACAATGATGTAATTGTACAGACAGACAGCGGTACTAAATTATTTACATCTCAAATAACACGACTTGGGTATTTAACGCGGCAAAGTGACTCGGTGCATAATCTTCAGAGTGGTACCGAGTACCGGGTACCAGAGGATTTATTTGCTGTGGAATAAATAAATAAACATTGTAGCAGGTCGGTCGTGACGATTTGTTGCGGTAGCGTGTGTCGGGGCGACTGCGATCGCAGTAACGAGTGTTCGACTTTACATAGATGCAATGCAAATTGAGTGGCGATTTGCTTGCACAAAAACCACTTCCTATTAACACACTACCACGTACTGTTTTATCTCAAACCAACACAAATGGTCTCTTATTAACCATTTATAACTTATTTTGCTGTTCCATTTAAATGTGAAAACTTTTGCTGTGATTTAACAAAATCAGATTAACTGAAACTAATTTGTTCCTTGAATATTTATTATTATTACAATTTCAAATATATTTATGATTGTATTGCGTGGTAGACAAATCGTAGAATATTAAGTACTATCTCGTAGTGCCACAAGTCTACGAGCCATTGAGAACGCCTCGAAGGCATTCTTTGTAGCTTCTAACTAGAAAGTGAATTATAAGTCTCCTTTAATTATCTAGCGTGGTTTGTGTGGTCGGTTGCAAACAAAATTACAGAGATGTCCCCTCGCAGACAAATTATACAGGTGGGCAAAGTTGTTGCTTTCCTATCATCGTCACCGTAGAGAAATAAGAAAGCTCCGCAATTTTATGCCACGACCGTTTAAAATAGTTCTCACTTGTGATGCGAAACAAGTTACGGACACTTCTTCGCAATATTGACGCTGTAAAAATATATTACGTACATTGTACTCGTTATAAAAGCACGCAAGCGATGTTTAAGGCTATCAATTATCCGAGACAGCCCATACTTTACAACAACACAAATTAATTTACTACCTTTGCAAAACGGGAATGTCAAATATAAACAATTATCCAACTAGCCAATTACGAATACTAAATCTTAAATCAAATTACAGATCATTTGCGATGCTTATCTACATTCACCCCGGCGGCGAAAACGTGCGGGCGAATCATCGAAACTTCCGATTAATTTAGTCTCGAGTTTAATAACACTAGATAAGAAGCACTTGGAGATATTACTTAGATGCTATCAACGAGATAAGGTCACCGGCTACCAGTAACAATACGCAATCAATGGGGCATCCGCGGCCCATCGTAACGTAACGAGGTGCGCCATTCCTTATCGCTAATGAGAGCTACCTTCGCTTATTGTCGCGGAGGGCGAGCCCAATCCACGGGGCCATCGGGGCCAGGGATTACAGATGTTTATCTTACAGTTACAATCGTGCGACAAAGATGGGACAACACACAACTAACCGTTGGATGTCAATGAGAGAAAACTCAATGTATACTTAGATATTATATTAATACTAGATAGAACGATAGAAATCGATAATGGTTTTCCAATTTTACGATATTCTCGATTATTAAATCGATATATTGTTACCGTGATATCCACTCCCTATCACGAACATGTCACATCTCTAGCTCTATTCACGCGTAGGCAATTGAGAAATAAACAATAGTTATGTGCTTGATTATCGCAATTCAATGATTCCGATTTATATTGCAATATTGCGGATTTATGTTTATAGTCTTTTTAAATTAAAATTTTAATTATTAGCCGTTTGATATTGAGTTTTAATGGACTGTGATATGACAGTAATATCATATAGTAGTCATGGAAATGGGGAAATCAGTGCGGGTGAGGGTTGGTCGCAGGTCCGATATCTAATCGGGCGTCACCTATTCGTTGGTGGGCAGCGATCAGGATAACGCCAGCGCCGCACCCACATGCCAATTATGTGGGAAGAAGTTACGATTTCAGAGGAGATACGGAGAGCAAAGTAAACGAACTTACCCGGTGTAGTCGTAGGTTTATTGAGAAATTATTAGTGGGCCTCCAGAATTTAATCAACGTTTAATCTTTTTAGGGAAACTAGTAATATCTTACTAAAATCTATAATAGCAATGATCGACGATCAACATCTAAGGAAGGTCTTTCTATGGCATTATACAGAAACCCTCATGGCGGCGCTAGGATCGAATCGACAGTGGGTAGTCTTAATTGACGTTCAAAGGAATATTTTTAATAAAAATAAATATAATTTTAATTTCAACGGCTAGGTATACAAAATACTATTCAATAATATTAATATTTATAGAGTTAATTAATAACTTAATTAATAACTGTCTAACAATTGAACTGTGCCATCCGTGTCAGGAATCGACCAAATAACATACGAGTCCTGTACCATGTATACCTATGTTAAATCAGTACATAAATCCTTCATTATGGCGTCGATCGAATGACGCGTTCACAGCTCGTGCATAATAGGTCGATGCTTCGATAGTGGACTCGTCTAGCAATCGCAGTTCATCGATACCAGACAGCAGGCGATCGTAATTACACGATGCAATTCACATGCAAGCTGATGCCGGCTCAACACGTTCGCAACTGCGGACATGCCAACGCCAGCACGTTCCCCTCAACTATTATGTAACATTTCAGCTAATGTACCGAATTAACTTCATTTCCCGCCAAACGTTTACGGAAACGAATCGCATAACCACACCGGTGAGTTATGCGGTTATTATGTTAATCAATTATTATAACCGATTTTCCGATCCATTAATCTAAATTAAGTTGTTTTTAAGAAAGTAAATTACAATATTAAAAACATTAATCACACATATCTACGATCTAATCACAGATGATGTACAACTAGTGCTTACGATTTGCAACTTAACAATAGAGTAATTATTTCAACGCGCGTTTTGATCCGTGACCAGTGAGGTATTCTTAGAAATAAAAAGACTGAGAGCGTATAATGACGCTGTATCAGATCAGAGAATTTTCCTATAATCATACAAACGTGAATTAGTTATTACTGAGTTTGAAACGAAAGTCCGTGTCGATGATAAAAAGGTCCGTCTAAGGTGTAATCATAAAACAACAATCGTAGAATCTGTGCCTTCGGTAATCGCGGCATCCTTCAAGAGATCCTTTTATGACGTCTCTCTATCACTCGCAAATAACACATTGCGAGTGTATTTGTGGCGCAGGCGGTCATTAGGACTTCATAATTAAGGAACGATCTAGTAATAGCATTATGCACCCCGCACTTGGTATCAATAACCTTCTACGCGTGTTCATTTTTAAACAAACAATCGTGATTTACGCTTTGAAACCTGTCATCATGCTGAATTTACTGTCCCGTCCCCAGTCATTGGTTAAACACATAAAATGAGATGGTGAACATTATCTCGGAGAGTAAAAAAGAACCCCCTAGGTACCACAGGAGAGTGCAACAATAATGACAGAAGGGCGGTTCAGGGTTATTACCGTAATGTACGGTTGCCGTTCAACTTTGTTCGCAAACGTTACATGGCTGTCTTCAGCATCGGTTAAAAAACAACAAAACAACAAAAATAGTCGGCTTGCCACAAACTCTATTAGATTTCCAACTATCTTTTTGTCGAGACTGTCGTCGCCTAGCTCGATCTCGATGCGGACGTGAGAGAATTGTTAGTCTTATTTTGTAATACTTTGGTAGTATTTAGCTCTGTTCCAAATGTAGGATATTACAAATTGAAAAAAAATGGAAAGCTTTTTATTGTCTTTTATATTTAAAAAAATATATATATCGTACTAGTATTTTTGGCAATTCATAAACAAAATTTAGTAGTTGTAGGTATAAGAAAGAATAGAATGTGGTGTCTACTTTAAGTTGTTGCCTGTTTCGTGATATTATAGTTTTCAGTAGATGGGCCGATAAAGGTATTATAATAGATGTTTACTGATTAGTTAAGGTTTTGATATTTTACTATTTATTATGTATCAAGCGCGCTATCCCTTGCATCATCTATGATCATTTCTATTGTTTAAATATTTCTATTGTTTAGACAGGAAATGTTAACATATTTTATACAAGCCTCTATACGTGAACGCCGAAACTACTATACAGGGGATACATAATTTATGTCGTTATCATAAAAATAGATACATTATAATCCCAAAAATTATAAAAATAGTACATTTTGGGCCAATGTAGACTCGCAAAGAAAAACAAAAATAAATTGAGTACTTACCTTTTTTCTTTTTTCGCGCGAATATCAATAAATAAACTACTTTTTATTAAGTCTATGAAATAAACTATGCCACGGGAACCATTTATTTCTCTTTTACAACAAGATCGCCGCCAATCTATCTGTATTTGTCGCAAATGACAGCCAGATCATAATCCCATAATCCATATCCACCCAATCTCTCGCATTTATATTTGTAAGGTGACTACTGTTCATAAATTAGTTTCTGCCTATTGTTAAGCGTTTTCACTGTCAACACTAGCGGCTTAGAAAGGAAGAGTATAATATGTCGCATGGAGTCACAGCGGAGAAAGCACCTGACATATTCTGAAAGGGAACTTCAAATCAACGCAAGATAGTATCGCCAGTGCAGGAAAACTCACCTATCCTCTATTGGAACACGATTGGCTCCTAAGAACCAGTAAGGGCACCTTCCTTAAGCCGGAGGCACGTTCGCGTTTTTTAATGTCATGCATAGTAAAAAGGACAACCTGGCAGATAAGCGTTTCCTGCAAATACTTTCTTTAACGTGATTATAATTTACAATAGGCTGTATTGTATGTCTAGAACTGCCCTGTGCAGCCTAAGGCACTATCGGATTTCCCGATCGATTAAGCCTTTTATTTTGACGGTCAATTTGTTGGTGTAGCTGTAACGGTTCATAATAAGAATTTGCATGGAGGGTTTTGATCGGCGCGGTTGGAAGTTATTAAAATACATTAAAGATTGTACCGTATTCAACGGAGGCGATAAAGAATGGCCATTGCGAAGTCGTGAGTTGGCTTTAAGCTTTATTGCCTTCGAGTTTCGATAGGCCTCCGAACGAATAGGACGGTAACGTAAACAAAGAACGAATTGCAGCGTAACGGACATCTCGTTAGCGGTGTATTATGTTGTCTCGAATTCAAAATCGACACCTGTTCGACAGTAATTGGCTTTATAACAGGGCACAATCAATCATCACGCCGCTGACAGATGGAGACGTTCTGTTGGAGATCGCGGCGAGGTGTGATTGATGCCATTTTATGCGATTGCTCATAAAAAGGGAATTATTCACGGCTTTTTAGTAAATTCAATTAGGATCGGTCGGTGTATTTACGTTTGCTGTTCTACAGTGTTATACCAGAAAAATATTTAAAAAAGTATATATATTTTTTAATTAGACTATTGTGGCTGTTAGTATATTCCTTTAAGTTTAGTGTTTATTTTATTGTTGTGATTTTGATACTGGTTGAATGTCAAAAAAGTTTTATATCAGTAAAATATTATCACAAGCACAGATAAAAGTACAGTTTAGTTCAGTTCCCTGCAGCATGCGTTGTTAGTGTACAAACATAGATGAAGAAGACGCTCAAGATTTATTTCTACATCTGTAAATGCAAGATTTCCGTATGTTTTTGCTTTCCATTCCGTTCCATTCATCATTCCAACGTGTTATATTTATTGCTATACAACTTTGGTGAGTTGTGTCAGGGTAAAAACTACTAGACGCTTGGCAGTACATGATTGGAATAGGAATAAATGCATTGGTGTTATAAGGCTAGTTGCTGAGTCCAATTCACATCAGAACTATGCTAATATGTGAAAGTTTCTACGCCAACTGAGCAAAAAATAGCAAAATAAATTTGAATATTTATAATCAAGTCTTGCAGTAAACGCATTTGATGAGTAACATCTCACATTTTATCCTACTATACATTTGCAATGAAATACTTAAATTTACTTTTAAATGGAGAATTTATTTTCACTATTAAATTTTATATTATTTACTGTATTGTTATATTAATGTCCGTTTCGGGTTACATATTTCCATGCCTTTTGACGAGAGCAAAGCCGTTACACCTTAAAAATCACGAAAACAAAATTTGACAAAAAGTCTATTAACGAGAAAAAAAGTCAAACAAATATAAGCACAGTAAGTATATAGCTCATTTAAGCTTCACCACGATAAATTGTAACTTATGTTCTATTAGTGTCACTTGTCTGGTAAGGAGGCATAAACTTGAAAACACCATCCACTTGAAACAACAGATCTTTAGGACGTTATCACTTCATTGTCTAACAGGGTTTTGTGCAGCAAGAATTTTAAGTGAGTGGGACCTTAAATAGTAATAGTAGAAAGTGGCACTACAATGTGTCGGTGGTACAATGAGAGAATTGCGTGTCGATTCTAAACCGAACATTATGATTCTACGTACGACTACGTTAAACTACTTATTCAGCCCGCGGTGACCGTTATCTGGCGCACGAACGCCGCTTGCATCAATGGCATATTTTTCCACGGCGAAACTCCATGCACATTTGCCATTCAAAGTTAACCCGGTCAGTAACGTCATTGTTTACATGAGACCTGCTTAGGACCAGTGCAACTTAATCCTAAAGTGGTTTACGCGTTAGGTTTTTACTACGTGCCTTATTCTCAATATTTCTTGCCTTTTTAATGGTTTTGTATTGAATAAGTATATCTATTTTAAATACTTGATGACTACAGCGTTATTTATTAAATATAATCCTTATGTTTTTTTTAACGTGTCAGGTATTTGATATGTAAACCTAAAACTAGATAGCGACTTATATCCAATCTACATCCAGTAGTTCATCTAGATTCTAGTCAATCGATACACATATGCAATGACTGGCACTATCTTTGTTATATTGACCAAAAAAAGTTAAACGTAAATTTTAAAAACAGTGTTAAAGAAAAGGATGATAAATTTTAAAAAAATGTGCAAATAATAACCCAGCACAGAAAACGGCGATGCGTCATAAAAATGGCTGCCTCGGCTGTTTAGTAGTTGTCACGTAAGCATTCTGCCACAGGTCTTTGACCTGAAAATTATGCAGAATCCGAGAGAGTGATCAATAAATTGTCACACAAACGGGCCGAATGCAATAACTTTCAATTAAAAAAAAATCCCGAGAATTTTCATGTATATCAAAAAGGTACCTTACAAATCATATATTTGTAAGGTACCTTTTATATAATAGATCACAAATGCAATTGCAAGGCAATAAGAATAAGAGAAACGGATTGATATGTGGTCATATGTGGTATACAAAATACATTTCAATCATTTCAGCTCATTCACACCTAGAACTCGCCGACTTGATAGCTCAATAAATTTTTATTGACTTGTGACAAACGGGCATGATAGATTTATTAGCTATCAAAACTTCGCAGTCAAAAATATGAAGTTCCACGCAGCACAACTAATAGGCAGCAATCAAAATTACCATTTTAAAACCATAATGATAAAAATACGGACCTCATTGAATCATCAATGTAATTACGTGCAGACATTTACAATGTGAATATTCGATATTTAATATGCATAGAACGATCAATAGGAGAGGCTCAATGGTTATTTGGAGGCGTGCGTTTATTTATAACATTGTAATTGTCGCTCCACATCGAGATAAGAGCATGCGTGTCCTGCCACTATAACGCGGTTGGCCCATGGGCGAATCGACACTATTTCATCAATAGACAGTCAATGTCCATTAACTTAAGCACTTTATAATAAAACATACGCCTCCATACCGTCAAAGACAATTTATAACATTTAGAAGTGATCACCAAATGGTGGCACTTACGTATATGTTCGTCTAAAAAACTTTACGACTTTATAATTTTAGTAGTACATTCAGTGTTATTTTTTGTCTGTAGTAATATATTTGTATTTTTGGGTGTTTATAATAAATAAAGGAAAAATCTACTAAGCCCGTTTTATCTTCTCTTTCCTTTTTTTCCTTTCCATATTCCTGGGTACCATTGATTTTGATTAAGTGTAAAGGCAGATTCATGGTTAGGTACATAAAATAAAAAAACAAGAAGTAATACCCACACGGAAACATATAAGAAAACCCAATTTCTTTTTTGGGTAAAAAAGCTTTATTCATTTTAACAATAATGTAAAACACACAGCCGATATTAAAACCTTTTGGAAGTTAGTTAAAAAAGGTTGAGAGGCTGAATAAAATAATCAATAATATTTTTCGCCTCGTTAATATTGACCATAAATTCTAGTACACGTCTAACATATAATTAGTTGGAAGTTACGGAACTATTACACTCAATTAAACATATAATAAATAGACTCACTACAAGGGGTTTAGTGGCAGCTAATTTAAAATATGAACGGGCATCACGGGCTGACTAATGAGAACGGGATGTACTGTGCACTCATTATGTGTGTGTAGAAAGTAAACCGCATCCGCGAGGTCGCTCGTATGGGGTTGATAAACCTGTCCTCGCAATCTGACCGAATAGCGTCAGTTTCTTATAAACTTGTTCAACTGCCAGGTTTTAATGAGTCACACAAGAAAAACCTATTTTTATAGGTTTATCTATGAACAACACTCGACATATCCCACTGTAGTGTATTAAACTACTCTGCAATACATTCATTAGCGTCGTACTGACAAATCAATCCATAGACGAAATACAATATTAAAGAAATAAAAGGAATTAAGGTTAAAGATAAATGTCTTGGCAAGGACGAAGGAAAGAGTGCGCAGTGTTGGGCGGCCGTTACCCGGTGCATAAATGACTTGGTCAAGGTTGCGGGGAGCCTCCAAATGCAAATAGCTTGTGACCGCGACCTGTGGCACTCTCAGGGGGAGGTTGAACTCCAGAAGTAGACATCTTCTGGTTTTTGAAGGGAGGTGAATTTATAAATCGATGTGTACATGTTTGACTATATGACCACAATAAGCTGTCATATTTTTGGATTAGAATCTTTGATCTTTTAAAAGTAATTCAATATCATAGAAATTAATAGTGCCAACCTCGAGATGAATCACAAAAACATAGCGGGGGTATAAAACATGTTTGCATATACAATTTGAATAGTAAAATTATGTCATTTATTACATGACACGCTTTAGATATTGTTTCTCATTCAATAACCATGAATCTCCACATTTACGACTGTACATTTCATGCTATTATAATCTGTGCATTATTCATTGGCGATAGCCGGACAGCGACATGTAAACATGTTAAGTACAGCTAAAAGATATGGAGGAGAAGAGGCATGTGAGAACTGGCTAGACGGTGCGAAACATTGGAGACACAAATTTTAGGTTCGGCGATATGTCGTCGCGTGCTGATTTAGCACACCCAATAGAACAGACGTCATGCCATCCGTACATTTTAACGAGAGCGCGATCCCCCGCACCGATAGCGACAGCCTAATGAAAACCCTTCTGAATAATGCATTAAAACCAGCGTTAAATCGTGAGCACTTACAATCGACGTAACGACTAGAAAATACTAGATGCAAATTAAAGTCAACACCGACGTCGATAAGCTTCCGGAGGCAATTCGAGAAATGCAACCGAACGTTGGCATGACTTAAATATTGTTAATTGTTTGCCCATAGTTGCTAGCCGAGAAACAGTCTGTCGGCATTTATCACTGTCGGTGATAAATCACTCATGCCCATTCGTATTGCCGGGTCGAAGGTGACTAAAGCAATTCGGGTTTCATGTAACTTGATATTATTGTAAGGTATGACGTGACGTGCAATGAGGAATCGATGAAAAGTAAGAACGCAGATGCCAGTCGCATGGGTGACACTGTCGACGCTGCTGCCATGTGGCATAGCGCATCGTGCTCTGCCTCACGCCGCGACCCATGCTCACCCTGCCTATTGAAATGTCAGTGGTCCGACCGATGACGAGACAATCGTAAACTACAATGTTAAGGTCACATCATGACTCCAATAAACTATTCTGAACACGGGAAACGTGATGTCGCCGCCGTGGTCTCACTCAACGGAACCTCCCGAAAGTGTGCCAGGCTTGTACGAGTCATAGAAACTACGTGTCAGCAGATTTTATTGAATATTGTGAACATATATCTTACTCCGTTCGATCGATAGTAAACCTTAAAGTCACGACTGCATTACATTGCACTCGATATTTCCGCAAGAACTCAATTTAACACTTCCTTATGATTTGAAATTTGATTCAACAACTTAATATATAGCGTTAAAACCAAACGATGTTTCTGACAACGACATATCAGGTTAGCAACATGAAATATTTGTTAAACTTTTATACAAACTAGAAATAAAGAGGTCAAGATGAAAGAGGATCTTAGAGTAAGTTACCATGTCAATTTGTATGTCAACAGGACATGGAACGAGCCATCGAGCGCTAACATAGCGGGGTTTTACTTTCTTGGAGTGGCCTTAAGAAACAAGTTAAGAGAAAGTAGGGTTACTATCTTCCCAGGATTTATCATTATATAACATAAACCAATCAATTACGAGTGCATGCGAATAGTTTTGTTACACGTAAAATGTGTCATTGTGCTTTCTCGTCTGACAAATTCGCATACACAATTGTCTAATTAGGCCGTCTGAATCATGCGTATCCATGGCCCATGGGTGTGGAAAATGGGCTTGCTTATAAATATTAATATCGTGTACAACGCCGTCATTGTCACTCCAACATTCACTTAGAAATATAAAGGCATAGCAGAATTGCAGACAAGAGCTGAAATGGCTTACATTAGTGTAAAATAAAAGATTATATTAACAGTTCGCTTGGCAACCGACACGGTGGGTTTCGCCAATGGAGATGACACAAAAAGGATTCCTCGAACAGAATTCTTAATGAACTTGAAAGTTGTGTGAATGTAAGATGCTCAGTTCTGACTTGGGAGTAAGTTGGGAGCGAATTTTAATAAATATCTTTTTGTTTGTGGTTTTAGTTTATAGTATACCGGAAACCGCGGTGATGCACCGTTCATGTGGTCGCAGATATTTCCCGTTGCGGCGAGGGTACGACGCGATGCATGTCAGCAGCAGAACAGTTAATCTGGACGAAGACGGTTACTGTGCCTATTTTTATTGCTATTATTTAAATCATATTAACAAGTAGCAATTTTTACAATATTTATACTTTTATTATTATAATTATAACTTCACGAGGTTTATTTGCAGTGAGTGAATTTCGGAAATACTTCCAAATTCGGAAATACATATTTTTTTTGTTAGTGATTAGTTATAACTGATTATGGTTGAATATTTTATTCTTGACGTCCAACGAAGTTGGCATGGGTCGGCCAGAAATTTATTAAATACCGTAAATTTTTACATATTCATTTATGAAAAGGGATTGATCTTTCGTTATCACCCACCAGAGGCTAAATAATTATTATTGAAAATATAAGTTCAAAAATATAAGATTGGCAATTGTAATTTGTTTTATAACAAAATAAAAGAAGATATGTAATGTATCACATTATCTTATCAAGCCTGAGTTTAAATATGTAGTTTTCTTTAGCTGGCAACAACTAATAGTAATAGAACGATTAGATCGCAAAAAGAATTGCGTCTAAGAATAACGCGTTGATAATTGTCGAAAAAGCCGTCGATACTGTAGAATCCGTAGTTAATGCTGGAATCCTGAATGGAGTTTCACGGTTGAATATGATGAAAAATAACAGTACTGCATAGTTCTTTGGTTGCAATTTTGTTATTTGCAATTTGAATTTGCAAACTACTAGTAAGAGAAGACTTATAAGCAACTAGAATAACTATATTTTTTTATCGTTACATTGAAATATTTGTTCAACTCCTATTTCGTAATGTTATCCATCCATCTAAGCGAGAACAATATATTAGAAACTATAAGGAAATCAATTTAAGCCACGTAGTGCTGCAATACGATCTTGGCAGGAGTAGAGAAATATAAGATAATTTATTTCTCTATTGTTTGAAATGCGCTCGCCGTGTTTTCATACAGTGCGAATTATTTCATGCTGGAAAACTTATTGAACAGTTTTTAAGCGGAAACTCAAAGGAATAATGTCGATAATAGCACCTCGATAAGAGTCCATCGTGTACTCTAACAATGCTCGATGCACATTTCCGAGGAGTACAAACATAGTCCTCTTTTGTAATAGAAATAAAGTGTGACCGTTAAACAAGAAGATTGTGTCAAATCTCTCCTTGTTTCCAGATTTTATTTCTGAACGTGGGTTTATGACAATACACAGACAAAATAGTGTATTATATTTCTTTATGTTGGCAAGAATTTCTCTGATGAAATAAGCGAATAAGCGCAGTAAGTTTTGTGCCTTCCCATTATAATTATCATAATTTCTCAATTAGTGTAGATAAGCACAGGATTACATCAAAGCCTTGAAGATTAATTATTGTTAATACTACACTTTAAGAGAACAATACTGTAGTTACTATACTAGGCAATCGGTAGACTTATTTTAATCCGATTGGATTGTATTGCAAAAAAAGAAATGCTTAATTACAAAACGAATGTGCAATACATTTGTGTTCTAGATGTTAAACGATAATGAGTCGGCGGCGCAGTGAAATTACAAGTGAATACATGACGATAAAGGCACGAACCGTGTGCAAGCGTGTTCCCAGTACAGCTGCCGTTATCTATACGAATTTACAGCCCGAGATTAAACTACTTGAAAACATTGCTAACACGGGGAGGGTACGAGCGTCTTCAGTAATGGCTTCTTTACGTAATGGTGATAAAAACATTTCCTCGTAGCGCTCACGTGAGAATATTGGACAGGAGGCTCTTGACATTGACGGATGGGGCGCGGCCGGCGTGACTGGCCACAACAGTCGACGTCTGGCGAGAGCGAACAACATCACACTAACACCTCCTATGTGCGAACATCACAATTTACTCGTCAAACAAACCGGGACAAATCGTAGGTTTGAATTTCGCGAGCCCACAACCGCCTAGTCATGTGGGACGCGCATATCGCCTACAGCTCTCGTAGCTCAATAATAACGGGCTTTTCAGAATTGATTGATAAGATTCATCACCTCTACAGCACTTATCTCTCTAAACATTTACTTACCATATTTAGCATATTATGAAGCCATAACTATCAGAGCGCCTCCGTTTAACGGGACTAGTGATGTTATTTAAGAGAAATTGTTCATACAACATATAACTGTGCAACGAGCGAAATTAATTAACTGCATAAGATAATTATAATTATTTCAAGTCTTAAATTCAATTACATTTAAAGTACTGTTATTGAGCGTGTGTGCTTCCGTATTGTTTACATGCATCGCTAATTATTTATATAATTTATTATAATAATCCTCTCATAAAGACCACCCATGCTTAATCACTGCAAAATTTGCGTGTCGTAGTAACACGCAATGTCTTTTCGGACTATGTCGTCGACCCGGTTTCTTTAACGAATTGTTTCGTTTCGAATGTCCCGCAAATTAAATTCTTAGATAATTGTTTTATAACAATTATTCTTCGATTTTTAGCACTTTCCTCGTCATAAAATAACGTTTACAAAGATATTAGAAACGAGGTATAATAGCGGGTAAATTCATTCAAAAATGCGAAGAATTATGATAACAGCAAACTAAATATAGGCGTTGGTTTCCTTAAAATATTTCCTTCAAGCGATCATAACAGTTTATACGAACCTTACGGGGTTAATTGTGGTATAATTGTTATTTAACATAATTAATTTAATTAACACCGATATTAATTAACACAAAAAGCAGTCGCCGGCAATAACTGTTACCGACAAGTCATACTTTAGCTTGCAGGACAAGTCTAAAGGGTTCGGCCGTCGGATAGTTTTTTAACGATTAACCCAGTACCATTCTGCGCCAGCGTAAGTTTCGGTTTAGCTACAGAGTAGCGCATTTAGTCATGTGCTATTTAAAACTTTCGTGCATTTTTACCAACTTTTGCCATTTGCAATTAATAAAATGTAGTGCCATATTCCATTGCAGCCAATTGTTCCAGCACAACCGAGTAGGTTCCTTTCTAATATTTTATAAAAAAACTTGGCATGGCATTTCTACTGCAAAACTTAAGCTAGAGTCACATGCATGACAAGATGGCCATTCTACAATGGTCTATCGAAGTTTTTACACTATCCATAATCTAGCTATAGAATCTCCACTCAACAATATCGGTTGTGGTTCGATAGTTTAACCATCGCCTATGCAAGTTCACATACTTTTTACGAATCATTCAAGGAATTAAGCCGTGGGATAGTGGTGCACGTCTAATCACATATCGCCCGATAAATGGAACAGATAACAAGATCTAATGAGATGATATACATCTTAATTAACATGTTGAAAAAATACGTGCGTGTCTATCTATATAGAATCACATAAACTTTAAATAAAAACAATAATAAACTCTATAAAAAAAGAAACCGAATTGATCATTATGGATGTAACTTTAATTTATTTGATTTTTATAGACAGGTTTAAGATTTTCATTTTACGACTCTACATTGTGGGTCAAGATGCATTTCATGTTGCACGGCTAACCCTAGCATTCATCTAGGGTATTCTAGGGCAACCGATCAACTAAAATAGATTCTGAAAGAGGTAGTGCCATGCTGCATGCATACATGTAGCAGGATAGTGCCGGCAAGACCGGTGAGGTGCATCTCGCTTACACGATATCGGCGTGAAGCGACAGCTGTGCCATCGAGTTTCGTGCGGTGTGTAAGACGGTGGCCCACGGAGGTGGGGGGAGAAAGAAGGGCATTGCATCTTTATAACCTCTATGAGGTTGCCTCTCTCTGGGCGTCAGTACTCATGAAAATGTTTCCGAAAATTAAAAAAAAATCGATAACGGCAGCCTATGCACCAAAATCAATCAAACAGATGCCCAACGCAGGCGTTAATAGTATTCGATTAAAATTATACGCACGCAAAACATCATGTCTCAATTGTATATAAATCAGTAGACCGGTACACGTTCCGATGCCTGGATCCGAATGTACGTAATGATATTCGCGTAGATCCACATCAGTTACATTTCAACGACTGGCGTAATATAAATGCGGCTCGTGTCCATCCACCATAACAATAACAATCAGAACGTTGTCGCCGATAAAATTACTTCTACATCGTCATACGTTACGTAGGCGCAGGCGTGTCAACGTATTATGTTATTGAAGGTTCATGCTCAAGTTCTAGGTCATGTTTTTCAATGTATTAGCTTTTATTTCCTTTACGTATATTTTTCTTTGCATTAAGGTGAAAATACTGCAAATCTAATGCTGATGTAAGCATCCAGTAAAAGATTATTCATAAATCGAACCAAATTTAACTATGTTAGTATAGGCATTGTTGGTTTGCAGACGAATTGTAGAAGTACTTCTCGGTCCGAAAATAATGGAGAAAACACCACAACTTTGTTTTGTAGACGCCATTATTTTTCTTTTGCTATTCACTTATTAGGTGATTCGATTATTTGTGAGCTTCTTCTTCTTTCAAAGGCCGACAACGCATCTATTAAACCTTCTGGGCTTCGGATGAACCTAAAATGGCCTAACAAAATAAAATAAATTCGTTTGCGTACATACTCTACATCCTTAAAAAAGTATTTTTATATATTATAGAATGTTTATTAAAATATATTTCTGTTGTTCCGCAGGACTGGAGGCGGCGATATTTAGTGGGTAGCGACTGCAGATCTAGAGGTCAGTAACCCCGCATTACTCTCTTGAGATCGAAATTCGTGAATCTCCACAAATAACACATCATTATGTCTTATTAGCCGCTGAGGAAACACTTAGGGCAAATGTGCGGAAAATAAGCCGCTCGTGTCTCATTGTTGTATGTGAACTATTGTTAGGAATATAGTTCGTATTAAAAATAATTTTACATAATTCTCGCAAAACTACACAATTAGCCTGTTGTTAATTCTTGGAAAAAACAATAACTTCGTAAAACTTGTAGCAATATCACAGAGTCTCGTACAATAGAGCTGGCGTAGCCATAGCCATAGCATTCATCTCTTACCATAGGAATTGACATAATGAAACATTGGAAAAACAAAAACAACAAAAACAAAAAAACATTCAAAATCCACTGTATAAAAAGGATTTCTATAAAAAACTAGCTTACTTCTATTACGTTGGATAGATACACGCCCTGAGCCAGCATTTCTGACATACTCCTTAAGTATATTTTCACTTCATGTACCTTAAAAAAGACATTCTCGGAAGAGTCGTAAACGACCAAGCAATTTGAGGGCCTTAAAACGGTATTTCGATATGGGTTGATGATGAAACAAAAACCGGCAATGGAAATAGGGAAGCATAACGTACGTTGCTCTAAAAAAATCGTACGCCTTTGAACAAGCTAATATGTTATATGTTACGGTAAAAACCCCAATAGCATTAATCAAAATTACTGTTAAATTGTTACCGAATGTCGTTATTCTAGCGAGCACCAGAATAACGACCTTAAAGTCAGCGGAGTGTAAATAAGACACATATACAGTTATATTTTTTGTTAATGCGTGCATAGTGACTCGCACTTCGCTTTGGAATCGTATAAAACGCGCTAATAATGTGTTATTAGTGTTAAGCCATTATCAAAATTGTTGCAATCGTTGATTACGGCGCATTACTTAACATTATGACTTGTATTATCTGTTACTTAGGAATCTTTTGGGATATTTTATGATCCGAATTTTGATTGCTTTTCTTATATAGACTGATTAAAATAGTACGGAATGTTAACACGCTGTCAATTTAGGATTTTGTAAATTAAATGAAGTAATACTAAATACCTTATATACGATATATTTGTAAAAATAAGCTTCATTTATATAGCATGGACCTAATTTAAAAAGTACCGACTATACATATCCAATATATTACGTTTCTATCACCATAATAATTCGTTTTCAACCATCAATCTAAACCTCATTCTATGGTCGCTATATCTCTCCTTTCTATGGTTCAATAAAAACCTGGGTTTTCAATTAAACGCATCCGTTCTATTATTAAAATAATAAATTAAACAAGACAAAACATCAAGGTTGTCCTGATTCGAACTCACCAAAATGAGAAACCGGTTGTAGAACGTCACCTGTTCTTTTACCGTTCGTCGACATGTGACCCAAATTTGTATGGTGTACGCGACTTATCAGCATCCTATTAATATTAATTACGTCGTGTAATGCAAGTTTAAAACTTCGTAGTTTATAACATTCCTACATTCTTATTGCATGCAAAGTGCATGCCGTATGTATTTATCCGATATTTTATGAAAAATTCGAAAAAAATCATGATATACCATAAGTTACGAATATAGTAAATTGCACAATAAAGAAATATATAATATTTTTAAGATGATGAATATGTGGCGGACACAACTATAATAAAGAAGTGATTTAAGTATATTAATCGTAAATTAGTAGGTATATTTTATATACAAATACATTATAACTACATATAAATATATAGGTATAAGTTTACTTGTAGCAAAGGCTGCAGAATTCTAAGAAAATAGGCCTTCTTTTCTCATAAGAGGAACACACATCTCAAAATTAGAAATGTTAAAATACTTCATTGAAATCATCAAAACTAAGTCTTAGCCAAATAATATACAGTTGCATTCACGATGTTTGGTACAAAAGTAATCAATTTATTTTACAGTTGTAAGCAATAAGCCTTAATGGATGTTACGTTGCAGCTAATGGTCGAAATACGGAAACAACCTAATACTATCTTGGCTGATATCATAGGGTAGTGAGGAATCAATATGTTTCTTATTACACATATGTCTGTGAGACGGAAGCACTACGCCGAAGGCGGCCTGATCGAAATTGCCAATGCACATTCAATCAGTCATTGCGCATATTGTTTCCTGATTGTTCTAGTTTGATGAAGTAACGATTTAAATCTAAATAGATTTTATGTTAATTCACAATAGAGTCTGTTGGTTTGTTTCGATGCGCACATACAGTAATACAGGAAACGTCCGAACATTACACACCCGGAGGCGCAGGATTTGCATCGAGAAGCAATCCTTGTTTTAGTCCAGCACAAGCATAGCACTGTATGCCTAAGCAAGCGAATTTTCAATCTCTAGGACTAATTCACAATGTGAGTGAGTGCACTGATTACAATCCAACATTTCATTTTCATTACAAGCCAATGAAAACCTTGTGTCGACATTTGCCATACTAGTTGATATCTGCGACTGCGTCTGCGTATCGTTTAATATATTATCATGTTATTTAAAGTGCAGCCGAGGATAGATAATGACTTTAAAAGCCTATGTAGGTGTGTATTAATGTCGATCGTAGCGGAAAACCCACTGGAACGGTTTTAATAAATGAGATATCAATACACTTGTATTAAACGTTAGAATGATAGATGCTAAAAATAAATAAAAAAAATAAAGCCAAAAATAAATGCTTTTAGACATTTCAGTTTTATGACTAGCTATTTTTAGAATAAATTTCAAGTAGCAGAACATATAAAAAAATGGAACGAAGAGAGTAGGGATCTATCTTAACTAAGTATAATGTTATATATTTATCCGATTACATGCTTACTTTATTTACACATTGTTTTGATCCGAATGCGATATACACGGATAAGATACACCGTGCATAAAAAAAATACATATAAGAACGATGGAATACTAAAGCTTGCTATACTTAATGTATATTTTTGAAATTTGCAAACCAAGGTTTGTTTTAAATGAAACTAATAAGCTTATGCTTATGCCCACTAGTTTTATTTAAAACAAACCTAAACTAAATAACGTAGTAAATATGTCATATTTTTATGTAGTTACATATTAATCCGGTCATATATAGCCAGTAAAAAATAACACAAGGCAAGCGACACACGACACCATCGCTGCCGAAGTAAATAGCTACCTTTGCCGTTACAAACTTTATTTGACGTCTTATTAGATTATACTCTGTGCTTGATATTAGATTGATAGAACGTGCAATAAATGAGGAGTCATTATTTATATCTGTGCAACGATTCCTGGATAATCAACATAGCGTTGACTCGATAGGAGACGTAACATTATGTAGCTAATCATTTGTTGATTGCTTATGTGTTTATGAAAGGACTGGATACATCTCGAGCTACTTGGCGTGTGGTAATTAAATTATCTAAGTTCATAGTACGTAATTATTGGTATGTTAATTATCAAGGCTTTTATGTATTGAGCGTCTTTAACAACTATTGCACCTTAAATTTTATTATGCTTCATAAAATGGAAGCTCTAATCGAGTATAGCGAAATACCAGCTAATTTTATGAGTACTGCTCTATGATATATTGTTTCCCATAGATACATAATTCTATTTTAGAGTGATTTACCATGACAAGTTATTGATAATAATTATGCCATAATATGTATAATTGTACTATGAGCGATATATTCAAAAGACCAATAACTAAAATATAATTATGCTAATACAATATGTAGAAGAACTTGTTTCAGTTTTAAAATATTTTGAAGAAATAAATGACAGGATGGTCCGAATTTAAAAAGTGGATTTTCCTTCTTGTGTTAACTCCACGATGCAAAGCAGACCTGAGTAAAAAAACTACAAACCAAAAAGAAGTTGTCACGAATACCTTGAGATTTGGACGCAAATTCCGATAGCAAATTATATCCAATATACTTGTTAAACTTTTTAAAAACGCCTTACGTTCTGGAGATTCATTTGTAATTATATCGTCCGTTTCAAATATTCCGCTGATTAAGTTACTTTGTTGAAATAACGAGCCTTGTTAAGGAATAAGTGGGTGTAGGGATGGGATATGTCCCGATCTATGTGAACTTAATTGGGTCTTCGTCGCCGATTCAAAAGTGCGATACACGCGTCTCAGATAGCCGGTGTCAACCGTCTATCCAACGTTATCGAGACATCTTTATTTTGTCGCTTTTTTATACAATGCGGTGGGCAGTAATTGTGGCCCAACGGGATTCGCGCGCCGGCACCAATTCGCATCGCACCGTGGCCGCAATACATCGCTCTACTTAAAATAGGCGCGTTCCGGTAAAGTTACCTTCGTAATCCCGGCGCTAATAAACAAGAAGTAAACTTATATGATGTTTATTGTAGTAGAATTAAGTAAATTGATTTTGATTTGAATAGTACTAGAACTTGTTAATCTGAGGCTACGGAAATCTTTTATTTTGATCTATATATCTATACCAAACCAAAAAAAAACCAAAAATAGGAAAACCATAAAACACAGTATATTACTGTTCAAAGTACATTTGGTAAGTTGTAATATATAATAAATATACTTATTTATAATAAGTTAAAATTATAGATTTCGATTGTGACAATAACTTTTTTATTTTAATATTTTTTATACTAGCTGCGTCCCGCGGTTTCACCCGCGTAATCGATCCCGTGGAAAAAAGAAAATCTGATTGTTAATCCAAGTTACTCTCTGTTTGTGTGCCAAATTTCATGAAAATCGGTTCAGCAGTTTTTCCGTGAAGGAGTAACAAACAAACATACAAACTTTCGCAATATTAGTAGGATTTTAGCATTTTAATATTGATGCACATTCTTAACAAATTGAAAGCTGAAATTAGCTGATTATAATAAATTAAACCTCGCATTTATGTAATAAAAGTTTCTCAAGCAAGATTAAAAAAAAAGGTTTAAATTTAGGACACGAAATCTCTTTAAACTAGTTCAAAGCGCGTTAAAAAAGAATAGGAGGTCAATTAGCGATATGTGAATGAATTGACGCCGAAGTTACCCAGATAGATCTAGCGATAACTCGGTATCATGATGAATTGCGATTCGATGTTCGCGGCAAGGCGCAAATGCACATCGATACTCGATACCGGTAGATGGGAGATGATGCGTTACTAATTAACACGTCGTGTATACACGGCTTAACACTTTCAATGTTCTATTTAAATCTGATGCTAGTTGAAATTTATTGATGATATGTAGGGTTGAACAAATCATAGAAATCACGAAGGTTTGCTACGTTAAACGAGCGAGTATAAAATAACGTAAAGGCTTTTTAAAACTTCAACTTCCAATCATCAAAACATATACCTCTTTATAGTAAAATATGTAATACTTAGATTATCAATTCATTAAATACTTTTTACTAATTCTAGAATCATAAAATTGGTAATATGATTGATTCACGATCGTCACAAAGAAACTAATTCAAATCTACATTTATTTTATTTTCATGTTTCTTATATTCTAAATTGTTTAAATTCCACCAAGAGAACTAGTATTTAATTAGTAGAAACGTAGACACGTTTAATATTTTGCTGCGATTTAGTTTCTCGCTATTAATCGAATTCGTTGAAAATTGAATGAATTGAATTTTCTCAATTTTAGGGCCTAATAGGAATGGTCGTCTCGAATTTAAAACTAAGTTATACTATAAAACGCAACACAAGATCTAATAAATACACTGTAGATATTGCTAAGATATTTGCGGAAGAACAACCTTACAGTTACAACATTAGCGTTTTTGCATCCGCAATCAAAGGGACAGAGCGACGCTCGCACCGTACACTGGGAAACCAATCAATTACATATTAGCTTGATGTGAAGGTGTCCTGCGATGCCGGGCATTTGCATCTAACATACATACATACTACATACACCGCTGAATAAGAGCGTTATAACTTTCGAAATTTAAGCAAAAAGCGTCCCGATTTCTAACGGCCATTTTCTATATTTTATCTATCGACGAAGTTGCCTGATAGAGATAGAATTTTGACAAAAGTTTAATGTGAAATATATCAAAATATATCCTCAAATCATCAAATCTGTCAACATACGGAATATAGATAATGGTCGTAAGAGTATACAATTCTGTAGTTTGGAGAAGACAAAGAAGTTTAAAACTTCTACAAAAAGTTATGTATAAATAGGACAAGCATACCTAAAACATTTATAATGGCTGCAAAATTTGATTTGGAACCTTTTAGGATAATAAGTTCGAAGGCGAAATGGCTTTAGGGAACAATGGCGGCGTGCATAGTAGGCGGATACAGATTCGTGTTTGCCGCTGGTCGTAAACCGCCCGCCCTTTCTAAGTCGCACCTAACAAACAAATATGTGCAATACCGTTGCTTTTAATCATATTTAATGGCACGAATACAATAAGTTTCTTGAAATAACATTGCTCATATTGCTCTGACAGTGGCTCAAACAGTGAACAATAAGACAATTTTACCAAAATATATTCGCTACCATGCATGTACTGCTACATGCAGTATGTGGGTGCAGATTTTTGAAGAAATTAGTATTATTTGTCATCCTCGTGTCATTTCTTACATATTTATTGGGGACTTCTGATTAATTAGCTTAAATTTATCAAATGCTTTAATAAAGCCTTCTTTTCTTTTAATAAAATAAAAAGTTTATAATTATTCGTATTTAACAGTTACCGTGGGCAATATTATAACAATACAACTTTCCAACTTAGCTCAGATCTTAGAAAAAATCTATCTGCTGATTTGGATGGAAAATACACTCCACGTACATATTTTTCATCGAAACATAAACAAGGAAAGAACTTTGAACTTTTTCCGTTCCATTTTCTAAGACACATAATGGATATTATTTATGTTAATTCATAGCGCGGCCAGGATTTTGTGCGATGCATTCGCCAGATTAAATAAATATTACTTTGGTGTCGAGCGTGAGGTTCATGGATACTTTGGATGATTACTCGTTCGATAATGAGTTTAGAGTCCGTTACACTAGACCGGTCGCATGCGTACCGTACTGTGGAAAATTCACTTGTACCAATTAGTTACCTCCGACATATCTTACGTAATTCGTGTCGTGCAGTTACACGGCCACAAATAACAGTAACACGTTTGTAGACAAACGAAATTCAAAGTAACAAAATAGTTAATTAAATTTGGATATAGACATTATACAAATCTGATGTCTTACTAAGTATACAGCATAGAATCAGATAGTAGCATAGAATCAGACTGAGCCGGTTTTTCTCTGGACTCGAACCTATGCTGTGGAAACTAAGAGAAGCTACCTATGTTTTCTACATATCTATGTATTTATTTTAAAAAAATCTTCGTTTTTTAGCTGTTTTAATCTAGATTTTCATTATT
>LUGF01038837.1:114425-133050 GCA_001625245.1 Calycopis cecrops | reverse complement strand
TCTTATTATATACGTATAGATAGTTTATTAGTCTTTCATAGTAGACTATTTTTGTACATGTAAATATTATGAATTTTGAGTAAATCCTGTTTTACTGGACCTCTAAAGAATGGGATAATTGCCAACTATGGCGGATGGTAGCCTAAATTTAAAATTACTTCGGGGGATACTTGCCTCATATGAGAATAGATGCTTGGCTATGTGCTTTTCAAATAAAAAATAACTTGTATAATTTGAATAATCTGTTTTTATTATTTACTGTATTAAATAATAAAAACAGATTATATTTTTTTTATCAAGCTAATTTTCTTAATTAATTCTTTATTAAATTAATCTTTTATTAAGTAATAATTAAACTTAAACTATAAATTTATAATTACAACAAAAATATTTTACTGTTGAGTAAGTGTTTATTTTATTTAAGATATTTGTTTCTATTGTATAGGGGAGCAAACGAGCAGTCGAAGTCATTTTCATAATTACCGACGCCTGTATAGAGGCTATACGGATGCGCTGCGCTCCTTTCTTCTCGCACCTCCAATGGGCCACCGGCTACTTACACACCGCACGAAACGTGACTGCACGGCTGACACTTTACGCCGGACTCACGTAAGCGAGCGGTACCTCTCGGTTGTGCCGGCCCAATGCGGCTACATGCAAGCATGCAGTGTGACACTACCTCTTAGTAAAGTAAAATTAGTAAAGTAAAACCAAAACCACCAAGAAAATTCTGTCTTTTCTCGTTAAAGGTTATGCTTACGGATAGTTGCCCTTAGTTGCCCCAGGGCAACTATCCGCAAAAAAAAGTGGAGCAACTATCCTTTTTGATACGGATACTTGCCCTTTTTATTTACTAAATAAATAAGAAATATTTAGCAATAAAACGTAATAAACAGTGCAATTTAAGCCCAAGTTCATGCCAGGAAACAAAAATTTTACTGTAATTGTAATCAGTAATAAAATTATTTAACATAGAACACTCACTTATTTCATTCTGACGCTCGTCAACGTGTCACCGCGGAAGATTTTCGTTCACACAGACAATACACATGCGTCTACTTTAACGGCTTATGCGGCACTGAGGTCTGTGCGGGGGACACTTTTGAATGTGATCAAAAACTAACACTATCCACAAGCGTAACATAGAGTATTTGAAACTGAGGCAACTATCCCCTCGAGGCGACTATCCGGGTTTTACCCTATTCATAATCGATAAGTACATGCACGAAGCGTTGTACACGTGGTACATTCATATTTCAATAACCATTTAGCATGTCCAAAGACTAAATGGCTGTCGCATGTCTAGCGTTGGCTGTTGTTGTCTAGCGCATCTGGTACAACACTACGATTTGCAAAGTAATTTTATCACTGTCTTCTCACTTTGACTTCACCACAACAATATCACGATTTGTTGTGTGATATAAATTTATCAAAATCAAATACTAATTAAATAAACTTGGTATAAAATTTGTTAATTAATCGAGTATTAAAGGTAAAAAAGTAAGCATATTAAATATAATGAATGATATTCCTGAAGTATTTTAAATATAAAAAACTAACGGCCGTTTTCTATATTCTATCTGTTGATGGATTTTGGGTTAAGATAGAACTTTGAGATATCTTGTATGGAGCTTGTGTCAAAATTTTATATCCAATAGCTAAATCCAGCGATGGACAGAATAAAAACACACTTTAATCGGTAAATAAAAATAATAAAACAATGGAACTGTAGAGTAACAATTTCAATAAAACTTTTACTGACGGTTAACGGAAGCTGGGCTGATCGTATTGCTGAACATGTATTATCATACTGTGGACATCGGTGAAGCCGCAAGGTAATTTGTCGTCGGCGCCGCGAAGTGCGCGAGATTGAAGCAAACCTGTAAATCGAATCTATCACGTAGTAACATTGAATACCTTGCGGTCGACAACTTATGTAAGAGAGTCAATATCAATTATTTTGTGGATAATAACTCACTATTTAATTTTATGTAATATTTGTCTTTGTTTCGTATAAATATTAATAGCGAATTATGTAAAAGGTAAATACGTGCCATGGTCACGTGAACCACAACTTCACAGCCTAATGAAAGCTGAGAAATTATCAAAAAACCTAATAATAGAATCCTAAAAACATAAGAATTAAATACATAATATATGGAATCGTTAAACACCGTTTAAAAGGATCTAGTTAATTATTTAATCCTATGCTATGTATATTTTAACTATTCGCAAAATTCGTATTTCAAGAGAAGGGTCTGTATAATAAATACTAGTCGTGGTAAAATGACTCCATATAAAAAGACTAAAACCGATGTTTGCAAAATGTTACTTTATAAGAAATTGAATGGCCATTTTCGGAGTAAAAAGTAAACAACGGACGATTATCGACATCTACGATAGCCAAAATGTGTTCAGTAATTGATAAACCTATAAATGGAGTGTAATAATACGTCGCCTATTACTATCGTAGCTCATAATTCTCACAAAAGCCTGTTTGGATTGTTCATATTTCATCCGGTATCGATGGATGTATCACCGTCTACACAAGATTCTATTTACGAGCGTGGGCCCGACGAGCTGCCAAATGCGGATAGTGTTGATCCGATAGTTTCCCCGTTCGCAAACAATAAAAGCAATCCGATATGGCCCCTATCTGTCTTCCTACGACATAGAGCAAATACTAGCTTCTTGTACAGTTATCCGTCGCCTGACAAGAGGAACGCAAATAATAGTAAAACATGTTTACAACATGGGTTCTTGCAGCTCCTAAATAGGATATATCGATATGCTACAACGGTTTCAAGCGTGACCGCGATTGACAAGACCACACACGCTACTAAATTCAGACTCACAGATATGGGAATTTCCATTTCAAAGCGGATCTCAAACATACGTAATCTTAATGTACATTTTCAACAGCCTTACATCAAGTTGGATGCGATCAACGATGGTCAAAACAAATGATTATTGACAAATATTTAACAGTCAACAAAATTTGCATATAAATGTATCGCAATCATATTATCACAGCGATTCCATGTGTTATATACTCAATTCATCTCACTTTAAGACCACCATCAAGCATGATGAGATTATCGCGAGCCAATATTTTATAAATTTACGATAAAAGGAGACAAATTATTGACCGTAATAAAAATTCGATTTTTTATATCTAGGCCAAAGAGATAACCGTAACTTCGAAGGCTCGAAAATCGCAGATTTATCCGGTGTAATTGGAGACGCGTGGTCAACAAAAAAAATGGTGACGAATTCAATCTTGCTGCCTTTTGACGAATTTGGACTTCGAGGAGTTTAAATCACGGTCCGGCGTTGCTCGTGCGCAACATCGAAGCACCTACCGTTACACTGCACCACTTTAATGGGACAGTTAGCTGGAAAAAAATATTTATAAGTTGAGAATAAAATTTGCCGCATACTATACTTGTACGAGTAAGTGGCCTCTGGGATTGGTGCTACGTATTTTCTAGTTACTAGTTCATTCGAGCAATCTTCTCGTGCAACGTTGATGGATGAGAAAATAAATCTTGCCTAGTTTGATGGATCCGTAGAAGCGGGAATCAAAGATCGCTACCATATGAGTGTGAGGTCGTAACGTCACCTGGGGCAGTCGTGACCGCTGCGCGTGCGCTGCCGTTATCATGCACCACTTGTCATTATTATGTCTAACTTGTCATTATTGGAGGTACGAGGCGTCACGGCTGTTCACTCGATGCATTATGGTAGAATATTTATTGACTTAATTTTATAGACGTGGTTTACTTCAAAATGTTAAATAGGAATATTTTTCTTTCATATGAATGGTGGTCGAATTATTGGAATTTAAACAATATAAGCACTAATCCTGGAATATCTACTTTACTGCTTTTCGTGTCTATTCTACTACATAATAAGAACACGCGTATATATGTGGCATATTTTTTTATTACATGGCACATTAATTTTTAAAAATAAACATATTTTCAATAGAGAGTTACCGAATAGAAGCTATATAACGGTTTCATATAACTAATTACAAAGGGTTAATATTACGGGAAAAGATGTTGTACTTATCTATGTAGTTTTATTGGAGTTTCTTAATGGCATAGCGAGTTCAACGTTCTTATCAAGCCTGTTGTGCACGATTGTATTGAATCGCGGGTTTCCGTTTCAATAGAATTCGTGACACTTGTCACGTGACAGTACTCGGGAAACTTACCAAGAATCAATTACTATTTTCTGGTTAGTTGTAAAAGCTTCATTACACATCGGGGTCACTATCGATCGCTAACGCGAACGAAATACGGCTTCGGTGTGCGTCTGTTTACCTTCAGCTCCGCGATTCTGCTCTCGAGCCTCATTTTAATTTCATCTTCGGTTTTCAATTCTAAGGAGCATAGATACAAAATATCTTTACCTTCCAAAATATGTGCTTTTTGTTTTTTATGGTTATCGGATTTCATTCCTCCAACGCTGAACATAGACTTCTGTCAGTAAACGCCAAGGCGGCTGATATTCCGCTACTTCTTTATGCTCTCGTCGATTTTTGTTTCTTAATTCATTGATATAGATCCCATATAGATCTTGGAATTTGCTGATATTTTGTGGGAACATCAGATTTCCAAATAGATCAAAAGAATCGATAACCTTCTTCATTTGAAGATTATATTTACTTTCAACTATCGAATTTTTATCAATTTTATGCTACAATCGTCTTCTTTGCCCGCTTGTAAATTGATCAACGTAATTTTATCGCTAATGGACAAATATAGGTTAATTGATCTAAATAAAGCACCTATCATACATATTATCAAACTGTGAACCATTCATACTGGGAAGTGGAGTGCGCTTGCTCGACCTCCGCGAACGCAATAATTGAGCATAGAAATCAAATTACAGATGATTGATGATGCCGTTACAGCACGACCGAGGCGCAGACACCCGACAACGAACGGACCGTGTCATTCGCCTAATAGAAATTCGACAATATATCTTCCAAAATTAGGAACCAATTATTAAACGAATTACTTTTTGAATTGTGTTGCCAACGTATTATGTTACCGTTGCGACCAGAGGGAAATTTTAATTTTGTCTACTCCTATTCCTCTTACCTAATTCAACAGTTGAGGGTCGTTGAAATGTTTTTGCGTTTTATCGGGTTTCTTGCAATAATTTTACGAGTGTCGTAATAGTTGCTGCTTCAGATACTGGAGACGCGGAAGACATTATAATAAGGTCTCATAATATTAAAGTTAAAAATCGTAAAATAAAATTAATAGGTACATCAAAATTTTTGCAATTCTTTCAAATACGTACCTACCATTGAATTTGGGCTCTAGTCACACTGGGTATTACTTGTTTTTTTGCACATCACCTATTATACCTCTTCCACACAATCTTACGAATAATATTAATCAAAATGTGAAAGAAGGTACAGGTAACAGTAAATAGCATATATCATATTATCATGATTCAGATACGTTGTCACATGTTTGAAATATATATTTGTAAGCGAACGGAGATAATCACCAAGATATTTTACTAAAGTAGGAGGTTGTTTGTTATCTTCGACGATATTGGAGGTCAGAGGTCTTACATTACACGATGTGATTTGTTCACAAAGATAGTAAATAAATACAAGTTGCAATATCCACAAATTATATTCAGTATATACGAAGACGTGCTACTTATTATTTAAAACTAATAGCACTGCCAATTTTTCTCATTTAATTGTGAAAACAATTGGAGTGGCATAATAATATAATTATAAAAGTTAATGAATGAAGAAATATTGACATTAATAGATATCGGATACGGTCCGTACGACATGCAAATATGAAATTTAACTTTTTTTACGTCGATTCATTTTCCGTTAATATATTTTCTCAGAAAAACGAGCGAAGTAAGTAGTACCCTTTGTAAAGCGGCGTGACTTTGACCGCGAACATCGTGCTGTCCCGGTATCCCGCTTAGCAGTAAGAAATTCACAACAGTTAATTCACCCCAGTATCCCGTTTTCGTCCTATCCCGAAGTTGTATCACTATCTATATCCAAGTAACAAGTGCCTTACTTTACTATTATAAACTTGCTCTTCTTGTTTATTTTTGGGCATCAGTTTTCAGGTATCTGTGAATACCTAGGTCATATGAGAATGCAACCGAAAACAATTTACTTTGTAGTAACTATTCATACTTCCTAATACAAATGTTTAGTTGTGAGGCATATGTATGTATGTTAACTCTTTGCACTGTTTCTGCCATATCTGTACCTTAGTCTCTCAATAATATTTTTGTAGCCTAAATAGCACAGATGCTATCAGAAGATGATGATAGTAATTATACTTGACGATATAATAAAATAGTCGCCAACTAATCACAAACATAACGGGTTCATGTAAGTTACGAGTTGTATATGTGACCATTTAGATAATCTAACACGATAGTATTATAAAACAAAAACAAGGTCACTTACATTTTAGTTAAACTAGGCTTAAAAGGAAACCTTAATATTATAAAATTGACAGACAGATAACGTATAGCCGAAACTACTGAACGCAAGAATCTGCAATAGTGCTCGGGGCTCCGCTAGTATTTTATACGAAAGAATAGCAATGCATCCAATATTAGGTAATTACATGTATTTTTGGCAATAAATGTCAACTTAACAAGACATGATGGCTGAATTTACATTAAACAGAATTCACGATTTTTTTTACATTCTATAAGTAAGACAGTAGGCTGATGATGCTTTTGATCTGCGCTTCATTCGAAGAAAACATAAAATCTTAGATATAAAACTTAGTTATAAAAAGTAAATGGTCAATATAAACAAGTATCATTATTGTTTTATGAGTCGGAAAGTGGAAGAAAAGAAAGCGTCCAAGACGGATGCTACTTGCATCTAAACCCGGTTTCGATTATCACTCTCAAGTCCATACCATGAACAATGCTACAAAATTATAGGACTTAGCTCTTACTCTACCATTGACTTTGCATGATTAATCGTGGAGAAAACTAAAGGAGGTTACACATTATCCGAGCGCGATCCGCTGTTTTACTTCTTTCGATGTATCGTTATAACGAAAGCACAATGTATTCAAATTGCTACACAACATAAAAACACTATAAAAACATGGACGCATCGAACCAATAACACGCTCTACATATTTACATGTTGTATTTGTTATGGTAAATGTAAAGTCATAATTAAATCGGAGAGAGCATTTAGAATCGATGTTATAAATGGTCTTATCGGTACATCCATTGTGTAGAGAAATCACAATCTCCTTGCTAATGTAAATTTCTCGTCGACCTGACCCGTGTTCAACACACTGACCCGTGAGTAAGGATTATCGAAGAAAGCGCAAAGAGCAGTATTTAAAGATATTGCACGCACAACCACTGTACATCAAAATATGTATATTGACTTTCACCCGGCAGAATATAAATGAGTATTGAATAGGTAATAAACATATATCGAGTTATTATTCAAATGCTTTACAATAATAAATGCACGATAAGCTCTAGTAATTGCTTGAATTGATATAAAAAATCAAAATAAATATTAAAATATAGATCTAGGTTAAGTTTAAGAAGATCTTCTTAAACTTAACCTAGATCTATATTTTATTATTTATTTTTTAGGCTTTACATATATGCCTTTATCGCCAATCCTGTGTTGGATGTTTAAAATTAGAGCCGAATGCTAAAAAAACTTAAACCCAGAGGAGATTTCATCTGCTATCTATACTTAGATGTCCTCCAGAAATTTAAGCGGCCAAGCAGAAATATGTAACAAATAAGCCTTTACTTTTGAAATGTGAAAAGTCATGTTTTATATGTGTGATCGTTGTATGATCGTATCTGCGACTAACTCAGACATATTTCCTGAATATACAGACAGGTCTAAACGAGGACTGGATAGTTGAACATACATCTTACCAGCATCGACTGGCTTATCCAAAGACAGTAAAACAGTCCGAACCAATAACATCGAGCATACAGGGGGTGCGAGAACGAGTTGTATGAAACAGATATTTCCTAAACGTTTTGAACGGGATTATAATTTACGTACCGTTTATCTAACCGAAGGAGCTTTGTTGCTCAAATATAGGTACAGGACAATGAGCGACATTGACGCTTCGCCGCCGATAGCTACCTTGTAGGGATAACACTCCACAATCCTGTCACGTCATCACATAAGGAAACCGACGCCGCCCTATTAGAGAGCGAAGCTACAAATTACAATTTCATTCAATGTAAATAGGTGGAGAACTTCTGTCGACGGTTAAGCCAGAATTTAGACACACCCAATGTTTTATCATTTGGATTAAGCCGTTGTGTTGTTGCAATTGGCGTCAATTTGTTTTATTTACCGTCACAACGTTGACTAAGTGTAGTATTTGTTGATAGGGCGTTAAGAGCGATGACCTTATTGTACTATTTTGTTTGTTTTAAAATTTTAGGTGCAACAATGTAAGACGGATTTTAACAAATATAAATTGTTCAAACAATATACAGTATTTGTTTCAAGACTACATGAGTTCATCGTATGAATACTAAAAAACTTGAAAAGGCTGAATACGATCAATAGGTATGGTGCGATTGGGACTAAAAATCTACAACATTAAAATACTGAATGTATAAAATTTCATGGACAGCAAATTATTTCGCATTTTAAAGATAAATTTCATTCTTATAAATCTATAAAAGTTTATTAAAAAAAAACAAAATTGAAACTCAGTTTATACCGTCGTCTTCACATTTAGAAACAAAAAATAATAAGGACGTATACAAGAAATAGAATACGATATCCATAGTGTGCCAACTAGTACAAGTATGGTGAAACGTAAATAGCAGGTTGAAGCCATCCGGCTCATTGAATGCGCTGACCCCATCTGATCGGCGCTCCGAGCTAGTTGGGTACATTTGCAGCTTGTGATACCCGACATGGGAACACAATAGCTCTCCTAGCTAAGGCCATTTAAGGAGGTTACTAATAGTCACAAGATACCAGGGCTTATTTTACAATTAAATTATTATTAAGCTTCGGCATAACATTTTCATCAATTACAAAAACGGGAATATATTTTTATGGCATGTATCGTAAATATAATTAAGACGACTGTATTACTTTAAACACACTTAAACAGTAGTTTAAGGCTCAAGAAAGATGCCGGAGATAAGTGTCTCAGGCATCTCGTCAGAACCGGCTCCTAGATTCATATCATTCACTAACACATTATTTTTACGAAAAATGTGAGAGTAAAACGTAACACGTGATTATACGGATACTAAATTTTATAGAGAAGTAGGTAAATGTGTAAACGTCTCAAAGACCATTTGCCGATAAACATACTGACCTCCTTATACTAATACTATTCATTGACGATTTACGTATGGAGAAATGGATGTTATACCAATAGTTATTAATATAGACACCTATTAATAATAATCATTAAGTAAAAGTAGTGTGTCTTAAATTAGAGATGCATTTCTATTTGGGAGAATTGATTGAGAAATATCTATATAAACAATTATAAAGCTTTTTTCCAAGCAATTATTTTTTATTAATTAAATTAATTTTAAAAATAGAATGAAATATTCTATTTTAATTATACGAAATTGATCAGAGTAACTGTACACAGATCTAGGATAGGCTGCTCTCCGTTAATAATTACAAGAAAGGAAATACAGTATCGTGGTTTACTAAAGATTATGGTGTGACCAATTTCGTGACAGTATGAGCAGGTCAAAGATTGCCCAGCGCATGCAACTTTATATGGCATCCGTAGCTGTACTTAATGCTACACTCCTGTTACTTTACGCTATTCACATCACTCAACCTCTTTACTCAAATAAATGTATTCAAATAAGCTATTTTAACTACGCCGGCTTATACAACTTGTCACTTTTTGCGCAGCTGAATTCGAGAACGTTTTTTTGTGATTCAAACAAATCAGGAATTTTCGATTTAACAATACTCACTTTACATCGTTGGCTGATCACTTTTTGCTTGTAGAAGTAAATTAATTTTGAATATTTTAAGCAGACGCTTTTTGATGGCAAAGAGCATTAAACTGTGACGAAGGACGTGGCGATTAAATTCTTATTAAATTCACGCTGCGAGTGACATGATGCATGAAATGAATTAGATTCCCGAGGCGAATTCATGTTTCTTCGGCTTCTTGTATAAATGAGACTTAGAGGTCTAAGAAAACTTACAAGACATTGCAAGTCTTAATAAATTTTCTAAGATCACTGAAATTAGCAGATAAAAACTATAATAAAAAAAACTCTATTTATTAACATTGCAAAATAAAAAATAGATGGTTACAAACACTTAAATTTTGTTTCTTTAAGTTTAAAATTTTTCACGTTGACAATATAATAAAGTTCTTATAGATTATTAAATTTTTGCTTTACATAAACATAAAAAGTTAGTTGTTAATTTATATTTGAATCATTCATCCCAGTTAAATACTTACATCGTATTATGAATCGAATTCTTACTACATTCGTAGAAGACACAAATGAGTATAGCGTACAACAGCTTGTAAGTAACAATCTAAACTAACAATGTACAATTTATTACACAATAGCAGGCTTTATACATTTTTTTAAACAAATCAGTAGAACTAATACCGTTGATTCCAAAGTGGACAAGGCGAAGAGAAGAGGACCGTTACGAACATTGTATGTAGAACGTGAGCGTAACGCAATATGAACCATCCTTTCGTGTATTGTAAGCAATGGTAATAAAAACCTATTTAGAAACTAATACAATTTGATTGCTACCGTTTTTTTCAGTTCAACGCACTACAAATAACTTTAGTATTCATAATATCATTCTGATAAACAGTACGTCAATTAATTTTATTGTGTTAAGTACACATACGACGTTACACGTTTATGTACACTATGGAAAGTCGCATCATAACTATTCAGATTATCGGCGCAATTTTATATTTCAACGGACAGATTTAGCGCTTTCAAGTAATTTTATAGAACATGTCAATTACATACTTATAGTGCACGATACTATACGTTTAAAGGTTATTATGGCCAGGATAGGGAGTGCGAGCTGTCAATTTCAATTGACTACATTAGCCTTGTAATTGCTTATCTGGAAGAAATCGCTTTCTTGGGAACGGCGACTGCGTTTTAAAATTTTTAAATTCTTTTAAAGATTTACGATACCCATAAAAATGTTTAGACGCAATAATAGCATCAAACGTAACATCTGTTTTTTTTTGTTTCAGATTATAATGATACCTCGACCTGGAACAATGAATCTTCTTTTAAGTATTTTAATGATGGCATGCGCTGTGAATGCAGCTAAAAAGTTTGAAGGGACTTTAAGATCAGCTGCAGATGCACCCGAACAAGACAATGTGGCAGTGGAATCCGGTTCCCCTGAACCAGCAGTGGTGGCTGCGCCACAAGAATATACTAATCCTGGAGCACCGCCACCTGAACCTTCATCAGAAAAACCAGCCCAAGACGAAATAGAACCACCAGCGCAAGCTCCTGAAACAGCGTCAGGTGGCATTCCACCCTCAGCACCCAGTGGTATTTCAGCACCGTCGGCTCCTGCAAACTCCCTCGAGGAATGCGACCCAGAAATGATTGGCTTCGAGCTAGTGACCGGGTAACATTTATGTTTATTTATGTCCTGAATAAATTGACTGTAGACAAACACTGATACTAAATAAATGGCATAATAGATTGGAAAACTGTACAATCAATCTTCCTAAAAATAAATGAACATTATTCATCACTAATAGCATTCATGTAACATTTAATATTAAACTGAATCATTACTATGAACTATTAGGGTTCTTCATTTTCCGAAATATTGTTGAACATCAAAAAATTTAAATACTTTTTCATCGGCAGGTACGTGTTTTCTGCCCCATCTAACATTTTGGACGATATCCCTGGTACTCTTATGCTGACTGACTGCTTAGAGCAATGCCAGGCCAACGACACCTGTCGAGCAGTCAACTACGAGACCGGCCTATGCGTGTTGTTTAGTTCGGACGCTGATCAACTTCCAGGTAACATAGAATAATAAGTCTCAATAAATGAGCTTTATATGAATTCGAAACTAAATCTGACTAAAAAGAAAGGAATTACTGTTACTACTGGTAGACAAATTTCGTTGGTCATCCCCGAAAGCAAAAATATGTTTTTATAAATGCATAAACATTCTTAACCTCTTTTTAAATAAGGAGATAAAAAGTGTTAAGATTATAGAAAGTTTCAAAAAGTTGTTAAATGTATTCTAGATTTCGAATATCTTAAGAAACCATGTCAACGTATACATGATTAAATTGTTTGTATGCCTACGGGAACATATGATAAATATGAAATCATTTCAGGTGCTCTTACTAAGTCACAATTTCCTGTATTTACGATATACGCCCAAAAATCATGTTTGGGGGTAAGACCTTGTGAACGAGCCTGGTGCTTTGATCGCGTACGTGGTTATCATCTCAAGGGGCGTGGCAAAAGGACACACACAGTTGGTTCAAGGCAGATGTGCCTTGACCTCTGTCTCGGTGAAAACGAATTCGTATGCAGGTAAATACGCTAAATCAATAATTAATTTAAAGAACAAGTGGACAATTCATTTGTATGTATATGTATGGATTCCAATTCGTTAAAGACTGGTTAAATAATTCTGATCTTTCTCCGAGTAAATGTGAATAGAATTTATAAGAGAAGCATTAAGGCACATAAACTTTGAAGTTACAAAGCCTTATGTTTATGCACTGGAATGCCTAGGCAATTAAATTCTTAATGAACAGGAAGATACTTCATAGGTATGGGATAGGAAAGTTTCAATAGAACAATATTCACGTAGAGACTTCAATTTGATTTCTGTATGTGCCGCATCGTTCGGAACTGTAAATATTGATTCTTAAATACTTATATTTCGTTCGTGTAGTTGCTTAAATAAAAAATAAGTACATAATGTATATTGCAAGTATAAAAATATGAAGTTCGTTTGCAAAAAACGATTTCAGTGATATTTTTTTTTAATACTAAGTCATTATATGCTTTGTGTCTAATACAAACGAGTATTATTTTCTAAGCCAGAAGTCAGGAGGCCAATTGTAAAGTGACTGTCGTCTCGGCATCTTACACAACAGGGTAAGATTGTCCCATTGTTTTCTTTACAAGTTTCTGAATGGCACAATAGTACTTAATTGATTAAATTATTATTATTTGCTTCGGAATCATTACTATTTCTTACTATCTGCATGCAGTGTAATATCAAATAAAGTATTTTATAAGATGGTTTATTCGCAACAATTATATTTTTTTTACAAATAGTTTTACTTATAGACTTCAAAAAAATCGCAAAAAAAATCAAATTCGATACAACTCAGTAAAAAAACATCAGGGCATTAAATTTCAGGAAGCTTTTCTTGACCTTAGGAGTTTCGACATTGACATCATATTAGGCATATTTTTATTCTTTTTAATATAACACTATTCCCATGTAATAACTTAAGTGTATAACAATCTATGGATATTGGTATATATTCCTATTTATACATACAATATATTTATATACATATACATTACACCGAAGAAATAAGATAATAATTGTCTTTTTTGTTTAGAGGAGTCTTTAAGCTATTGCCAAATGTACAAATTAAGTAAGAACATTAAATAATGAACAGGATGTGGATGTGATATTCTAATGAGTTTCGAATGAACACACCTTTGAATACAAATCGCAGCTTCATTGAGGCTGGTGTAGACTCACCCCGGGCGGTGCGAATCGCGATCTTCAACAGTCACGACATTTGGCAAATATTCCTTGGACGTGGTAGACGATGCGCGCGGTGTGGGAGCGGTTTGCCCTATCGCTTCCTACTTTCACGATACAATAACCGATAAGGCAGACACTGCTCTTTGAGACCTATTGAAAATGCACATACCAAGAACAATATTTTCTCTAAATGTCAACACGGTGAACTGTTAGTAATTTTTGATCGCAATATTTAAGGACCATTGTAGATCGAGGTAACAAATTAAATACAGTCTTTAAAGGCAATGGAAGCTCATTCAATTGCTATTAAGGCAAAGAGAACACGCAGGTTTAAAGGGTAATGTGTGGGACTAAAGTTTATAGGCATAATTTATAGAGTACTAAGCAGAAGGACCACCAGAGAGCCTTTTAATAGAATTTACCTTCCTTACTTTGAAAGAAATATTAGTGAGAAACAACGCTAGCTTCAATTTCAAAAAGTCACTTTTTTATAATTATTTTAAAGATGGATGGAATTGATTATGACAATACACACTTTTATTTCATGGATAGTATTTTGTTAAATTACATATAAATATTTGAATAATTTATGAAAATGTATTTATGGCAGTAAAGATGATCAGATAAACTCTGCATCGATATGAAACAGAGAGAAAATATTGCACACGATAAAATAAGATACTAAAGTTCTTATTGGTGATTACTGGTTAGTGATCACTATAAAGTAATAAAGGGCACAGAGGTTAATCTAATATAAATCAAAGGAAGTTGTTTCATTTCTTATATTACATTTTACTTTATGTATTCCACCCGACAAATGTTTAATACGAGTTTTGAGATTTATTTATTCTATTTAATTATGTTCGTTTTAATGCCTTTAATTTAAAATACATTTTAATATTTAGGATCACAACTTGCATTTATAAAGGAAATCGCAAAAATATTTTGTGTTATTTCAATTATTAAAGGCATTTATTTTAAGCCCTTTCTTGGTCCTTAATCTTTATATGAGCGTATCTTCTTTTAATTATATAATACAGAAGAGAATGAAATGTTTTATAGCAGTCATTAACACGCATAATACTTCGTTGCAGATCAGCGAACTACAACAACAAAACCGGCGAATGCGTTCTTTCGAACATGGATCGTATCACTCTAGCGGGCACTAATTCATTCCAACCGAACGAAGGTAATATTTTTTGCATTAATTTATTAAGAGACGCATGAGTCGTGAAAAAGTATTAAAGTAAAACAAATCTTTTAGATACGGATTACTTGGAAAACAATTGCGTTGAGGAGCCTACAAAGCTGTGCGAATTCAAAAAAATGGGCGGTCGCATTTTGAAGACGGTCGACTCTGTATATCAAGATGTTCAAACTTTAGAAGAATGCCGTGAATTGTGCATGAACTCGCCATTCCGATGCCACTCATACGATCACGGTGATACTGGAGACCACGTTTGTCGTCTTTCACATCACTCGAAGGCTACACTTGCCGACATTGAGGTATTTCAATTTTAAAGCCTTATTTAATTATTTTTAGGTAATTGAATATTTAATTAATTTACATACTTTTATTCAGGATCCTTACTTAGAGGTAGCTGAAGCTGCGACGTACGAATTATCATCATGCTACAATGTATCTATCGACTGCCGCGCTGGTGATATGGTAGCTCGAATTCAAACCTCGAAATTGTTTGATGGCAAAATTTACGCGAAGGGCAGTCCCAACTCATGCGTTGTAGATGTAAAGCAGAGCTTGGAATTCGAATTACACATGGGATATAATAACATTGAATGTAATGTTAAACAAAATGGACTTGGCAGGTAATTAGAGACACATCGCTTTTACAACTACAACACCTCTTCCAAACAATATTTCTTCAAGCTAGATCCTTTTCAGGGTAGGAAGAGAGAATAGAGTGTAACACATCACTATGCTTACAGATATGTTCTGCTTCATCCACGTTCACTACGCACTTCATACAAACACGCCGGTTGTGCGATCACTCATGACGCTACACCATGCAATCAATCTGATCTTGATATATCCATCTTGGTTTTTCCTGATGTCGCGATACTTCCACATTTACCAATAACAATATTTATAATATTAGCTTTTTTATTTGTTACATATTATACAACGCCATCTACTTAAAAAACTAACGGCTTATCTTTACATACCATATTTAATATATTTCTATTGCATTGCAGATACTTGAATGACGTTGTTATCCAGCATCACGACACTATTGTAACATCATCCGATCTTGGTCTAGCAGTCACATGCCAATACGACCTGACAAACAAAACTGTAGCAAACGAAGTGGATCTGGGTATCCATGGAGACATCCCAACAGGAATAACCGAAGAGGTGGTTGTCGATTCACCAAACGTAGCTATGAGGATTACGGACAGAAGTGGCGACGATACCATTGCATCTGCTGAAGTTGGAGATCCTCTGGTATATTATAATATATTCATAAATGTTATGACACAAACTATGTTTGATCGGTTCATTAATGCTTTTCTTTATTTTAGGCACTCCGCTTTGAAATCATGGACCCCAATTCACCTTTCGAAATTTTCGTACGAGAGCTTGTTGCTATGGATGGTGTTGACTCAAGTGAAATTACTCTCATCGATAGCGACGGCTGCCCCACGGATCATTTCATTATGGGACCACTATACAAGTCTTCTAACAGTGGAAAGGTATTTATTCAATTCTCAATATTTTGGTTATAAATTTTCAACAATGTCAATATAATTTACAATTAAATTATTGATGTCTCAAGTTTACGCGAATATAACTCATGACAATAAACCTACTTTAACGGATTTTATAGCGGTTTATTTAGGTTTCGGATCAGATGTATAGTATTTTGTTTTCAAATATAAGGCTCAATGGTCTAGTATTTTGTTTTCAAATATAAGGCTAACTCCTAATTTTATTTGCAGATTTTACTTTCACACTTCGATGCTTTCAAGTTCCCGTCATCTGAAGTCGTCCAGTTCCGTGCGTTAGTTACACCATGTATGCCGAGATGCGAACCAGTTCAATGCGATGGCAGTCCCAACGATCTTCGCTCAGTCATGTCATATGGTCGTAGGAAGAGACGTTCTACGCCTGCCGCTCCTACTGACGACATGCTCCTCGTCCAGACAATCCAGATAACCGACAAGTTTGGCTTTGATAAACAGAGGTCTAAGAATGTAACAGAGGACTCCGTATTCATAAAAGAAACAGATGTAACCTGCGTCAATGCAGCTGGTGCGATGTTGGCAGCAGCGGCCTTCGTAGCTGCTCAACTAGTCGTACTTGCGGCGTGGACCTGCAGTTGGCAACGACGAAGAGCAGCAGCGAAAGCTGCAGAGCTCCTGCCCGGTCCCACCGCCCCTTCATCCCTATGCAAGGTCTACGATGCTAGTTTCTCTCGTGCACACCAGAGGCACTTTTGAGTCCCTTCAATGTATGTAAACGAGAAATGCGTCTGCAATAGTAGTATTTTAAATTAGCATAAATATCCCCGTCGAGTCCTAGCTCGAAAAGCTTATGTGAAAGCCAGATGAACATGTTTGCCTTATGAGAGCGCAAGACAGCGACAGCGATTATTAATATAAGTTAGAACGCGCGTTCAATCCTAAGAATACTTCTGCATTATGGAGTATTGTACGTGCGAGACATAGAGACGGGGACGACCCAAGGAGCGTGCGTGATTGTTGATGGATGTGAGTAGACAATACTTGTGTGTCAGCTGTGTGTATGACGTGACTGGGTACGCTCGCTTGTCCCCATCTCTGGCGTCAGTGGCGGGACCAAGGCCGTTTGTCGTTATCAAGATCGTGTCGCTCATTCGTTCACTATACGCGCAAGTGAAAATCCGTTGCCGTATTGTACCATATTTTACAAGTAGAATAAGCCTGATACAATAATAGTAGTAAGAAAAAAATAATTTCAGTACCTTTTAAGTAAATAATAACCGAACGCGCGACCTAAGTCAAGGATCGATGTATTGACGGCCATCCCGGTAACGTAATTTATTGAATTTAGAATAGTTTTTTACTATATTTATGTTCGTTTGCGAACTATGCCTTTGATATAAAATTCTTAATTTAACAAAATAGGCGCTTATTATTTAATATGCTATGATCTTGATGTAAACTGAAAGTATTCTGTTTGTCTACTAGTGCCTTATAAAGAACACGAATAACTTAATAAATTTTATTACTCTTCCAAATTGCCAATTAATTAAAATAAATATTACAAAATATGTACGATTTAATTTTATTTTGCCTACTCCTATCCCACAGTTTTAAGAAGACGAGTGCAAAAAGGAAATAGTTTGGAATACAATACATAAAGATCTATTTTGTCTTTTACACTTTATTACATTGACTAAGTATCAGCTTAAAATAAATACATACTTAGTATTATAAAATTATATATTTTTTTTATTAAAAAAGAAACTACTGCTTTTATTTTATGCCGTTCCAAATGTAGAGAAAAGTTACCACTGTTTTCCTTTAGATAAGAAACAAGCTTGTTTCTTTTTCTTGATTCATATCGTTTTGACCACGACAGTTGTCTTTATCGTCATAACGGACACTAAGATAACAGAAGTAGGTAAACGAAAGGACGTACTAATCGTACCTTCCTTCTGAATTTTTATAAAATTGTTTTAAAGTCTTTTGTTATTTAAGGAAATCTAATCAGACAGTTGCGACTAAACAGTAGTAAGTCTTTAAAAAAGAGTTGTGAAAGTTCCAGATCACAAAAAGAGTACTTACTGGTAAATCATCCCATCATGTACATATATCCTAATAGCAGGGTATACGGGT
>LUGF01038837.1:71309-92956 GCA_001625245.1 Calycopis cecrops | reverse complement strand
CCTCTATGCACGGCTTGAAAAACATCGGGCTATTCTATTGTCCGTAGTGTTACAAGGACCCACATCCGCTATGTGAAACATATGACTTTTATATGACTATTATATTACTATTATATGACTCTTAGAATCGCGATATCTCAGGAATGGTAACTGTTATAAAAAAATCATTGATACTATTTTTGTAGATAATTTTAAGATCTACAACTTTGGTTTAAAGTTTTTTTTGATAAAACTTACCATTTTCAAGCAAAATCCAAAAAACCTCAAATTTTGACCTTTGACCTCGAATAACTTTTTAAGCACACAAAGGATCGATGGGGACTTTTAAAACTTGATTTGTAATGGCAAACTATAGGTCTCCACCAAAATTTGGCTTTCCGGGAATTATTGTTATTTCAAATGTCTAAATTGACCGGACTATAATCCGAAACTATTAAAAAAAGATACGAAATTACTTTTTTCAAACAAGTGAAATAGCGAAAATATGGAATCATACTTTGTACCGGCGCGTGCAGCGAAAGGCAACTTCGTACGGGGTGAATAACCCCGGCGGCCATACTCGCTATCAGCTGGCGTCCAGCGTGTGCGAAGTGAGAATAAATAAACTTTAAAAAATTCCTGTGGCTAAACTATTGCTTCAATTGATCTAATTTTTGTTGATTAGCCTGGAAATTATATGCTAAATATGTGGTTTCATTTAATGCCTCTCGCTTTCTTCAACTTTGTATAGGGGTGGCTTGTCCCGATTTTGCAACGCATCGGGAATGTTCAGGACGGCTATAGTTGATTGGTTTTAATGCGACAACTCGCAAGCATTTTGGTTCCTTCCTATATAGACTGCCGGACAACCTACGGAAATTGATAACAGTGCACGTTCGACAGAGGTATGGAAAATGTCAGTGCCGCACAATTTCATGCGGATATGCAGCGCAATGACAATACAAAAAATAATGTTTCTGTATTTTTGATCGTTGAAAATAGCTTGTAAAGTTTTACTATTGTAGGGTATAAAGCAACAGGTTGATATTTCGGCCACATAACATTACACCTTCTCAACATATTTTCCAATAATGACATGACAACGTCTGTCGGGTCAGCTAATATGTATATATTAATACTGAAGGAGCATACGTTTCGACACGTCCCACAACTTGACTTTCCTGTCGGCGCCGCCGGTGGCCACGAGCCGGTCCGTGGGGCTCCACTTCACAGCATTCACCTCTCCGTCGTGGGCGTCCTGAGACAAACATATAATATTAGAGGGAAGATGTGTTGTTGTTGTGTAAATATAATATAACATTATGAAAACAGGAGTTTATTGAACGTGGACTTTTGCCGTGGTAGAGAAGATAGCTTAATCGGATTGCTATGAGTTCTCGTTGGGCTACGACTTAGGTTTGTGAAAGGTTGACCGATGACCCATTCTCCCGCAGATGGGAGAGATGCATCCCAATATGGATAAGTTTATAATAGCTAACTTAACTATTATTATCATGACCAGAGGGGAGACCGCGGGTTCTTCACATCACTCTGATGTCGAGGGCACCACATAAATGGCTTCGACGCTGTCGCGAAAGAACGGCTCAAGAAGAGAATCATGAGGATCCTTCATTCTTTGACAGGTGAAGGTATTAAGAGTTCGTACAGAGGACACTCGCGGGATGGTTTGAGGGTAGGCAACACATCTGTAAAATGTGCGGGGTTGAAACACAAGTTTATATGGTATATCAGTAATTTCTTTAAAATTAAACTCGGATGAAAATGCAGGAAAAAGCTAGTTGAATTTATTATTATATTTTTTAATTTTTGTTCATAGTTTATATGTCTATCTTACGATAAAACTTCTTAATCATTTATTTTAATTTGGACATAATTGAAATAATTTAATTTTGTATTTTCAATTTAATTATAAAGTAGTAACCTCGATGTATTCATTGCGTTAGTTCTCAACAATGTTGTGTATATGGTCTCTAATTAATATAAACACAAGCACGATACGTCAGAAATATTAATATTTAAGTAAGTGTTTATATTGCTGATATGCCATTGTAATAAATAAATGGGCTTATAATATTATAACGGGTCTTAAAACGAGTCGCCTCAATTTAAAGATTTGTGAATTGGGGAAACTAGAGGAGCTCATCTAAAGTGGAATCATGCAATTTTGGCTACCGGAGATGCGCCGATTGCAAAAAATACGATTTTTAGGTTACCTAAGGTTTTTAGGTTTAGGTCCCTAAAACAATCCATACGATTGGCAGTGCAGAATTTCCCCATGGAAAGAGTGCGTGCTTCTATTGACAACTGGCCTCAACGTTTAATGGACTGTACTGCAGCTAATGAAGACCACTTCGAATAAGCTTTTTATATATTTAATTGTTTTATATTTGTGTATTAAACTAAGACACTGTAAATAAATGTACTATATATTTAATTGTTTTATATTTGTGTATTAAACTAAGACACTGTAAATAAATGTACTATATATTTAATTGTTTTATATTTGTGTATTAAACTAAGACACTGTAAGTAAATGTACTATATATTTAATTGTTTTATATTTGTGTATTAAACTAAGACACTGTAAATAAATGTACAATATTATATTTAATTGTTTTATATTTGTGTATTAAACTAAGACACTGTAAATAAATGTACAAACACAAGTAATAAATGTTATTTGCAATGAAAAAAATATTTTTTTCTTTGTAACAGAACTTATGGCTAGACTAGGTACCTATTAATATTTATAGAAATTTCATCGCATTTATAGAAATGGAAATTATAAATTAAAATAAATGCTTGGAATTTTTTTTTTTTGGTTTTGCTGTACAATATTGATCAAAAATAATTTAATTTAAATTGGTTCTTTGATTAAATTAATTAAATGAATTAAATAGACAATAATTATATAAAGAAATTGAAAATTAAATTCTAGTAACTACACATCCAGCACTTCACTTTTTTATGAACTATGGCTCCATCGCAATTTAACATTAACTTACTTTTTTTTATGGTATAGGAGTTTGTCCTTTATCTAGTAAATACTGGTTTGTGTTAATATTACGTGTTACAAAATGTCGTTTATTCAGTCAAAATTGCGTAATTCCACTTAAAATTAACTCTCTGTAAGTCTATTTTTCCCCCAATTTACAGAATATTCAAATTCTGAAGACTCGATTAAGATCTTTTACCTTTTTTAATATGAATTTAAAAAGTTTTTTGGCGCCATTTTTCTACGTGAAAATGACAAAAAAAAACAAGCTATTTTATTTTGGCCGAATTTACGTGTATGTGATTTCGAGATATTTGTATGTTTGATTTTTAAGTGTGCGGTTGGACCTTCCACGGATTCGAAGTTTCTGCAGGTAACTATTTCTCTCCATACACCCTAATCTTTAATGCTTTTATTAGTAAAGAGACTATAAAAAAAATAATGATTTTAGTGTAGTACTTTTTGGTTAGGCTATGTTAAGCTATTTTATACATACCTACTAAATCTATTTGGCTTATTTCGGACGATATCGAATCGAACTATCTCAGCTTTACATCAGGAAGTCATCGTAAATTTTTTGTAGGACTACAGAAAAAATATTGGCGGATCTTTTGGCGACAAAAAATTGATTATTCCAATTTATATTGACACCCTTAAGCCTCCAACACTAATAGAATACTCGATTTCAGGTGATTTGTTGAAAAATACTGCTTATCATCTCGTACTAAAAAAATCGCATTTTTTTTAAATCGGATCATCTCCGGCAGCCAAAATTGCATTAACCACTTTAGATGAGCTCAAGCTCTTCCCCCTCTAGCTCCCCCAATTCACAAAATCTTCAAATTCAGGCGTTTTTAAACCTTAACCAAGTAAATAAATAAATTATATATTTATCCTTTCGACGACAGATAACTTACAAATCTTAATGCCACTTTAGTAGGAAGCGTGGTTACGAAGTAAGGCATCGATTCTACGATCTTATCGTCTCCCGAACTGCCAGACCCGCCGCTACTTCTACTGCCGCCTTCTCGGGCAGCCTCTTCTAGATCTTTCCGTATTTTATCATTCTTTTTCCTGCAAGAAAAAATAACAAATCACAAAGTAGAATTTGCAATTATTTATATTTTCATTCAAGCATTTGGAAGCATTCGCCAATTTTACCAATATGTTTTGTCAATTAGCATTTCATGTTACAATCGTATTTCTTTACATAATCCATATATTTTTCATTAATTTGTTATTCAAGCAAAATTATATACATAATATTGAAAAATTCAAAAATTTTCATTATTAAGCAATTCCGTCCAACATACTTTTAATATTGCCAACATGTCAATTAAAATAAACAGAAAGAAAGGTAAGAAAAAGATGAAAAAGATAAAAAAGCCAAAAGGAAAATAGTAGAAAAGAAGGGTTTTCTTATAATTTTACCGCTTTGTCCTTTTCATCCAAAATAAATCAACATTCTCTTAAATTATTGAAAAAAAACATGGTATAGGTACAATGCATGCACTGTTGCATTCACATGCAATTATGCAAAAAACATGCCAAATTATTATAATATTCTCTTACCTATGTACAATATTCATGGTTTATTGGTCGTCCGATAAAAAAAATAATATAATAATATATTATGTAAAAACTAAAGTTTACGCGAATATTACTTATTACAATAAAACAACTTTAACGGATTATATCGTGGTTTATTTAATTATTATTTTTGGGGTACTTTTTATAACTTGTGACAAAAGGACATCTGGCACCTCAGTCCACCCGCGACCGTGGTTGCTGTAAAGCTTCTGAAATGCTTGTAAAATAATTAATTAAACCGCGATAAAACCCGTTAAAGTTGGTTTATTGTAATACTATGTATTGTTAAATTGTTAGTTTCGTTTTATAAAACATACTCAGTGTCAATCATTGTGTCAATCTATGATTTAAATTGATGTTAATATAAAGTACATCTATTCAATATAAAAAAATTACAATTCAATCAAAAAAAAAAAACAAATTTGAAATCATCATCATCAGCCCAAATAAACATATCTCTCATACGATGGCACATTGGGGGGATAGGAATTAGGCATTTGTCTACAAACGTCACTAAAACGTTCCCACTGCTCATTGGTCCTATTATGCTATAAAAGTAGTTAATCCACAAGGCTATAATAGTCTCTTTGCCCTCTTCAAATGCTAACAGAATAATTAAATCAGGCTGAACTGATAGTATAAGGTAATGGTGACATAGCCGGTCTGCGTTCTTCGTTACACTGTGAATTCAGGCGCCATGATACTTGATTGTAATGAATAGTATGTCATAATATGTCATGTTGGTATTTTTGTTTTGCTTCACTCGCTCTCTCGTTGCAAATATGTAACGTACGTTTAAGAAAATATCTAATAAATTATAATTTTTAGTTTATTTTAATAATTATTTATGGAATGTATGACATTATTTATAGGATTTATAGGACCAAATTTTCAGAATTAATCCAGAACCGATAATACATTCGATTTATGAAATAAAAAATGTAATAAATATTTATTTTGTCCTGCACTAAAAATATTATAGTGTAGACAACTAACTCAGCGCGCACTATTCAACCGTTCGGCGGGAGGTAGCAATGAACTCTGTATAACATGTCCTTAGATCGCTGCCGGCCGGCTTTAGCGTCGTCGGCTGTTTGAGTCTTGAGGTCGATACACTTCGTGTGCGAACAACGATCGATATATTTTTAAGGGTCATTCCAAATCGATTTTTATGTAACAAAATTTAATAATTACACGACAAAATTTAAAACACACTCTTGGATTGATGTTTACTACCTTATTTTAAAATTTGGACGGTGACAAAAATTTAACCCTGTATAAAATTAATATTTCGTATGAACAGAGAAGCAGAGTCATTGCATTAATTTACATATAAATTAATTCGTTGGGCTGAGAAATAAATGGGCTGATCATGATGATTATCAAAGTGGATCTATAACTTTTTTATAAAAAAATTGAGCATTATTGTAATTTATTCAAATAGATGAATTCTAGTGTTATTGAAGTAATTTTTGTATAGTATATGTAGCACCTAATAAGGTACGATTGTGTTTTATATTACAGAAAAAAATATGCGTTTGCGATGTTTTTTTTGTCATAAATAAATATAATACATAAATAACAATAATTTTAAAATTGATTTAAATTTTCGTAAGTAGGTATCGAAATTTTGACATGTTTTTTGTTCACATTTCAAAATGTGCAGTCCAATCGGTAAAATATTTCAAAAAGTTTGGAAAAATACGAAAAAGATTAAAAATTACACATCGCACACAAATTTTAAAACAAAACTTAAATATCACAATAAATCTGCCAATGTAAAATACAAATCAACAGAAAATCCAATTGTAAGAAGGCATTAGAAACTGTATACAAATACACTTCAAACTGTAGATACAAGTATAGTGTCGAACGATGCTATTTGTTGTTATTGTGCACTTCAGTGGCGTGGCCAGGTTAGGAATTAGTCGCAAAAATAGCATTAATTTCTCAAGATTGCGCAAATGTCATGTCACAATAAAATAAATCACGATATACCGATGCTTATATAGCCCTATATAATGGTTACCGAATGCCATTCAAGTCACAATGGCTTAATGCATAATTATAATCAAGAAATATTCTCTCGTAAGACAATAGACTGTATGGAAATTCATATACTTTTTCTTTTCTTTAATTCATAACAGATTGTATGAATAGATCGCGATATTGTCCTAAGACTGTTATATTTATCTCGCGGTTTATTTAACTATAACAATTTCAGTGATTATAAATATTCGTAGAAGGACTGTCCTGAAGGACACAAACGCTGGATATGCAAAATATTTAAATGAACTGTAATAATCTGCTAACATATTATAATCATATCGCGGTTTATTATATATTAGATTTTTAGCAAACTCGATCCACTGGAAGTTCAGTTTATAATATTTACTGTAATCAAACAAATGAGCAATCCAGCGGTTTATATAGAATTAGATTAATATTTTCTACTCAACACTGGCCACGCCACTGGTGCTAAGGCACACATCTGTGCCCTATAATGAAGATATATTTCGAACGCCACAATGCCAGTATACAACCAATTCCTCATTCACATTATATCAAACTCACCCGAAACTAACTCTACCAAACGTGTTGATGAAAAACGCAGAAGGGCTTGACCTGTAGAAAAAATTATACAAAAAAAAGCGAACAATGATGTACATTTACGCAAGCTTGTGTAGATTAATTACCTGTATCATGCACTAAAACTAATTATAATCTACATACAGAATCTAGCTAGTTTATTCTTATTTCGTTGGAGGTAGTCATTATTAGTAAATAGTATTTAAGTTTTGTATTTATCTATTCTAATATAATAAAGATGCTAGTCCGAATTGAAAAATTCTTTCAGTGATCGAATAATTTCTTAAGTTTTCCTGAATGTTACTCATCGTAATATAACTATTTTAACAGATTTTATCGCGGTTTATTCAGTATTTTACAATCCCGACGTTTTTTAAGTTTTACAGCAACCATAGTCGTCCAAGGATGATCCGTGAAGCTATTGAAAATTAAAAACATTAAAATTTAAATAGAGAAGAGGATTGGGCCGGCTCGGAATTCAGTGATAAACACAAACAAATGTAACACTTTAAAGATGCAAGATTGCAAGATTTGCGTTGATCGGAACAACTAAATTATTATAAATCTTTAGGTACTTTTAAAAACTTATGACATCAGAACATCAAATCTAAGTCCACCCCTAACCATGGATGCTGTGAAGCTTCTGAATACTACTACTACGAAAAAATCCGTTAAAATAGTTCTATTACAATTCATTCGGTTCAAGTCCGTTTATCGAGGAAGTATATAGGCTTAATACCATCACACTACTAAGAATAGGAGTGACGTAGGTAGGTAGACGTAGGTATAACCCGCATGCGGGTGAAAGCGCGAGGCGCTGCTAGTCTTGACTGAGAAAGTATGGTATACAGTTTTATTAGGATTCCGTAGCTAAATGGAAAAAACGGAACCCTTATAGATTCGTCATGTTTGTCTGTCCGTCCGTCCATCCGTCCTTACGTATGTAACAGCCATTTTTTTCTGAAACTATTGGGCCGTAGTAGTGGAAACTTTGTAGGTTGATGTATTCTGTGAACCGCTATTTTTAAATACAGATGAAAAACATATTTTGCACAAAAATAAATTTTGCATTAAAATAAATTGACTCAGTACGAGTGCATTAGAGTGGATGGATGAAGTATTTATAACTTCATACGCATACAGTAAGTGGAACTGTTCCATGAAACTGGAAAGTTACAGATAATATTTATATGCTCTGAACTACGTCGTATACAAAATTGTACATAACATAACTTTATAATGTATATCTAGTGTATGGGGCAAACGAGCAGACTGTGATATGTGAGTCTTTTGATAACGACGCCCATAGATCGCCCTCAGACATAGATCATGATAACTGTTATGAGTTGTCCTCTTTCTTACATCCCTTCCAATAGGGCACCGGAAACTCAGGAAACGCAACAACCACTGCTCCTTACTAAATAAACATATATTATACTACTTAAATAGACGACCACGCTGGCGGCGTGGTACAGGGTTCGGATAAGCGGAGCATGTAGCGCCAGGGGTCGTGCGTTCCAATCCCGCCTGGGTCATGGACGTTTATCTATGTATTATATTATATGTATTTCTATAATAAAAATTTTAAATTTATAAAATGAATTAAATATATTTCCGTTGTCTAGTACCCGTAACACAAGTCCTTACGGTACTTAGCATGGGGCTAGACTAACGTGGTGTGTAAAATCCACTAATATATTTTGCTAATCTCACTACTGCAAGCAGAATTTTGCCCCAAAGATTATTGAGCAATAGCTATTTTAAAGGTATTTAATAATAGCACATAAAGAAACTGTTGGTTTACGACCACCGCTGACATGCAGAAAAGTAAAGTGAGTAAAGAGATAATTTTGACGCCAAATGTATTTCTTTTTGTAAATGGAAGCTTCCTCCTCGCTCAATGGGTCACCGGGCACAGCACACACTGTACGAAACAAGACAGCACAGCTGTACGAAACAAGACAGCACAGTACGTCGTTTTCGTGCAAGCGAGAGGTACCTCCCCGGTCGTGTCTGCCCAATTCGCGTGCAATTCAGCGTGGCACTACCTCTTACTAACTACTATTACATGTAGTATACAAAGAATTGAAACAAAATGTCTAATCTCAGTATATCCGAGTGTGAAAGTGCTCAACGGCCGTGCCGCCTCTACTCGACTAGTATTGTATATATGTAATACAGAATAGTTCAGAAGTACAACTATTCAGATACTTATACAGGGTTAGTTTTTGGTCACCGGCCAAATTTTCAGGTTTGGTTCGGAATCAATAATACTTTCGATTTATGAAATAAATAAAAAATAAACAAATAACTAGATACCATTACTTTGTCTCATGTTATAAACATATTTCTTGGTCACCACGTGGCATCTAGCTCGCGTGTCGCGAAGAACGGCGTCCTTTGAAGTCGATACATTTCGTGTACGAACCACGATCCATGTATTTTTAAGGACCATTTCAAATCTATTTTTATTTAACAAAATTACAATTAGACGATAATATTTTAAAACACACCCTTGAAATGATGTTTACTTCTTTATTTTAAAATTTGGCCGGTGACCAAAAACTAACCCTGTATAATATCATATTGTCAAATTAGAATTGTCACTATCTTCATTAGGCTAATGTTCATCATTGTACACACGTCCTTGCTCGATCGGCGACAGGCACTACACTTTTCTATTACTGGATAAAAATATCAATATAAAATACCGTGACTGAAAGTTTGCAGATGTAAACTGTGGAAAATTTATATCTTTCATCGAAGCTCTTTTTATCGAATGTTGCAACAACTCGTCAATCATTCTAAAAATATAACGATCACAAATCAAAGAAATGGTGTGTCGGCGTGTAATAAAATGGTAGATACATTTTATTACATGACGACACAATATCATTTCTTGTTCTCTTCAATGTTAGAGCCCCTAATCAATGATTTATTGTTATATATTTTTGTATATGTTAGTGTATATTATATTATAATTATATATTCATTATATTCACTATGTAAAGAATATATAAACTTCTTATTTGTTTTCAACTGTGCATTACCTCCATGTAATTTTAATTTATTCTAAAGTAATAACGCCGCCTTTGTGTGCATCCATACTGTAACATGTGCTGTATTGCTTTTACTGTTTATAATGTGCGCAATAAATAATATTTTCATTTAATTGCCTTTTCATTAAGTCTTATCGTAGCTAGGGGGGGTAGGGTATAGGGGTTGAATTCTAGACAAGGGTAATTTCGACTAAGTCTTTATAAAAAGAGGGGATTAAAAATCAGGAGGAGGAGATTTCGCGCACGGGACATGAGACGAGGATTGGACCTCGTCTGCATCCAGTAACATAGTTTCAAACTTGTTTTATAATGCGAGACGCTTTTAATAATTCCGTAGTAAGTTTTTTTATTACAGTATAGCTGGTGCCTGCGACTTCGTTCTCGTAGCGTTCGTACAGACAGACAAAAAAAATTAAAAAACATTGAAAGTGTTAATATCGCCCGAAATTAGTTTTTCGTAAATATATTCAATGTACAGACATACGAATTTTACTGTTTTAATATATGTATAGATTGGACACGTGAGCAGGCCTTTTGACTGCTACTGACACCCATAAACATCTAGGTACATAGAGTCCATGCAGGGAGGTAAGAGGTCGTGCCACGCTGCATTAGAGCCGAAATGGATCGGCCCGAACGGGCACGTACCTCTTGCTTACACGATATCTTATACTGGCGTAAAGTGGCAGCTGTCCTGTCGCGTTTCGTGCGGTGTGTATGTATTTGGTGGTTAATGGGGACGGGAGGCAGAAGGTAGCAACGCATCTGTACAACACCTTTGCGTAGTCTATGGGTGTCGGTAGTCATGAAAATGGCCCCGACTGCTCGTTTGCCCCCTGTTAACTCCTGTTCGAGTAAAAGAGAATCCTCTTCAAATAATCTTCATCTACCTACGTCAAATTTCCAATCAACAAAAGCGGTACGAAGCTTTTGCTTCGCCATTATTGAAAAACTAAATATAAGCTATTCAAGAACAGATGGCGCTGTTTTGTAATGTTGCTGTGCATAACTTTAATAAGACACCAGACTAGCGTTCGAGGATTTTTATTACGAATATAAGGTATTCATAAAAAGCAATTTTATTTTTGAGACATTGACAGGTATATCTTATCTGGTGCGAGTTTTAGGCATCGAGTTACTTACTACTACTTGATATCGCCAGGTGTAACGCTCAAGCGACGTACCATGCACGGATACTGTGTCACATATACATCTCATAATTATATTTTTCACACTGTGGGATTTTTTTAAGGGATCATTCAAGTATTACGAAAGCAGATCTTTAGTAATTTTTATATTCTCCTATAAAATTGCAAATACATTTTTTAAAGATGTAGAAGCAAACATTTTTATACTTGTATGTATATGAATAATGCAATAACATAGAAGACCGAATGTAAAAAGCATATTTAATGCCAGATATTATGGGGCCAGACCCTCTGCTTTGCTGTAGATGGTAGAAAACGCACTCGAATAAACGACACATCGGGATAACACTTCCCAAACTTATTTACGTACTGAACGCAATTTTGTCAAATATTGTACACATGTAACATGTTTTTGTTTAAGTGCCTACGCTCTACAAATTGTCACATAATACCAATTTATTTCACACATCCAACTACTAAAACATGCACTAATGTAAAAACAAATTACAAGTATTAAAGGAAGCCAATGTAAATAAATAGATAATTAAAATGTCTTACTTTAAAAAGTGTTCATTCTCCTCATTCATTTTGTCCGCATCTTTCGCTTTGTACTTAATTAATCTATCAACAAGAGCCCGGTTTTCATCCTGAAATAGATAAGAAAGTATTATCACTAATTGTATCAAACAAAACATTATTAATATGAAAGTTCATGAGTGCACTAGCAAATAAGTTTATAAAAAAAAGTAAGACACCAAATATAATGTGTGTCTGATAATGAAACTATGGGATACTGTGATAGAGAGATAGATGTATTTTATAAACTAAATAAATAGTTTTCTTTAAATTATGTTGTCATAATAATATGTATAAGGAAACTAGGAAAAACAATAAAAGTTTTATTACGTTGTTTAACTCGTCAAATACAATAGTTGTTGAATTGTAATAAATACATTATATTTTTATACAAAGAGCTGTTATGTGCATAAATCTAATGGCAACATGTGTTGAATGTTGAACAATTAAAAAAAATCTGTTTGTGCTTTTTAACGTCATAAAAAATGACATTGAAATTTATATTGTTTCCGCGCATTACATTACTTATTCTTAGTACCTAAAATTGTTTTAATTGTTTTAAAATTTAAAAAAAATTAGCGTTAGCAAAGTCACCTTAAAGGACAAACTAGCAAACTTTTTTTTCATATTTCCACACACAATCAACAATTATTTCGCGATAGTGCTATGACGAGGGCGTACTATTTCGGTATCCTCGCCGTCCACCGCCGTATTTTCAACTGGATCGTAATATCGTATGTGAGATATAAACTTTTATACATACACAAAGATATTCACGTGAGTGTCGTAAAATATATAGGGCGTTACAGTTTACTGCCGCTAGGCGAGGCTACAGCTAAATGTAATTACTTTACACATTTTTACACAAACATAAACTTTCGTCTTACAGTAGTTTTATTTTACTATTTGTTTTATTGCTCGGCGCCTAATTAGTTAATTACTTACACAAATACTATGCTAGTGGTTACAGATTTTTTTAAGAAGGATATAAATACGGGTGAGTGTATGCTAAAATCTAAACCCTAAACAGGTAAGGGGACTAGGTGAGGCTCTTTCTCTTCACCGCAGATGGGAGAAGATGCACACTGATGCTTAGAAAAAATACGTAACTTTTACATTTTTGTGTGATTACGTGAGCCAGGCTTCCTAACGAGCAGAGCGACACTCGTACGTTTGCCAAAAAGGTTTGCGCGTTATATATGAGTAGACATGATCTCATTTGGATTAGGGTTGTACAACGAGGTTTGGATTTAATGGGAGTCAAGAGGCGATTTCTTTGCGTGTGGGTTGCCTTTGTTTTGACAAATGTGATGTCTCTTTTGGGAGTTCCGTATTTAAAGAACCAAGTGAGTGGCAACGGCCTTCTGGCGTAACTCGACACTCAAGGAGAGCGTCAATTATTTAATAGGTGTACAGAGCTATATCGTCCACGAATATCGGGAGTTGTACACCAGCAGCTCGTGAGTTGTCGCTTGTGTAAAGGTTGTAGAGTGTGGGAGATGGCACGGGTCCTTGCGGAATCCCGGATCTTAAGGCAATGCTAGCACTAAGTCATTTTTTTTAATTAAAAAATATCCAACCTGAAGCAATAATGAATTTAAAGTATAAAAAACTCAACACATTAACAATTCACTTAAATCAAATCGCATATTTTTTTGAATCACGCTGAATATTATAAAACTACCGCAATTTGTACTGGCGCGGTGCCAAGATCACTATGATGCAATAAAAATTATAGATACGGAATAGTTTTGATTCAAAAGCTGTTTGTTTAGTTAAAGCGTAGCCAGAGTCGGCTGCTACAGCTGTTATTAACTAGCGATGTCTTGGATCGCATAAAAATTTTACAATACGCGTTTTTTTATTCAGAATCCAGTTTTATCGTTTCTAAATATACCCTCATCGCGCACACGGATAATCAAGGTCAGTCATTCATGACTTACGAAAAACCGATCAAGTGCTAGTCGTGTCACACCACGGGTTCCGTACTAAAGGAGGTACGAGCATTATAATTTAAAGTAAGCATTATATTACTATAGGGTTGACATCTACGTTTTAGGTATATGAACGAACTACCTGCGCCCCGCGGTTTCACCCGCGTAAATTTCGATATCGTGGAAAACAATCCAATCTTCATTTTTAGGAACATTCTTTCGGGATAAAAACTATCCTGTGTTAATCCAAGTTATCCTCTATGTGAGTGCCAAATTTCATGAAAATCGATTCAGAAGTTTTTGCGTGAAGGAGTAACAAACAAACAAACATACATACTTTCGCATTTATAACATTAGGTAATAAGATGAATATGTAATTTTTAGTTATTTTTTAGTTACCATTTTTATTATTTGTTGTTATAACGTGGCTATAGAAATACCTGTAAAAATTTGTACTGTCTAGGTGTAACGATACACAAGTGACATACACACGGTCAGCTTAGTCTTAGTACCAATGGGCGGGATTGTCCCGACATAAAGATGGTGTCCAAAACCTCTGCCAGAGATTTTTTTTGATCCGACTATAAAGTAAACCACTCGATTTTTTTTTAATTATCTTCAGACATTTTGATCTTTCTATCTGTATTACTACACCTGTTGTTTTTACCCCTTGGATACGAACCGATGAAAAATGTAATAAATGAATTCAAGTAGCAGCTCATTCGAAGGAACAATAATTAATAATAAGTTAGCAATTAAAATTTAAGTAATATAATATGTAAATTATTTCACATGTTAATGTGGTAAGATTAAAAACTGTTAATGTTATTACATTTTACCGTAAGAGTTATCACTGCATACCATTGTTGTAAGTTATAATAACATCGTTTAAAAATTTCATTATGTTATAATGTATAAATTCTCACATTATTACATTATTTATATCATAAATGTAATGGTGTTACTTAATTAATTTAATAATAACAATTTAATACGTATTTTAAATCGAAGATATTATTTATCATTTTAGAGACGCGGTTGACGTTTTAAAACGAACATTTTCATCCTTTTAAGTACCTTGGGCCATTAGTTTCCACCGCTGCTGCGCCTGTGTCGCCAGGACAAACAGCCGACAGCCCTTTCATATATATATAAATATATATATTTTTATGATGAGATTATATTCTATGAGACTAGTCTCTCGTGAGAAGCACTGGTGTGGTTTTTATATTTATTTATTATGATATAGGGGAGCAAACGAGCAGTCGGAGCTATTTTCATGACTACCGACGCACATAGACATCCGCATAGAGGCCATGCAAATGCGCTGCCCTCCTCTCCCCTCCTACCTCCATGGGCCATTTTATAGCTTCAGAGGACAAACAAACAACCAAGACAAATAAACTCGTTAACATCCGCATATGCAAATGCGTTGTCTTCTTTCATCCACCCCCTCCTCCAGTGAACCTTCGGCTACACACAAATTGCACGCAACAACACCCGTCGCGCCTGCCCAATTCGGCTGCAATGGAGCATGGATGCATTTAGTAAGAGCACTGCCTCTTACTAAATGCATCGCACATACACAGCTACAATCGCTACCAATCCATTGGAGTTGCCCTGTGCTCAGTGCCTATCTACCACAAAGGCGCGTACAGATATTGCGAGGTGTGTGTCGCGAATGGTTCGCCACGTATTCCTCAACCTGAGGCACACGGAGGTACATTTGTACATCCGTTCGGAACTACACATTCTCAAGATGAGCATGCAAACAACCACACACGGCGTTTGTCAGTAGTAAAGCAAATAACCTGTCCGTCCACATTATATTTTTTTTTATTTTTAGATAGATTCTACGCTAAAGCAGGCAAAATGCCTAGGGCAGCTTCATCGATATGAGAGGCGAGCGTTAACTCGAGCCTCTGTAAATTGTGGTCGATAGGGGGACAGACCCCCCCTTCTTTCCCAGACTAATGGGAGAAGGCAAACCGGACTTGTTGCGATTAATAGGTTATGCTATTATTATCGTGGCCGAGGACAGCGGGTGTCCTCAGCTCCCCACCTTTATCGGAGCGCGCTCGCGCTAAAAAGTGGCCGACACGGGTCATGAGCTTGAAGAGCTCTATGAGCTATCTTGACTGGGGGGCCCGGACCCCCCACTGGGTCCGTCCACACGGTTCGCACGGCTCGCACCGAGGAGTGTTCGCAACGATCGTAAGCGAATGCTCACTGTGAGCACACACGTCCACACATCCCGAACACACACACACACACGAATCATTCGCAAGGCATGCCTCGCAATGTCTGTACCGCCTTAAGGAAAGTGTGTGTGATCAGGTGCTATGAAACTAAAGTAGGTATATTTAATAACTTTTTAAACAACAAAATATGTAATTCTTGTCTATATAGAGCGCTGGATGCATTGCGATGCGATATAACCTTCGGTAGTTCGACTGCTCGTTTGTCCGGGGTTAGATCATACTCACATAGTTGGTAAGATCTGAATACAATCCAACTCTTCTGTATGTCTCTACTTGAGAGGATACACGTGGTCAAAAGCTTTCTTGGACTCTTCGACTTTTGGAAAGTTAAGGTATAGGTAGTTTTCAATCTCTTTGTTACAATATGGTTGACAATTAGGCAGAATTTTGAATATCGACGCTCAGGAAAATCTACATAGAGGTTATATTACAAACTCACATGCACGAAGCATTTGTGCTGTCGCGTTTCGTGCGGCGTGTGACGTCCGATGAAAACAACGAAGGAGGACAAAGCTTCTGTATAACCGATATGCGGATATTTATTGGCGTCAGTCATCAAAAGGCTCAGACTATAGTGGCCGGAGAGTGACAATCATGATCACGCAGAGTAAAAGCCGTCCTCACCTGAGCCTTTCGTAACTTCTCTTCAATAGGCAAAGGTAATTTGAAGGAGGGCAATGCAATTGTATAACTGTTATACGGATGTTTATTGGCGTAGTCATCAAAAAGCTCCGACTATCAGACCATACTATAGTAGCCAGCGAGTAACTAACATGATCAGGTCCTCACCTGAGCCTTTCGTAACTTCTCTTTAATAGCCGCAAAGGCAATTTGAAGGAGGACAATGCAATTGTTTAACTGATATGCGGATGTTTATTGGCGCGGTCAACAAAAGGCTCCGACTATCAGACCCTACTATAGTAGCCAGCGAGTAACTAACATGTTCACGTCCTCACCTGAGCCTTCCGTAACTTCTCTTCAATAGCCGCAAAGGCAATTTGAAGGAGGACAATGCAATTGTTTAACTGATATGCGGATGTTTATTGGCGTAGTCAACAAAAGGCTCCGATTATCAGACCATACTATAGTAGCCAGCGAGTAACTAACATGATCACGTCCTCACCTGAGCCTTTCGTAACTTCTCTTCAATAGCCGCAAAGGCAATTTGGAGGAGGGCAATGCAATTGTATAAATGTTATGCGGATGTTTATTGGCGTAGTCAACAAAAGGCTCCGACTATCAGACCATACTATAGTAGCCAGCGAGTAACTAACATGATCACGTCCTCACCTGAGCCTTTCGTAACTTCTCTTCAATAGCCGCAAAGGCAATTTGAAGGAGGGCAATGCAATTGCATAACTGTTATGCGGATGTTTATTGGCGTAGTCAACAAAAGGCTCCGACTATCAGACCATACTATAGTAGCCAGCGAGTAACTAACATGATCAGGTCCTCACCTGAGCCTTTCGTAACTTCTCTTCAATAGCCGCAAAGGCAATTTGAAGGAGGGCAATGCAATTGTATAACTGTTATGCGGATGTTTATTGGCATAGTCAACAAAAGGCTCCGACTATCAGACCATACTATAGTAGCCAGCGAGTACCTAACATGATCACGTTGAATAAAAGCCGTCCTCACCTGAGCCTTTCGCAACTTCTCTTCAATAGCCGCAAAGGCAATTTGCAGCGCTTGATGCTCGTCCCTGAGCACTTGGTTCAGGCCCTGCAACTCCGTCATATTCGTTTCATACAGCTGAATTTCTGCCCGCAGAGACGCTATAAGCGCTGTGTTTTCTGAAATTCTACAAAATAACACAATTAATTATTTTTTTATACGTCACTAGAATTTTAGTAAGAGGCATGCATCTAGCCGAATTAGGACGGCACGACCGCGGAGGTACCTCTCGCTAACACGAGACCGGCGTCCAGTTACAGCTGTGCTGTAGCGTTTCCCTCCTTTTTTTCCCTTCCTTCCCCCCAAAGATGCTCGCACCTCGGCTTGCGTGTCTTTGTGAACCCCTAGGCTATGCAGGTCAGGGCCTACCCATACTGGACAGGCTTAGAGGGAGAGGCCAGACTAAGAACAGCTCAGCTGAGAGAACCTCCACCCGTCCCTCTTAATCAGCAGATGGCGGCGTGGATTAGGACGACCGGCGTGGCGTACTACGTTGGAGCATTGGGCCCAGGGGTCCGGATGGGAACCTGGCCCCATTGCACGGTTCCGACATCGTAGTAGGGACTGTTCAGAAGCAGCCGGACAGTCCCCAAGGAGGACAAGTCTGGCCTTTTCACCGAGGCCAGCATGCTGGAGGAATCCTGTTGCTTGTAGATCCGGGACCCTCCAATTATAGCGGCTGAAGGTAGGGGTTTAGTTGGTAGGGACAATAGCCGAGCTCGACACTGTGCTCGGTTGATTCACCCGGGCTCCTGGGAAGCGTACGTAAAGGTATTGCCCTGCGATGCCAAAAAAAAAAGTCCATCTTTTTCTATCTATTCTAAAAAAGTCGGACAATACGATTGAACAATTTATATTTCTGCGGTCTTTCTATTACGGCCTGCTAGTACTTACATAACTTACTTAAAGTCAATAAAAATGTAGTTTGTATTTTAAATAGAGATTTTATTGTAATTAATTTTTTACCAAATATGAATAAATGAAGTATTCATAAGCAAGGCCGTTATATGCTCTGACAGGGTCCGGGCCTGAGCTAAGAATGGACCCCTTTTAAGGAGATAAAAATTAGGTTCCTAAAAAAATTATACAAGCTTGATAAAAGCGAGAGGCATTAAATTAAACCATATATACTATAAGTACCTACAGCTATAACTAAACAATTAAAAAAAGTTTACGACAAGTATACGAAAATACTTTTTTCAAACAAGTTAAATAGCGTAAAAATGTAATCATGCTTTGTACCGGGAAGCTACCGGGTGATTTCATTTGATGAGAAAATTCATTTTATGCCTCTCGCTTTTATCAATTTTGTATACATATTTATGAATTTTGACGGTTACCAGCAGACTTTGAAAGAAAAAAATTATCAAATAGATAAAATAAACATTTAGTATAGTTTATACCTACGGAATGTATTTCTTAAAATTTGCAAGACTATCTACATTTAGCGATTTTACAATTATGTGATTGAAATTAAGTATCTCTCAATATAGTCTTCTATACTCAGTAGGATTCAACAAATTGCAACGAAGTACCTATTTAATCAACAAGTTGCTGTTGAGTTTATCAAAGAATGTTATGTTAATTATAATATGCACCTATTATATTATGTCAGTTTTGCATCTCAGCGTAGTGTAATGCTGATGCCGTTTTTGGAGAAGTACGGAAGGTTATGAGCCGATTTTAACTTTTCACTGCTATGAAATAGTCCAAAAAGTATAAGTTGTTTAACGTAAGACCTGGCGACTATGGCGGAGAGTGGAAAACCAATCCTAGCTCAAAGCTACCACAGTTACAGCTTTGAGAATATCTTGTGTATGACGATGAGTGTTGTCGTAAAGGAGCAGGTGGCAAGAGTGGTATACCATGGGGGGGCCGAGATTCAAGAGTGATACGTTGCCATAATTGTGTCTATAATGTAATTCTTTGCAATGCTCTTTGGTAAGAACTTGTGATGTACACACCAGCTAAATACCAATTTGGAAATTGCCTTAGGTCGGCGCCTGAGTTTAGACAACATGGTGATTGCTTGCTATTGTCTAAAAGGTTTCATATTTCATCACAAGTGACAACGTGGTTCAAAATCCCTATGTTTTTTGGTGTTTGCTCAGTTCGTATTGTACTTTGCAGTCCCCTCTTAGGAAACTCTTTTTGCGAATTTGAGCCAAATGAATGTTTTCCATGGATGGATTGTTAAAAGCTAATAGCAAAAACGTCGTCATTTTCTACAATCGCTTGTAATTTGTATTGATACCTGAGACTGGGGACAATTTCGATTTTCTTTCTTCAGATCAAAATTTCCAAGCCTAAAATCTTCAAATCATTAAGTCGTTACTATCATGAGCCCACTGTGCTGCTACCGAATGCAGTTTTATCAAACCACTTATTAACTTATTTGATTCTTTCTGGCCATTACCTTTTCTGGGGTAAACATCATTTGACCTTCTCTGTGAGATAAAGGAATATTGACGAAAATGCTTAGTGTTAATTCTATCTATATCTATATCAACCATATTTAAAAGGGCACCTACCGCTAGATTGAGCGGCTTGTAAACGTCTGTTAAAATATTTCGAAACTTTGACGAAAAAAGAAAAGAACTTTACTTTTTTACTTTCCGAACTACCTAATAGGTATCTACATATAAAATGATCGGTATCGTGAAATAGCAATATACATATTTAACTTATATAGGTAGATACTTTTAACTTTTTTATTATTTTTAATAACTCTACTTTTTTTTTTATTGGCGCATGGGGCCCATAAACCGGGCCTGAAACCCCCCCAAACCCCCCTAGACCCGGCGCTGTTTATAAGTAATTAGGTTGTAAGTTGTAGCAATATCTCGTTCAACTGGACTAACAATAGCTCATTCCTCAAAATATTATGAGAAATATGGCAGTCTTTCTTGTGTAATAGATCAAAATATATCATTAGTCACACATATAATCGTAATAACAGTCACATTTTGCTAACTTCGTTATAATACGTGAATGATATCATCATTATATCAATGCATGCTTCCAATCAAATTTAAAATGATAATGTTTAATGTTTATTCTGTTTCATTTAGGGCTAGTGTGTATGTAAACAAATATAAAAAAAACCGGCCAAGTGCGAGTCCGACTCGCACACCGAGGGTTCCATAATCCAAACATAATGAATGGTTTTCAATTATTGTAACTTTACGCCTGCCGTTTAAGTTGAGAAACCTATATAAGCGGTTGCTCACACACATTTAGTAGGTAACGAATTACAGTTATAAGTTGATAATGATTTTTCCAATGATCTACATATAATTTACTAGTTTTCAGATTTATTCTTATGTTTGTGCTATAAGTTCTTACTTCTTGCCAAATTTCACAACTCCAGGTCAACGGGAAATACCCGATAATTTTTTGGTTTTCGACAAAGTACGTTTTGATACAAATTTTGTGCATAATTGGCTATAACTTTTTATTGCGTTAACTTAGAAGTGTGATTTTTTCAAGGCATCAATACGTAACTGACCTCCGTATTTGAGAAATTTCAGCTTAATCTCTTTACGCGTTTTAGAGAAAAAGGTCTTGACAGACGTACAGACAGACGGACAACAAAGCGATCCTATAAGGGTTCCGTTTTTTCTCTTTGAGATACGGAAACCTAAAAAAACTGATAAATATTGTTCTATTTAATTGTGGTCATGCGAACATGCATTTTTGTTTTATCGATTTAATTGCAATTTGGGGTAAAATGGTTAAGGAGTAATACAAGCAAGACGCTTCAATGGATTAAAAATATTAATATTTTTTGTTTAGCCTAAATAGTATTAGAAATTGAGAAA
>LUGF01038837.1:52649-64144 GCA_001625245.1 Calycopis cecrops | reverse complement strand
AACGAATTTATTTATAGTAGGATCATGCAATTTTATTAGCCAGAGATGTTCCAATGAAACATCCACAAGAAGCTAAATCATTCTGACCCAAATAATCCATTGTGGCTCCAGATGGGATAGATTCCCAGTGGAGAGTTGTAAAAAACTTAAAAAAAAAAGAGAATTATACCAACACAATAAATTTTGGTGCTGTGATCGTAGAATATATATGGCGAAGAGACAAATTTAAATATAGGAGGGATCCATTTTTAGAAATGATAAAAGTTATAAATTATGTATATACCTAAGTTTAAATAAATGATATAGATAAAAAGTTGTTGTTTAACTGTATAATATTGATAATAGGTAATCTGACTTAACTTTTAATTAAATGAATAAATTGAATAATATTAACTGTAAAATTTAATTTATACTATTTTTTTTAAATAGGCATGATGTCTGGCAGACCTTTTGTCTAATATGAATTTAAAAAGATTTTTGGCGCCATTTTACTATGTGCAAAAAAAATTAAAAAAAAACGCAATAATTAACTTCTGCCTAGTTTACGCGTGTGATTTTCTCGTTAATTTTGTGTTTGATTTTTATGTGTCGTCAAACTTCCACAAATTCGAAGTTGCATGCAGAAGAATCTGCAGGTAATTATTCCTCTCAAGACAACAGATTAAAATGTCGCAAAATAGAAAACGATAAACGATTAAAAAATTGATGTTTCTAAAGTGTGATTTTTTTACTTGGTTGGGTTAGGTTATGTTAAAAAAAGACTATGTTCATACTCAACGAGCGAGCGAAGGGAGCGAGTCCACTGTTCGTAGTGTATATATGTATTCTGTGGTCCAGTGGATTGGCAAATCCTATTTCGCTTATTCCGAACGGAGTGTAGCGCATCTCTCGCCTTAAGGGCATTACATCGCTAAAACGCGAAAAAAGCCCTAGGGTTCAAAGAAGATTCTTGATGAATCCGTATATATGTATTTACTGTGTAAAAAAATATATGTTATATTTTAATTAATAATAAATAAATTGTATTGTTTATATTTTTTATTAATAGGCCCATTTTTTAAAAATAATCAATTATATTTAATATATATTTATATCTAAATAATAGTAAATCGTAATTTTTTTTATATATTGCATATTCTCTCGATAACGGCTTAATATTCCGACATGATATTTATGTCAAAAACTTGTGATAAGTTATTTAACAATTTGTATCGTTTATTTTTTATATTACTTTTATTATTCAAAGTGTCTGCGGCGCTTGTGGCGAGTGGATGTACATGTGTTTTTTCTTCAAAATAAATTAGAAAAGTTTGCAAATTCTTATGTTTTATGAATGAAACAATATAATACAAACGATCCTTGCCCAGCTATCGCTCGTGCAAGGAGTCCACTCTGATCTCCACTCCTGATCGAAATGCGAAGACAAATGAGCAGCATATCACATAATAGTCAGTGACTACTAACATCATTGACGTCCACATGCCTAGAGAATCAGTAAATGTGATTAACACTAACCAAATGGGATGTGCATTGTACAACCCAGCAGCAATGGGCAACTCACTACTTGGATTTTTTTTATTTACGCAGGTGAATACATTTACGTATGGTACCTAAGAGCCCGGGTGGCCTCTAGACCTATGTTAGACTTGACACTTAGTGTTATACCGACTAAAGCTTTGCGGTTGCCTTCAGCCGCAATAGTTGGAGGGCATGCTGGCCTCGGCTAAGAGGCCAGACTTCTCCTTGGGGTCTGTCCGGCTGCCTCTGAACAATTCCTGCAACGACGTGAAACAGTGCGATGGGGTCAGGTTTCCATCCTGACCCCTAGCCCCCTTACAGGCGTGCCGCCAGTCGTTCCTATCCACGCCGCCCTCTGCTGAATCAGGGAGACGGGTGGAGGACCTCGATTCGAGCTGTTCTTAGTCTGTCCCCTATTCCCGAAAACTGTCCTGTAGGGGCAGCCCTGTGCGGGAAAGCTTTGGAGATCACAGAGGCACGCAAGCCCCCAATTTCGACAAGGTGGTAGCATATTCGGGGGGGATCGCACAGCTTACTACGCCGGTATTACATTTTTGTACGCAGGGGAATACGTTCCGCACCAGCCCTCGCGGAGTAAGCCCCGAGAAGTGTGGAACTCCTGCCAAATTTCCGGTTTACCCACTAAAGCCCTGATACTCTTTCATCTCGCCGTTATTGGGCTCCAAGGGATCGAGAGCATTGCACCACTAGAACCCCCGGCTTTGCCTTACGGCACCTTCAGTGCAGTTGATGGGCTTATTGTGCCCGACGTCTGCCTCTTCGGCCTCGCCGATGGGGAGTGCATCAGCTCGCACCTCTCGGTGTCTCTCGGCGGCTTTTTCTGCTGCATTATCGTTGCGCAGAAGGAGAAGAAAGCATTCCAAAATCTCTCGCTGCCCAGAATCTTACTGACGATGCACTCTTATTGACATACAGAATCTACTGAGACAGCGAGAGGCTATGGTCGCCAAGTTCCACCGCTAGAGCCAGCCTTGTAGTGGTCCCTTTAGTACAGTCTGCCAGAGTGTGTTAAGCCGTGTCGTCCGGCTCCCCATACTAATGGCAGACCGGAGCTATCTACCGTAGACGTAATGACCGAAGCACCCGTGTCCAGTCATTATCTACGTTATCCTGTACGTTAGTTGGCGCCCTAATGGTTTTTACGCCATATGGGGAGTATTCCAGCCCGATTTTACATCTCTACTTGACCCTGTCAACGCTGCCTCTCCCAGCAGTATAACTTTGCCTGGACCTTGGCGTTCATTTCTCATGGAGTGTCCATACAGTAACGTAGGTCAAACCTATGTGGTTTGCCACCACTTTTTGTGATCTTCGTGGCTAGTTTGTCTACTCAGATTGGCGACCTATACAACGCCATGCTTTTAGTGACGTCCGCGTATAGCTTACACGCCAGTATCACGTGAGCAAAGGAGATTTCTAGTAGTTCCGCCCCGTTTCGGCTGCAATGCAGCAAAGCCTACTGGCGTGTAATTCTTTTCAATATTAAAGTAATACATTTGCTAAATAAGTAAATTAGGTAAATACAACTAAAACATTGTGGCGCTACTGATTCTTGTTTAATCTTTGGTTCTTTTCAATTTGCAAGAAATTATGACACGTACGTATGTTAATAGGTGGCGCTAAAAAATAATGACTTTCATAGTGACAGATTCTATAAGGCCATTGAGCAATGTAGTACCCTTCAGGCGTAGACAGAGGAAACTTCTCTGTCTACGCCTTCAGGCCATTTTGCGTGTGTCAAATGCAGTCAGCTAGTCTTAGAAAAAAATTCTTTATGCAAAGGCAAAATATTTGGCGGATCTCTGGCGACTAAAACTGTGATATGTTAATAGATATTAACACCCTTAAGCCTCCCACACTCACGGAATACTCGATTTCAAGTTATTTGTGAAAAAAATACGGCTTAGTAATTCTTACCTAAAAACCGTTCTTTTTTCAATTCGGCGCATCTCCGGCAGCCAAAATTGCACGATTCCTCTTTACATTAGCCCCCTCTAGCTCCCCCAATTCACAGAATTATCAAATTCAGGCGACTCGTTTTAAGACCTTAACCAATAATTATATACGTATGCCAAATATTGCACACTTGAGTGAAATAAAAACGCAGTTTTTTAATATTGCAGTTTTCCCAAATGTCATTGGTTGCATAGATGGCTCACATATACCAATTCAATCGCTTGGAGGCGTGCGAGCAGAACTGTTTAGAAATAGAAAATGTTTCTTTTCTATAAATGTGCAAGTTGTTTGTGATGCTAAATTAATAATTAGAGACATAGACGCTCGTTGGTATGGATCAGCACATGATAGCACTGTTTATCATAACTCGTTTTTGCGGGCACACTTAGATAATAATGAAATTGATGGTTTTTTGCTTGGAGATAGTGCTTATCCATGTGGAAGATGTATAATGACACCAATTATAAATCCAGTTACTAATGCAGAGAGACAGTATAACCATACCCCGATTAGAACTAGAAACACCGTTGAAAGGACGTTTGGTGTATGGAAAAGAAGATTTGCTTGTCTCTCGCAAAAATAAGATTGACGCTTGAACATACATTAGCTGTAATAGCAGCAACAGCTGTATCACATAATATAGCTCTGGAACAAAATGATACAATAATTTTTGATTTAGTTCCTAACGAAGATGTTACATCTGTTGAACAACCTGCTTCTTCTCAAGGAATCCATTTTCGTCGACTGTTAGTGGAACAATATTTTAGATAGGTAGGTGTAAAATAGGGATCAAATAAAAAAATATATTTTAATAATATTTTATTAATCTCTATATATAAAAAATTCTCACGTAACACAAGTAACACGATGTTAGTTACCATACTCCTCCAAAACGGCTGGACTGAATCTCATGAAATTTTGTGTGCATATCGGGTAGGACTGAGATTATAACGTCAGAGTAAAATTATAACAATGCATCAATGTCTTATTGAATTTTTTGCTAGATTATACATTTAATTGCCTACTTTTAAAATATAAGTCCATCTTAAGAATTTCTAAAAGATTTATTATTAATTTAATTTCTGTGTCTAACAGTATTTTAGATTTTTCTAATTTTAATTGTTCATGTTGTCTTTGTATTTCTAATATATCTGACTTTTTGGCCGTGATAGCATCCTTATTAATTTGTTTTTAATTTTTTCGTTTTATTAAACTATTACTAACATTAATTATTATTATTTCATTCTCATAATATTATAACATCATATATTATATCATATATCATATATTATAATAACATATTCTCAGTTAAAGATTTTTTCGGTTTTGGTGTCATTTCGACCTCCTCAGCAACTGAAGAATCATGTCTTATGTGCATGCGAGAGCGAAGAACAAGCCATAGAAAAGCATAATTACTGGCCTGAGCGTTTGGCTTATACAGGCTTAGTTTTTGGTCACCGGCCAAATTTTCAGATTTGGTTCAGAATCGATTATACATTCGAATTATGAAATAAAAAAAATAAGAAAAAAAATATTGGTGCAGCGCGGCGACTCTTTTGATGATGCCGGAAGGCTCAAGGCGACAAAAGCAATGCCGCCGTCCTAACAACAGTTTCACGCAAAGCGTCACGTGATCGATACGTATTTAAATAATATTTAAGTGTTAATTGTAATTTTCACGCGCTCTCTTTTGCAATTGTGTCGCATCAATACTCCCATGATGAATATTACGAAATGATAAGATGTTATATTCTAAGTGGAAAAAGTCTACGATTATCGATCAGGAACGATCCCAGAGATTATACAGGACCGCAAGTTTACCGAGGCTAATAAGACTCGGGATAAACGCGCCAGTAGATAACAGATGCACAATTTTAGCCGCCAATCAGAGGTAGCTCGTTCACGGACAGTTCGTCAAACCTTCACATGCATCAGGTCGTGGTCAGAACACCACAATAACACCAGAGCTCAAAAACCCTTTGTTTGGTTTATTCGAGACGAATCCAAACAACATAACTAGACGATTCAATGTCAACCAGCATTACGTGTGGAAGCTGACTACAGGCCTGCACCCATATCATTATTAGCGTGAGCAGGCCCTTCATGATAATGATGGAAGCACAAAGTTATCAAGACCTTAAAAATAAAATAATTAGTGCCTTCAAGGAAGTTAAAAGTGATAGAGACACGCTAAATTGATTAAAAACTAGTTCATTAAAACGTGCTACGTTTTGCAACGAAAGAAACGGGCTATATTCTGAAAGTTTATTAAAATATTTGTGAAAAAATATTAAGCAAGTACTGTGGGTTAGATAGTTTTTTTATGGTAACAACATGGGGGCAAACAAGGAGTCAGAGAGTCGGAGATGTTCATGACTACTGACGCCCATAGACGCCCACCTCCATGGGCCACCGGCTACTTAAACACCGCACGAAAAACGATAGCACAACAGTCACTTTACGCCGGTCTCGTGTAAGCGAGAGGTACCTCCCCGGTCGGGCCGGCCCAATTTGGCTGCATACAAGCATACCGTGTGGCATTGCCTCTTACAAAAATGAAGAACTTAACTTAATTATTTTAATAATATGTGGATTTCAAATATTTGATTAACCTTTAGGAAAGTCTATTATAGTATTGTAAGTTGTACCTATAGTAAATAATCTAAAAAGCTCGCCAATCTATTAATAAAAAAAATTAAACCGTTGTTTTTATTAAAATGTTTATTGTCCATATAACAATTGATATGATTACATAATCTAAACATTTAATAAAAATTATTAATTAAAAACAGTTACAATAATTTATTAAAGTGGATACGAAACACAATCAGCTGTTGAGGTCAACACACTCTTCGGGTGCTAATGCGTTTAGGTATATTTACGGACCGTTTCAAATCGATGTATATGTGACAAAATATTTGTAATAAGACGATAAAATTAAAACACACCCTTGAAATGATGTTTATTTCCTTATTTTTAAATATGGCCGGTGACCAAAAACTAACCCTGTATATATGCACATACTATTATAAAACTTTCTCACTCCATCGGTGGAAGTACCTACTCGATAAACACAAACTTTTTTCCTAAGCCGACTTTACAGACCACCATTTTTTGTCTTTGAATCAAATAATTGATTCTCTATTGTAGTTATTAAATATACATAATTAAAATATCGCAGTATGTTTTTATTTTATATAGTATAAGGGGTCAAACTAGCAGTCAAGCCATTTTCGTGACTACCGACGCCTATAGACACCCGCATAGAGGTTATACAGATGCGTCGCCCTCCTTCCTCTTACACATCGCACGAAACGCGACAGCACAGCCTTGTACCTTGTTCATATTTAATTTCTTTGGCGTGACGTGTCGTAGCGACATCTTTTTGAGTATTAAACATTCTCCAAGCTACAGCGTAATGAAATAGATTGTAAAAATACTTTGAGTATTTAACCAACTGCAGAAACTACCTATAGGCTACAGGCGTTCTCTTCTGCCAAAGGTAAGTAGGTAGTAGTAAGGAACAATGTTTAGTTTCGGATTCTTATTTTATAGATATGTTATGCTGTTTCAATAAATAATGTAGAATTCGCTTACACAGATAGGTACAACGTAATTCACCAAGCATCACTATATATTAAAGATAATAGGTATATATCAATATAGATCAATATATTAATCTTTATTAAACGCGAATAATGAACTTTCGTTTGTTTTCAGATCTTTCTCATTTCTCGGATAAAAATAGAAGAACCTACTTTCTTATGGCTCGAAAGTAATTCTTTTATTGCTAACTACAAAGAACTAATCCAACTTAAGAAATTCCGTTAAACTAAGTATGTCCTTTCATACCTATTAATGCGGAAACTAGATAAATTATTCGTTCATTTCGCCTTTGAAACAACCTTTAAATTATAGATTTCAGATTCAATAATAAGTTTTCAGTAGACGTCGCTAGCTCGAGGTGCCTTTGATTTAATTCATATCTCTAATAACCGTCTGATCCCTCCAATTGAATTATTAACCAAAGTACTAAGTAAGTAAGTACTACAATAACAATTCGTATTGTACAACTAAGTGATCTAATAAGGAGGTATTAGACCAGCACCATTTACAGTAGGTACTTAAGCAATGTGTGGGCTAAAATTGGAATTAATGGACTTTAATTCTAGTGTAATATAGTGTGCAAATAATATTTACATGTCCACATTTTCTTAAGACTTTCGTTTGATTCATTAATTCAAATTGAACACACTCAACAATTCAGAAGCCTAGCCCCCAAGAAGTTAATAGCATTGACATCAGCCCTAGGTAGGATACGTCCTAATCTTGCTGGTTCTAATGCATCAGTGCGTCGTTGCATGAATTGTGAAATACATGGCAATATATTGTGCACCTGTCTTGGCTAACAGTCTATCCTGTCAAACTATCGCCATACTACACAGACCATAAAGAGGCCATACGAATGATCAGAGGATAACACACGATATCTTGTGAAGCTGCCTGCGTAATGACAGGTTCCCTATCATGGGATCTAGAGGCAAAAAATCTGCCAGATACTATTAACTGGCGCGAAGAGGAAATAGTAATTATATACTTGGACGCGGTTGAAACATGGGCAAACAGCATAGAAAACTCAAATGACCAAGAATGGTAGAAGCAATACATACAGCCTATACTAGCGCAGTGGTTGGCTCGTCAATACGGTGTATCTTTCCGACTGACACAAATCTTCGCAGACCATGACTGCTTTAGGAAGATTCTGAATGTATTTGCCAGAAGAAAACCAATCGCGATATGCCATTAATGCGACAGTTTAGAGTACACAACCCAGCATACTTAAAGGTATGTACAGCCTTTTTTTTTTTTGTAACGCAGGGGAATACCTTTACGTACGTTACAAAGCAGTCCGGGTGGCTCAATCGGATAAAGTGCCGGGCTCGGCAATTGGGTTGCCCCTACCGAGTAAGCCCCTGCGGGTGCCTTCAGCCTCTTTAATTGGAGGACCCCGGATCTAAAAGCAACAGGGCCCCTCAAGCAACAGGCTGACCTCGGTGGAAAAGCTAGACTTCACCTTGTCTGGGACCGTCTGGGACTGTCCGGCTGCCTTGGAACAGTCCCTACTCTAACGTTGGGACCGTGCAGTGGGGTCAGGTTCCCATCTTGGTCCCTGACTCCAATTCTCCAACAGAGTACGCCATGCCGGTGGTCCTAATCCACGCCGTCATCTACGAATTCGGAGGGACGGGTGGAGGACCTCCGGCATTGGCTGGTCCCACGATAGACTGGGCGATGGACCAACCATTAAACGGCCGCAGAAGACAGGGAGGACGGCAACGAGACACCGCATCTCCTCTTCCTCTGCAGCCCCACCGTCAACGTATCCCGGTTAGTCGCGGTAAACAGGGTGCACGACGACACACCGAGACACCTCTCCTTTCACGACCACTCCTCCACGGACGCATTCAGAGTGGAAAACTGGACACTCGGATCGTCCCCTCCTAAGATCCCTCTTAGCTTCACCGTGGTGGTTCCACCACGGTTACTAAGCCCCTCATCATGACAAGGTAGAGTTCCGTCGAGGGGGAGCTAGCTTACACGAGACCGGCGTAAAGTGACTGTTGTGCTATCGCGTTTCCTGCGGTCTGTAAGTAGCCGGTGGCTCATGGAGGCAGGAGAAGAGAGACAGCGCACCTGTATGGCGTCTTTTTTATATTATAATATAAAAAAGACGCCGTTGCGCTGCCTATAGAGGGCAAACGTGCAGGTCTTGCAGACGCGTTGCTGACCTTTACGGATGTCTATGGGCGTCAGTAGTCACGAACATCTCCGACTCTTCGACTGCTTGTTTGCCCCCATGTTGTTACCATAAAAAAAAACTATCTAACCTACAGTAGGTACTTACCTAATATTTTTTTCAGAAGTATTTAATTTTTTTCAAAAATATTTAATTTTTTATTTTTATAATTAATATGTCCAAATGTAGCCCGTTTCTTTCGATGCACAATGTAGCACGTTGTCTTAATATATTTTTTAATAAATTTAGTATGTTTCTATCACTTTTAACTTCATTAAAAGCACTAATTATTTTATTTTTAGGGTTCCGTATCTCAAAGAGAAAAAACGGAAGCCTTATAGGATCGCTTTGTTGTCCGTCTGTCTGTACGTCTATCAAGACCTTTTTCTCTAAAACGCGTGAAGGGATTAAGCTGAATTTTTTGTCAAATACGGAGGTCAGTTACGTCTTGATGCCTTGTATTGATTGAATAAAAAGTTATAGCTATTTATACAGACATTTTGTATGAAAACGCACATTTTCGAAAACCTATAGGGTACTTCCCGTTGAGCTAGAATTCTGAAATTTGGCAAGAAGTAAGACCTTACAGTATACATATAGGAATAAATCTAAAAATTCGTAAATAAAATTTATATCACTAGAAAAGTCATTACCAACTTATACATGTAGTTCGTTTCATACTAAATGTATGAAAGCACCCGCATATATAAGTTTATCAACTTGTCGCAGGGAAGTATAATTTTCTCAACGTCTATTACTTTTGCTCATACCTCCCGTTCCTACGGACCCCTCGGTGTGCGAGTCCGACTCGCACTTGGCCTGGTTTTTAAGATCTTGATAACTTTGTGCCTCCTCAACATAAACGCATCTTTTAATTTCGCTCCACAAACAAAAGTTTAAGACTGTTAAGTTCGGTGAAATGGCAGGCCATGGTACTGGTCCTCCTCAGCCAATCCATCTGTTGCCGTATGTAGTATTTAAATACTCACACACTGCACTGCATAGTGGAATGGGGTACCATCTTGTTGGAAGTAATGGTTGCTAAGTAGATACAGAGGTACATTTTTTAGTAGGTAGCTTGTCTATTACGCCACCTATCATGTCTATGTAGGTACCACCCGGCAGCCGACCTTCAATGAAGACAGGACCCACTAAAACGTACAAGCCGAAACATTTCCGCTGAAGCGTTCTTGGTGGTGACAGCTTCTTATAACATTAGGGTTACTTAAAGCGCAAAAGTGTTCATTTCGCCTGTAATAAATGCCCACTCACGTAAACAGGTACTCGTCGGTCCATAAAATATAGGTTGCGTCTATGTTTTGCAACAACCACGCACAAAACACAGTTTGCTTGGATCCATCATTATCATGAAGAGCCTGCACACGCTGATATATAATGACATGGGTAGGCAGGCCTGTAGTGTGCAACAGCTTCCACACGTAATGTTGGCTGGCATTGAATAGTCTAGCGGCCTCGTTGGTACTGGCACGTGGATTCGTCTCGAAAATTTCTCTGCTTAGAATATAACATCTTATTATTTCGTAATATTCGTCATTAGTATTTATGCGACATAATTGCATTACGCAATTATTTTTCATCTTTATTTTATTTTATAAATCTAATGTATTATCGATTCTGAACCAAATCTGAAAATTTGGCCGGAGACCAAAAACTAACCCTACAAGCTTGATAAGAGCGAGAGGCAATGAAATGAAACCACATAATTATACTATAGGTGCCTACAGTTAATCCGAAACTATTAAAAAAGTTACTGACAAGTATACGAAAATACTTCTTTCAAACAAGTTAAATAGCGAAAAAATGTAATCATGTTTTGTACGGGGCGTACAGTGAACGGCTACCTCGTGCGGAGTGAATGTCACCGGCCGGCTAAACTATTGCTCCGATTGATCTGATTTTTGTCGTGTAGCCTGCTTTTACACTAAATATGTGGTTTCATTGAATGTATCTCGCTTTTATCAATCTTGTATATAGATCTCCATCTATGCGTCTTTACGCGTCCTATACGTATGTAATACCGTCTCCATTAATACTCATTTATTGATGAAATGTATTTCTAAATGTTTGCTTTTAGGTTCTATTTGTAATTTCATACGTCTCATACTCTACGTTTAAACTACAAAATGTTATTGGGATTCTTCAATTTTATAAAATATATACGGCTTAACGTGCTATGCCTCGA
>LUGF01038837.1:40317-52054 GCA_001625245.1 Calycopis cecrops | reverse complement strand
TATTTGTATTTTCATACGTCTCATACTCTACGTATATACCACAAAGTGTTATTTGGATTCTTCAATTTTATAAAACATATACGGCTTAACTTGCTATGCCTCGAATAGCTCGTTAAGCCGTCGGTGCTGCGTTGGTATTTTATTTTATGGTATAGGGATAGTTTTTCTCCTTATCTCCTTCATCATCTTTCTTCATCTTGGGTGCGTCAATTTAAATTGTCATAATACTTATTAGTATCACAAAATATTTTTTGTGATTTCTGTAAAGATTCGAGTAATGTATTGCCATAATTACAAAAAAGATCATCGACAATAGTTTACTTAAAGACAATTTATCCGCTATATCGTCGAGCGACCTCGATAGTATACCGGACGTAAAAGACTCCCCCAGATAGCCCTTAAAGCCTCGTCCTTGCTCACAGATCACCGGGTAGTCATAATTAAGAATGAAACGAACTTACCTTGTGATGTTTGATGTCTAATTATACGAGCGTCTTGACCGAAGATGATTACAATTTACATGCAGCAGTTTTTTTAATTGTGGCTATTTATTTTACTAATTTCCCACTCCTATGCAGCCCGCCATATTGATACGACGACTCTCATTATTTAGAGCCCTTTTTTGATAGGTCTCGGGATTCGTTAAGAATAAGGTTATTGGGTAGGTAATCATCTTCGGTCAAGACGCTCGTATAATTAGACATCAAACATCACAAGGTAAGTTCGTTTGATTCATAATTATAGATACTGCGCATCGCATCGAAAAAATAAACATATTCTTATGTAGCGATCAGTATAATATAAATATTATATTTTAATCTTTGTGTAGGTACATAATATAACAATAATGCAGTAATGTCTCGACAAAATCATAATTAACCTATTAATACAATATTAATCATAAATTATTACATTAACTTTGAAACAAAGTGTTTACGAATTCATTCGCATTTGATTTTGACACCCCTTTATTAAAATACTTTAAGAAAACATTTGGAGATTCGCACCAGCCTGCTTTCCGAATAACTTTGAGATTAACCCCTGCTCTATGAGCAGCCGATGTTGAAACATGTCTTGTACTGTGCGCACCGTACAACTTTATATCAATACCACTTTTTCCAAAATTGATTTAATCTAGTGAGATAAAGTTTAAGAACCATCCTTTTTATGTGGTTTTTGATAACTGATAAAAAGCAATTTTACTTGTAGACGTAAAGAATGCGTTCTATCTATGTATGATTTAATACACAGTTGCTGGGCATATTTTAGGATTTTCTCTAAAGTACGGTAACACAATAAACGGCTGAGGAGAATTTGATCTTGATGTTTTTATTAGATTATCAACTTTAATTTGATTTTTTTCGGAATCAATCGTTATATTTTGAATTTTAATAAGGCTTAGTGTCTGCTTTCGTTGTGCAGATGCTAATGCAAGGAGTGTTATCGCCTTTAGAGATAAATCTTTTAAAGAAATCATATCATTAATGTAAATAGTAAGTCACTATTGAAATAATTTAGTACTTCGGATCCCCCTTTATTAAAATACTAATAAAAATTCGGATCCCAGGTAGTATCGTATTTTGGTTAAGGAGGTTTCATACGAAAAAACATTTAAAAAACCTCATAATTAAATCATCACATGTAATTAGTTGGCCAATCAGTATTGATAACGCTGAACGATAGCTATTTAATGTACTGTAGCCTGCATCTGAATTAAATCTGTCCGTTAAATATTCTATCAACTGTGTAACATTGGAATCGCAATAATCTAAATCATTATTCTTACAATAGAGCCACCATGATTTTAATGATGAATTATGTTGGTTCAATTTATTCGTAGAAAACGAAGCCATCTATGACAAGAGATACATTGGAAATAACACGCCTCAGTAGCGTCTGCCTGATAATTTCCCTGCCATCAGTATTAGATCCTTGTAGAGTGGAGGTTGTTCTCTGAAAGGAGATAACAATAAATTTTTATTCGGTTGAAAATATAGCACTTCCGAAACAAGCAAGTTTGTCCATATCGGATACCACGGCTGCGTGGGCCAATAAGGGACAACAACAATTCTTTCTGCTTAGTTAAATTTAATTATATGTAGAACTTTAGAAAGTAGTCTAAATGGTGGAAAAGCATAAAAACTTAAGTTTTTCCAATTAAAAGGTAAATGCATCTACAATTTCAGAATTCGGATCTTACTTTCGAGAAGCGTATCTTTGACATTTGTGATTTTGATTAATAGCAAATAAATTAAATTCAGGTGTCCCAAAGTAATCCCTTATTTGGCGAAATGCGTAATGAGCCAGTTCCCATTCAATGTCAGTGTTAAATGTTTGATAAGATTCGAAATCTGCTACTGAGTTCTTATTGGATTGAATATATGATGCAAAAATATGTAAATTTCGTTTTTCACACCATTGGCATATATCGCGTGCAATTTGGTTTATGTGTGTGAATTGTATACCTAGCTGTTGTATTGTCTATTCATAATAAAATATTGCAATTACTAAATTGTGAGGTAAAAATTTTGAGGCTGTAAAAGGCGGCAAGTAATTCAAGTGTATTTATATGTAATGCTATTTGTGAATGATCCCAATGCCCATGCGCTGTTTCACCATTACAAGCTGCGCCCCATCCTGTACTTGATGCATTGCTAAATATTAATTTATAATATAATTTTCATTCCTAAATAAACAACTTGATAAATCAATGTTATCTCTCCACCATATGAAATCATTTCTTAAATGATCTGATAGTGTCATAGATCTGTTATAGTACACAAGTAAAGTTAAGGGCCCAATATTTTTCTCTTTCAAATCATTTTATATAGAGCCATCCGTAGCTGACGGCGGGAGACGCTGACGTTAGTAAACCAACATAACTAGCTAATTTTCTAATTGTACATTGTTTGGTTTTTAGTAATTTTTTTGTAATTTTATATGTTCTTTCTTGTCATATGGTAAAGTCAACAGCATTTTTGATAAATCAAAATTAAAACCTAAAAATAAACATCACTTCATTGGGTGAATTTGGCCTTTAGCTTCATTAATCAAAAAACCTAATTTAAGTAGTAGATCCCTGGTTATTTGAATGTTACTAAAACATGTATTATACACAAAAACATTTCCGATACACAAAAAATCGTCAAGAAAAAATTTACTGATACATGCCCTAAAGAACGTAAATGATATAAGAATGTCTTTAATAACTTTGTAAAAACATAAGGCGCGGTACAAAGAGCAAACGGTAACACATTAAACTCGAAAGTTGATTATTGAACATTTTAGATAAAATGGTATTTGATAACCTTGTATTCAGGATAAAATAGTTTATCGTCGGTAATGCGAGACCACTCATGAAAAAAATATTGAAGCCTGCCAGCAATAGGTAAAGACGTATTCATATCAGTGTAGTGTACCTGTGACGAAATATTCAGCGCCGTCGAGTTACGGGTTGTACCTCGAGCGCTGTTGAGTCATCTCTGGAGGGGCGCGACGAGCGGCTCGAGCCGGAGGCGCGAGGTGGTGCCGATGCTGGTAGCGGCCGCGGCGGTGGTCGCCGATAAGGTTGCGGGAACACTCGCGACTCGGCGGCCTGTTGTCGCGGTGTCCCCCGTGCGTTTTAAGCCCCGTGCCGGGTTGTGGCGTCAGGCTGTAAGGCGCAATACACACTGAGCCCGCCGGGCCGCCGACAAAGCCCGGCGACACAACCCGGCGGCCTGTATGAAAATAATCATGTTGGCAACATGTGCCTACGCGTGTTACCCGCCGACATGTTGGCGGCTTGGGTACGCTTGCGCTCGCCCAGCTTAGTTCCCTTTGGAGCAATCCAGTAATAAACATTCCACAAGCTGCTATCAACAAATCACTGCCATCGTCCATTTTTAAGATTATTTCTATTTACTGAATTATCTAAGATACACCACCAAAATCTCAAGCCGCCGACCAAATTATCCGACTTGTAATAAGTGAAGCCGCCAACTAGACCGCCGACTAAAAGTTGCCGACATATGTCGGCGGCCCGGCGGGCTCAGTGTGTGTTGGGCCTAACCGTCTGCCACTGTTAAATCTCAACTCAGACGCGGACATTGATATAGTCTTAAAGATTTCAGGTGTTTCCACAACAAAAGTTGATCGTCTATTTTCGTGTTTTTTATGACTTATCGTTTTTGCTTGTTAATTGAATTAATGATGGCGAATCGTCGCGAAAGAGATTCTTTGTGATGAGTATCACACAACAGCCGCCCGGCGTCACTCAACGTTTTTATAATCTCTTGTGGAATAATATCCGTATGTGTTAAAGCTAGGTTCAACGCCTTGCCGGCGGAGATACAGCTAGAGAGTTGATTTTGCTTTTGTTCGCTTTACGAATCCCTCTTAACATTAATATCGGATAAAGCCGACTTTAATTCTGGGTTGGGTGTAGGTGCCTTCATATTTGTGCAATTTTCGGCCGGTAAATATTGTTTTAAAAGATCAACTTTTTCATTTTTTGCCAGACCGTTGGTTTAAATTTATATCCACGTGAGGGCAAATCTTTGTGCAGATTTTCTCCGAAACATATGTCATGTGTTGGGTCTGAGCCTAATAACTGCAATATGTCGGGATCCAATTCGTCGTTTTCGTCATTCACCTGTCTAATATCGACTGGTGCCTCATATGGGATCTCGTCTGTAAATACATAAACGTAACTTAGTTACAATGAGGTGCCCATTAAAATGTTGTCAGTAAATACACAAATTGGGACTATCATTTACCATATTATACATATGGTGTCGGGATTACCTACTGCTGTAATATTTTTATAATGTAGGTAGATTATATTATCCACACACAATTTATGTCGGAATAATTGATATTTAATATCTTATAATATACTATATCCACTCACGGTTTACGTCGGGATATTTAATATTAAATATATTATAATGTACCATATCCACACACGATATACGTCGGGATATTTGATTTAACTATTTAATAGTGTACTATATCCACACACGATATACGTCGGGATAGAATTTCCACACACGATTTACGTCGGGAGAATAGTTATGCGAGTTCAACCGGACCACACAAAAAGTATGGTGGGTAGGTGAACGTTCTTGGTAATGAATTTCTTTACAATTTGCCTTAGTGCTTACCTTGTATTTCTCGATCACTGGCATGTGCTTCTGAGAATTGGTGATTTGAATGTACAGGAGATAATGTAATATCACTTTTAGTTGAATCGTCGGACGATGATGATACAATTCTTCTTCTCTTTGTGCCATTTATTAGATTTACTTTTCTGAGCACTCTATTCACTAAATCGTTTTCATTCCTATCTGATCGCTTTCTTTCACCCATTTTTGTTGAGAGAGAAGCAAGACGTGCGACTCGGACAACACAAAAACGCGTGATGAGAGTCGTCAGGTATCAATATGGCGGACTACATAGGAGTGGGAAATTAGTAAAATAAATACCCACAATAAAAAAGCTGTAACACGTACTGCTGCATGTAAATTGTAATCATCTTCGGGAGAGATGCGAAGTATGATAATAAACTATAAGATAAACTCTTTGAAAGAGATCTCAACGGTCCACTCGGACAGCTTAGCTTTCCCAAAAGACATTAAGGATATTTATAGGAGAAAAAATGCGTCCAAACGTCTGTACGACCGCCATTCGAGCGAAGAGTGCAGAGTGGCCCTCCATCAGTTAGAAAGAGAAGCAAAAAGACAATCAACCAATTTCGGAACGGGAGATGGGGACGGTTCTTCAGCGATCAGTCCCCCTCTCACGACGCATCCTGGCCTTTAGCTAGGGTCCTTAAGACCGAACCGTCAGGAGGCATGCCCCCACTCAATCGTCCGAACCAGTTACCTGCACTAGAGGATGAAGATAAAGCCGAATGTCTAAGCCCTAGACATACTTTTCAGAATAGTACTGGTTATAAACAGCTATCTGACGAATAGGCAATTCCCTTACCAAGTAGAAGGTATACTGTCCTCCCCCCGACCCTTGTGAGCCGGTGTCCCTCAAGGATCGGTTGTCTCTCCCACTCTATAACCTGTACACTAGCGATATCACGCACCATCCCAGCGTATAGCTGGCGTTGTTCGCGGACGACACTGCCCTGTACATCAGTCATCCGCAGCCCAGTAGGGGAGCCAAATTACTCCAGGAGGCCGTTACTAGCCTTGGTAACTGGTTCTCAAAATGGAGAATCGAAGTAAGTGCGGAAAAGAGTAAATCCATGCTCTTCTACCGCACTTCCTCCAAAAAATCTTATACGCGTAAAGGCAACATGCCCCCCATCCGACTTTACGATAACGTTGTACCGAACGTAGAAACCGTCAAATACCTCGGAGTCGCATTTGGTAGGATGATGACCTTTAAAAATCATGTTAGTAAAGTCCTGAAAATAGCATATTAGGTATGTTCTTTTCAAATTTCAGTTTCAGCAAAATGACGTACCGTCTAAAGCTCACTTTGACATGTACCCGTCTGATTATGTCGTATTGCAGTGTTGTCTTCGCGCAAATATCCCCTCCCCAAATCAATAGGCTTCAGATACTCCAGAACCGTTTCTTACTAACGGCCACTGGAGCCCCTTATTACATGCGGAATATCGACCTTCATTGTGACCTCCGATTAACCTCGATTAGAGGTAATTCCAAAGAACTTTCCAAAAAGTTCTTTGAACGGTCCTTAAATCACAATAATAAACTTATTGTTGGAATACGATTCGACGCTGATAACAGTCTCCCGATATAAGCGTCCCAAGCACATACTTTTGGACGAGGACGACCAGATAGCAATAGCAGTAGTTCATCTTGTTACACAAACAAACACACCAAGACAAGCATCCGCAGTAAAAGGCCAATAGGGCCCCTAACTAACTGATAGCATTGATTTTAGTCTTAACTAGTTAGCTCCTCACGACCTGAGTCCGACACACCCTTCGGGCCCTCGGGGTCCGTTTGATGGTGCGTAAATGTATTTTACCTGCTAGCATTAATACAAAACCTACGCTGCCCCGAATCGGTCGGGGCGAAGACATCTCACATTTTTATGTTCACAGTAAATGAAAATTGACTGACAGAATGACCAACTCATTCAAGGTTCAGGTCAAGGTTCTTTTCAGGACCGCTTCTTGTTTCACGTCGTCGATAATCCTTTCGGAGTAAGTGCTTCGTGTTTCGTTCGGACAATTTATATCGCTAAAACACTTCTTTTCAGAATTATGTAATTCACGTTTCATTCGAACACGAACGTTATAACTTGTGGTTATCTTCTTGGTAATCTTTTTGGTGTAAAAGTGGAAATGGTATTTTTGTGGTAGTGGTGCAAGGTCTATAGTAGGTAGCACTACTATATTGTGTCAAACCTAAATCGCAAAGAATTAAGCTGCGAAACATAATATAAGAAGAACTAACTGGTTGTAACTGGGTGTGTGTGTGTGTTCGTGTGTGAGTAACGTGAAGTGTAAGCGCGAGTGCTACTAAAATCAAAGAATTACTTTACTATAAACAATAAATTTTCAGTTTGAATTATAATCTAGTTGTGACAGCCAATACATAATGTATTGGCTGTCACAACTAGATTATAATTCAAACTGAAAATTTATTGTTTCTTAAATTTAGTAGTGCTAAAGGATATTAGATGCGAAATATTTTTAGTTGGGATCTTATTGTAAATGCGTGGCGCTATGAAATTGGGCAAGGCTGGATCTTGTTCTTGGGACATCTGTATCGTCTTTTATTAGTTTTGAGCAGAGAAATTGCAGTTTTCCTGTGGTATTTCACAAGTGCTTGAAATGTAAATAGTTTATGAACAGACAGTATGTACTTTTACTAATATGTCACTATGTGTACTTCTTTTGTCGGGTATTGATATGGTAGGGACATAAGGACTTTGAGTACTGTTTTTTGTGCACGTTCCAGTTCATACATGTTTTTGATGCACATCCCCAGGACTTGATGCAATACATCACCACACTTTGACACAGAGCTTTGTAGGTTTGTATGAGAATCTTTCTGTTAGCTACGGTTCTTAATTGCTTAAATACATATATTAATTTTCTTAACATGTTCTTTCCAACTTAAGGACGCATCCACTTGTACGCCTAAATATCTACTAGACCTAGACTCTATCAAGACAATCAGAACTATATTGAATGATTGAGTATGAAGCTGTCTAATTGTCTATTACATGGTAATGTGTGCAATGTGATATTGAGGTTGCTTGGTGGGCCGTAAGTAGATGATTTGGCAAATCATATATGTTTTGTCTTTGAGATATTTAGTGTAAGAAGATTATGATCAAGCCACTTCACAATATTTTGCAGACATAGTTCAGCGATCTTTGAGAGCGAAGTATCTTTGAGTGATTGTTTTAGAGAGCGATGCCACCGTTCGATTATTTCGTTGCTTTGTGGATGGTACGGTGTAGTTCGAGTTTTTTCAATACCCATGATGTACATGAATGAGTTGAACAGGAGTGACTCGAACTGACGACCTTGATCTGATGTAAGCGTTGTCGGATATCTGAATCGTGCAATCCAGTTTTCGTACAGGACTCGTGCGACGATATCAGCTGTTATTTCGGCGGTAGGTATTGCTTCGGGCCATCTTGTGAATCTGTCGATCACGGTAATAGGCAGCGAAGTCCTTTGGCTGTTGTAGATAGTGGTTCGACCAGTTCGATGTGGATGTGACGGAACCGGTCGCTCGGCAGGAAATTTTAAACGGGACGGACGTTGACAATGTAGGCACTGCTTAGCCCACTCGCCTACATCGGTGAAGAATTTGATAGTCACAATTTTCCATGTTGCGCGCACACCGGTATGACTGAGGTTCTGCACTGAATCGAATGCGGATCTTCGGTACGATGTAGGTAGATATGGGCGTATCGGTTGAGTAGACGTTTCGCAGTATAGTTTGCTGTTGCAGTGAGGTATATTCATGTACTTGAGTGATAGGTTATCTTGCCTCTTCATTTGTTGTATAGTGCTGTCATCGTTTTGCGCTTGAGCTATTTCTCCGTAGTTAAGTGAAAATGGACAGGTGACGGATTCAATGCGGCTGAGTGCGTCTGCAACAGGGTTGTTTTTACCACTGATATGACGAATGTCGGTGGTAAATTCACTGATGAATAGTAGTTGGCGGGTTCTTCTCGGTGTTTCGGAGGGTAAAGGCGTTTTACATAGTGCGAACGTAAGCGGTTAGTGATCTGTTTATATAGTGAGATCACGGCCTGCAAATAATTTTCTGCAGTGTTTCTGCAGTAAGTATGTAGATTGCTAGTAGTTCCCGGTCGTAGTTACCTACTATACTTGATCTGAGCTTCTGTGAATTTCTTAGAGAAGTAGCCAAGTGGTCGCCATTGGTTTTGCACATATTGTTGTAATACGGCGCCTGCAGCGGTGTCCGATGCGTCGCAAAAAAGTGCGATTGTAGAGCGTTGTGAACAGAATGGGTGAGTAAAGTTACATTTTTTATGCTTTCTTTACAAGTGTTAAATGCTGTGTTAGAATCGTCCGTCCAGTCGATTTTTGTGTTGTCTGCTTTTTTCGTATTATGCAGATATTTGTTGAGTGGCGCTTGAATAGATGCGGCATTCGGAATGTTTTCGCGGTAAAAGTTTAACAAACCGAGAAAGCAGCGTAGTTCTTCGATTGCAGTTGGTTTCGGATAGTCGGATATAGCTTGAACCTTTTTTGTTGGTGGTTTAATACCGTGTTTGCATACGATATAGCCCAAAAACTTCACTTCTGGTTCTCCGAGTACACATTACGATTGATTTATAGTGATGCCGTATTCTACGAGTTGTTGTCGGAGAATGCGTAGGTACTGGCGGTGCTGGCGGTGCTCGTGGACTTTAAGTTGTTGATATGTGCGGCTTAAATCAAACGTATTGAAGATTTCTTTGACGGCGAGTTGGTAGGTGAAGTCCATGATGCGTGGGATAGAGTATCTAGGAGTTAAGTCGGCGGTAGCCACTGTAGACGCGAAGATCTCTATTTTTCTTCGGTACGATGTGGAGTAGGGATGACCACGGACTTTTGCTTGGACGTCAAAGGCCTTGATGCATCATGTTCTTGAACTCCTTTCTCACTTGTTCGTAGTGGTGAGGTGGTGCAGTTCGTGCTCGATAAAAGATTGATTGCCCTTTGGTTTCAATGAAATGCTCGACGTTGTGCTTGGGGCTTAATTTCATTGCAGTCAGGCTGATAGTGCTGGGATATTATTGAGTATGTCGTGGTATGACTGTTGAATGTCGATGCTGCCTATTGTAGATATGTTGGTAGCTCGAACGGTTGATTTTGACGATAAGTTACTCCGTCTATAAGTCTTCTGTTTTTGATGTCGACGATCAGCTGGTGATGTTTGAGGAAGTCGGCTCCGATTATTAGTTTGTCGGCTTTTGCGATGATAATGTTCCACATGAAAGCGCGTCGTAGGCTGAAGTCAAGCTCGAGATGCTTTTCACCGTAGGTTGGAATGATTGTGTTGTATGATTGGCTTCGCCGTTTGTCCTTTTTTAGGCGGTATGACTGATATGTTCGCGCCTGTGTCGATAAGAAGATTGCGTTTTCAAAGCGGCGATTTCAAAAGACGGCTCCCTGAGTTCGTTGACGAGCAACTGAGTGGCGTCCGCAGAAGATGGTGGTGCGCTGTTGACAGCTGCTATCTGCAGTCCGTTGTGCGTCTGCATTATCTTATCGGCGAGCTCATCTAACGCTGTCTGCGTCTTAAAGGTTTTGCTCACCGCAAGCACGGAACGTACTTGCGGTGGTAAATGGTTTGTCTACATTAATCTCAGGGTGGAATCTGGAACCTCGGCGGCCTCTAATTTGAGGAGTTAGGAGGGCTTCTTATCGCCGAGATCAATACGGAGACCAGTTTCTGGAATTGGCGATTATCCGACTCTTCGTAGGCAGTGATGAGACGTTCTTTCAGCTTAATGTACATTTCAGTTTCGGGCGGATTATACAGTAGATCTGTGATTTGTTCTAAGTCCGTTTTATCGAGTTGAGCGATGACCATCTGCGCTAGTTGTGATTGGCTCTTCTTTAGCTTGTTTGTGGCTGCAAAGCTGATGAACTATAGACGAGGCCACCATAGCACCAAAATGGTGGTATACTCAGAGACAGGGTCATTTTAGAAATCAAGTGCTATCAAAAGACAACGAAAATTTGCCAGCATTAGGTTCACATTTCAGCCACTAGTTAGCGTGGCAGTCTATAAGCTTATTCCCTTGTGATATTGCTATGCTATTCATCTGATTATGCAAAATTTGTTCCCTATAAATACAACTATATAACAAAACTATCAACACTCCGTGAACCAAAAAACGAGTTGATTTTAATTTCAAGTATAATATTTTTTGAAACACCCTAACAACTGTAACATCATGTAGGGGAAAGGTCCAATCAAAAATGAAACGTCTCCTTTGGAATATGAGATGAAGATATATTATATTACTTACAGTTTGAACTTTAAACATTTTAATTAAAATTTTAGCTTATCCAGTGGACAGTGAAATCCTATAATTCTTAATTATAAATTTTGCGATCCTTGTTGGCTTGATTTTGAATTTACCCAAGTACCTAATTTAAACTATTTCACGACAAACCTACTTTCATATAGCTAATCAAAAAAAAAACAAATCAAAACCTTTTTTTTGTTTTATTAATTTTATTGATTGTATAAGAATTTAATATACTTAATATGAAAATAAGGAGCGCTAC
>LUGF01038837.1:20080-35591 GCA_001625245.1 Calycopis cecrops | reverse complement strand
TCGCGGGAGATAGGGTGCACGGCAACGACACACCGAGACACCTCTCCTCCCGCGACCCCACCTCCATGGACGGCAAGCGTCCAATGGACGCATCCAGAGCGGGCCTGGGCAAAGCCTACTCGACGCGTCCGCACCCGGGATCCCTCTTAGTTCACCGTGGGAGGCAAGCTCCAACCACGGCTACTAAGCCCCCTCACCGCGACAAGGTGGAGATCCGTCGAGGGGGAGTCTAACTTAGCCTGCCTAACACTATTTAATGAAAGAAATACCTTACGTTCCTCCTTTTGCTTCATTTTCGGGTTTGTTTGTAAGAAGGGGCTTAGTAGCTCTGGCGTCTACATAGTAAATCAGATAATCTTCTTTTGAAAGGCACCTTTGTGAATCAACGCGCACTAATAGTTTTTTTCATGTCTTGATACTTCCCAGGGCAGTTGCTGGCTTCTTTAATCACAAGCGAGATTTCGGTGCCTAACTAATCCCGGCCTTGGAGTAAATAGTCTATTCGCCTTTTTTCAATTTATCGCTCAGGTCATCAAAAGTTTTGGTAGGCCAACCCGGAGTGGACCCGGACTGCGGATGGTGGACAATCACTTTACATTTGAAATCTTCAGCCAAGTAAGCAGAATGGTGGCCCAAGCAATGTTTATGATTGTTTCTGGAAGTTTTCCATTTTTCAGCAAATTTTTAAAAAGTTCTGCTATAATGGTTTCTTAACTCTTTCCTGGAATCATATCTGATACCCAATAATACATGTCTGATCGTTATATATTCATATAATGCACTGATTCGATTTCTTTTGGGTGTTTACGCCATTCTTCCAAAACCTATTTTCGAGATGGTTAATTCGATCTCTAGAAAAAAAAATTAAAAAAGTAGTTGTGTTTTTTTGTGCTAACAAATACAGATATGATGTTAAAAATATCAACCCAGGGGAAAAAGAGGAGAGGTCCATCAAACTTTAAAAACCATTAAAAAATATTAAAATTTTGCAATAAAGCGTGTCTTGTAAATGGTGGGAAAAAACTATAGGTAGATTATGTATGAAAATAAGAAGTACATACCTTCAGCTACAAAATCCATGATTTTTTTTAAGTATAAAATTCACTACCACATGACATTTCTCATTAGAAGTTAATAACACTTAGAACTAATTAACACTTTACTTACCCCTTATTTTTATATCTGCCCTCATAAGCTTATCAGTGATTGAATCGTGTGCAAAATATTTCTTAGAACCGAGCTACTGCGGATATTGGCTACCTACTTAGATTACTAGTTTTTGGAAATTTGAAAGTGGCTTTTGTCCAGCTAGCATGTTTAGGATGAAACACTGTGCAGCGGCCTAAGCGGTAGTATACGAATTTACGAGACCTTAATATTTCTCTCTCTCTCTCTCTGACCATGGTAAAATATATATCTGGTGGATCTGACATCTGACACAGATATACGCTGAAGCAGCCTTATCCAGTGAGCACCTGGGGCGTGCGTCTTCCTTCTCGCCATACTATCCGTTACCCTCTAGTGGAATATGCTAGCCTCGTGTCCTTCTCTCTTCAACAAAGAGATAGATACACTTCGGCAAGCGCTTCCGTCTCTAACTTTCACGGGCCATCGGCGGCAAGAGCTGTCGCTGCTGCGGCCACCCAGGAGACCATATAGTACCCCCGAAAACCCTCACTGCAATGAACGCTGCGCTTAATGCAGCTGGGCCTTGTTGGCTGCAGCGAGGGCATCCACACTGACAGGAGCCCCGTACAAGGCCAGACACTAGATTCTCTCCCATGTTGGGATACTTAGGAAGCTAAACCCCACATAAAAATTAAACTCACTTATTTTATTCTGAATACCTACCCGATTTATCCGAATTAGAATTATCCAAATTAGACATTTCCAAATATTTATTTGGACTCTTCGCTCGATGTTCTCTTGATGTTTCCGGTTTTTCCGAATCCTCATCCTCGTCATCTCTCCAGCTATGAGTTCTCAATTTCTTCTTGCTTATGTCCTCGTCTTAAGTACACCACCACCACCACCAATGGTAAAAGAGAATATAATATTAAATTAAAAAACTCGCCTAGTCAAAGCTTAAGATTCATATTTTATAATTTTTAATATATTTTAAATACCTAATCTGGCCATAAGTTCTGATACAAAGAAAAAAATATTTTTTTAAATTGCAAATAAATTTTATTACTTGTACAGTGTGTTATTTAATAAACAAATATAAAACAGTTGAAAATATAAAAGGTTATTCCAGTGGTCTCCATTGGCTGCTATACAGTCTTTTAAACGTTAAGGCCAGTTATCAATAGAAGCATGAACTCATTCCACGGGTAAATTCTTCACTGCCAATCGTATATATTGTTTTAGGGACTCCAAATTATCATGGCGTTTAGAGCAAGCTTCTCTAAAACTGAAAATAAATCACAATCCAACGAATTAAGATAGGGACTAGACGACGGCCAGTCTTCAGTTATGATGCAGTCCGCGATGTTGGCTTCCAACCAAGACTGCGTAGATCGAACTTTATAACCCGGTGCAGAATCTTCCTGGAAGTACTTTACTTGTTTTGATACCTTTTTCACAAAAATATGGCTCTGTCACTCCTTCATAGCTAACACCCCACCAAACCATCACTGAAGTTGGATGATGCCCACGTTGGAATCTGTCGACTAATTGGGAAGCTTCCTTTGAGCATAAATACGGTCATTTTGTTAGTTAAAATGTTGCTCAATTGTAAAAATTTGGTTGCTGCAGTAGTTGTTTCGATTTACCATCTTCAACTTTAATTTGTCAGTTAAAAAATCACCCTTGACCAGTATGTCTCTTATAGGCTGCAAGTCCTAAGTCATCTCTTAAAATATGCGACATGGCTCTAGGTGCTATCGTTATTTCTCGAGATAAAATCTTTTGAATTCGGACAGTGTTTTCTTCGAATTCTTTCCCTTACTGCTTTGACTACCTTTTTCGTACGAACATTACGTGGACGGCAAGATCCTTCTCTGTCACAAACAGAGTAAGTCTCATTGTACCTATTAATAGCCCAATACACAAACATTTGACTAATTAATACCAAGTGTATAGAGAGTATTAAAAATTGCATTTGGCTTCATATCTACTTTGTGTATTGCAATCGCAGCGATCCTGGTCTCTATATCACAATGTTTACACAATGTTTTGACGCCAAAATGAGAAAACACAATGAACAATCTTATAAAAATGACAGATTCCAAATTCAAATGTATTATTTTTTATTTTAATTGTAACAGTATTTATGGCCGGACTAAGTAATATTAATTAAATAAACTACTGTTATCAACATCTTAGATTAAATATAATACTGTTAGGATAAATCTGCACCCTGGCAACATTAGTCGATGATGTCCACTAAATAGCATGTAGGTAGTGACTTGTAATGTGATAAATTTATAGGACGCGGGTAACTGACAAATCACGCCACTATAAAAGGTCATGTTTGCCCAGTGTTGGGAGGATTTACATTCTAATCGTTGACCTGGAAGGTATTCCCGCTGTACTGTAAGTTTGTTCAGTAGTAGAGTATTTCTAAAAGTGCTGTAGAAATTATGTTAATCCTGACTTTAATCATTATCTTAGAATGAGGTTTCTTGGTTATTCTTTTGGTTCAATCAAAGAGCTATAGTTTTCCGAATAATCGGTAAAGTAAACGATATCAAGCTCACTATGCTTTTTATTTCTATTTCCTACTCCTGGTCTTCTAAGAATACAATCTACATACTCTTCTCACAGTACCTACAATATACTCTATAGTATTATGATTAGAAAAAAAAGTATTTCAATATATATTACAAATAATTATAATTGAAATAGCTTTACCTAAGTAACTTTTAAACTTACCTTCTTCTTCTCGACCAATTCGTAGACCTTTAGTACTTCGAAAGAAGCCGCGTTCATCTGTAAAGTTTCTTAAATTTATTGGTATGTAAGTATTATCTCACCACATCCTAACTTTGCTACGCATGTACTCATTCATGGGTATAGGCAAAAATAATCAAACTTCAGATCATACTTATACATACAAACATCAGATAGATTTTTGTTTTATTATGGTTTGGTTATCTATAACATACAGCATCTCCAGACGCACCTATAACAATAATACTGATTTTTAGGGTTCCGTAGCCAAATGGCAAAAAATGGAATCCTTATAGATTCGTCATATCTGTCTGTCCACCGTCCGTCCTTCTGTCCGTCCGTCAGTATATCACAGCAATTTTTTAAAAAATAAATAGGTTTGCGCATTATATCATTATTCATTTTTGAGAAATAATACATTTTCAAAAAACGCAAAATTTGTCGTTCATACAAACGCTATGAAAAACCAAGTTTTCAAGGAAGAGAGAAATGGAGCAAGCAAATTACCTACCTACTGGTTCTTAATCACATGAGTAGAAAAAGCAGTGGCGGGCAGTACATGAACCGGAATAGCTAAGGATAGAGGTTCGTGAGCAGTATCGGAGGAGACCTTTGCCAATCAGCAATCAGCCGTTTAAAGAAAGGTAAAATATATAGTTGTTAGTATGTATGTAATCAATTTCTAAAAGAAAAGTTTATATTATTATGTACTTTGCAAATTAAATTTTAACAGTTATTGCACCTCAGGCAGTAATCAATATGATTAAACAACTGTAAAAAATAAGAAACAAACAAAAATTATAATATCATAAAACACAACGTAACTGATATCGTGACATTTAAGAAACTTTGAGAAAACAATAAATAATTGATAATTCAAAGTTTCGCAAATGTCGGTTAATGAGTTCTTAAGTAGTTAATGTTTTAAACCTTTTGCCAAAAAAATATTAGCGTGGGTTAATGCTCAATGCATCGGAATTGGGCTGGCACGACCGCAGTTTCTCCGCAATTGTGACTTTCGCTTTCCTTTCACTCACATTATACCGCTTCAAAGTGACAGCTATATCGCATTGGGAGAGAGAAGAAACGGAGAGCAACGAGCAATCATGGATATGCTAAAAAAAGTTTATCACAAATGAACAATATTTTATGTACTATTTAACCAGAATTTTGGCCGGTTGGCTCATGGAGGTAGGAGGAGGAAGGAGGGCAGCGCATCTGTATAGCCTCTGTACGGATGTCTATGGGAGTTGGTAGCCATGAAAATGGTTCCGACCGCTCGTTTGCTCCTTTAATACCATAAAAAATGTATACTTAGTCTGACCATAAATACTGTTACAATCAAAAATAAAAAAATATTTACAATTGAATTTAGAATCTGTCATTTTTATACATTGTTCCTTGTGTTTTCTCATTTTGGCACCAATTCATACATACATGTACAATAATTTGCAATATTAAAATGAAATGGGGTGATAAAGAGAACAGAATCGATGTGATTGCATTACACAAAGTAGGTATGGAGCCAAATTCAATTTTTAAAACTCCCCATACACTTGGTATTAGTCAAATGTTTGTGTACCGTTTTATTAATATGTACAATGAGACTTCCTCTGTTTGTGACAGAGAAAGATCTGGCCCGCGTAGCGTTCGTACGTAAACGATCCTCAAAGCAGTAAGGGAAAGAATTAGAAGAAATCCTGTCCGAAAGTAAAAGATTTTATATCGGGAATAAAGAATAGCAAGCTAAACCCATGTCACGTATTTTAAGAGTTGACTTAGGACTTGCAGAGACGCACTGGTCAATGGTACAACCATTTTTTAACTGATAAATTAAAGAAGAATAGAATGTTAAAATCGAAACAACTACTGAAGCGGTACGCAAAGCAAGGTCATAGAAAAATTTTGTTTACGGGTTATATTTTTTTTACAATTCAGCAAAATTTTAACAAACAAAATGACCGTATTTATGCTCTAAGCTCTAAGGAAGCTTCCCAAATAATCAACAGAGTTCAACGTGGGCATTATCCGACTTCAGTGATGGTTTGGTGGGGTGTTAGCTATGACGGAGTGACAGAGCCATATTTTTGTGAAAAAGGTATCAAAACATCGGCACAAGTGTATCAAGATACCATTCTTGAGAAGGTAGTTAAGTCCCTTAATAACACCATGTTTAATAACTAAGTATGGTCCTTTCAGCAAAACCCTGCACTCGGGTTATAAAGCTCGGTCCACGTAGTCTTGGTTGGAAACGAACGTCTCTAACTTCATCAAAGCCGAAGACTGGCCGTCATGTAGTCCCGATCTTAATCCGCTGGATTACAAATCCCTAAAATAATCCATACGATTGTCAGTGAAGAATTTCCTCATAGAAAGAGAGCGTGCTTCTATTGATAACTGGCCTTAACATTTAAAAGACTGTATTACTGCCAATGGAGACCACTTCGAATAAGCTTTTTATATATTTAATTGTTTTATATTTGCGTATTAACCCTCTGCAGCTGACGTGATTGTTCGACAGACACCACAAAATACAAAATCGGCTCTAAAAATGTATTTGTAGTAGTATTAATTCCTTTTCACTTTTTAGCACCTTCCTAAACTGAGCCGTGGCGTATGCCAAGTTAGCGGGAGCAGCTGCACGAGTCGTAGTGGAGCTCATAGGCGTTAAGGCGTCCACCAGTCTACCAGATCATTGTTACCGTATCTTTCAGATTACCACATCAGTAAATTTGTTAAATTTTCATACTGTCTATAATATATTGACAGTAGAATTGATTGTTTACTATATTTTTTTTATTATAACTTGTAGAAAAAAAAATCGCAATGGACAGACTTACAACATCAAAATTAACATCTGCTGGAAAGTTTGCCACTGTAATCAGCGAGCAGCAAAAGGTTCAATGATTTCAATTAAAAGCATGCAGACGATGAATTTAGAGACTCGGATGATGTGGCTGGGTATCCTTGTTTTGAATCGGAAACAGAAAAGCTTGGAGACTATGAGATTTATCTGGGGGCAAAAGCAGATGGGAGTAAGAGTACAGAGAGGCAGGATAACCGGGAAATAACTGGTGAAGATTTCTCTCAGCAATCCAACGTAAAATAAGCTAAGTGTTCTAGGACATCACATACTATTATAAGAGTACCATGTCGTCGCGAAAATAATTCTCAGTTTAAGAGCTACTTGGAGCTGTGCACGAAATATTTTGATCAGTTCATCACGAAAAGCCTAGAAGAACATACTTAACGAAAATTTAATATATACCGCAGTAAGTTCAAAGACAAGGAAGGTTAGCCGAAGATCGAAGCCAGTGGCGTGCTATGGGAGAGGCCTATGTCCAACAGTGGACTGCAATAGGCTGATGATGATGATGATGATGATGATGAAGTTCAAAGACAGTAATCGGCTTGAGCTAAAAGATACGACTGATAAAATTAAATTTTATAGAAAACGATCCATCCACAAAACTAAAACCTGTCTGTTTACAATGTTCGTAGCAAATGTGCGACACTTGTCAACTAAAATTGTAGTGCTTTGAGGCAGTGCAACTATTGATCTCACCACATTTTTTTTATTTCTATTTTTGTATGCTAATTATCTAATGTTTAATGAATAATTAAGAATAAATGTTATTAAAAAAGTTTATGACTTCTATAAATTTAGTTTTTACGAAGAAGGCTGAAAATTTTGTTATTTTTATGTCATATATTTCCCCTTTATTATTTATTATATTTTTTTGATATTTTAATTTTACATATAAGTAGAGTCATAAATCTATTTTTTATTATAAAGCTCAAACGTGACATAGCCATCTATCAACGCACAGCCCCAACCACTGGACGGATCAAGCTGAAATTTCGCATCCAGGTAGATGTTATGACGTAGGCATCCGCTAAGAAAGGATTTTTAGAAATTCAACCCCTAAGGGGGTGAAATAGGGTGTTGAAGTTTATATGGATTTCTTAGAAATTAAACGCGGGTGAAACCGCGGGGCAAAGCTAGTCGGATATAAATAACAAATTGTAATAAATATTTTAATGAGAAAATGTGTCTGGGAGTCTGCCACGACAGCGAAATAGGGAAAATTAGTTCACGTCAGCTGCAGAGGGTTAAACTAACACACTGTAAAAGTAATAAATGTTATTTGTAATAAAAAATATGGCTAGCTAGGTACTATCGTTCATTGTACTGACCTGATCTATAATTTTCTGCAGCGCTGTCGTGGATTACCTTATCGGCGTGTGCGCTTTCTGCATCTACATGGCAAATAATAAAAAAATTGGCAAAAAAAAATCTTCTTCTTTTTAATGAAGGCACCTTGCAATGCCTTACATAAACAAGCAGAAGAAAAAAACGCAAAATCAATATTTTTTGCATAAACATCGGGATTATAAAGTCTTTAAAAATTTTTTTTTTTTAAATTTAATTAAATTAGGTTATATAGTTTTATTACAACGTGTAACATTCGCGTAAACTTAAGATGTCAATAAAATTTGTTATTTTTAAGTTAAAATATTCTCATGTTTAACTTGTTGTTGTGACGTGTACTACTTGAGCTCTCCGCCCGCTTCGCTTTGTACTACGCTTGGGACGCTCGTGACGTACGCAACGCAATCTTTTCTAACACGTGCCAGTGACGTCACAGCGCTCTGGTCTCAACTTAACGCGCATTATTTCAACTATGTTATAAGATGCAAGAGTCAGTTATTCCATGCCTAATAAGAGTGGCGTGTCAAAACCTCCCCCCGTAATATAAATTATGTGCAATCATTGAAAAAGTAAAGAACAATGGTCATCTGCTAACATGCCTTGGACCATAAACGCGCCCATCAATAAAATATACGTTGTTTTATTTGTCTATATTAATATAACAAAATACAATATTCAGTGTATTTTTTAAAGACGGAAAAATAGTAATTAAATAAAATATATTTTTGAGATTCTTTGCATTTTATTAATGTGTTGTTAGGATTTGACAAATGACAGATTTATAGTTGATGAAAAGTGTCACTTCTTGATAGATAGATTCATATTATACATACCTACTTTTTTAATATAAAATAACATATGTTTTATTATTTTTTTAGAAAAGCTGTATTCCACATGTATTAATCAAAAACTGATACCTAGTACTGATTACAATGTAGTTTTTCTCGTGACCGGCGTAGAGTGACAGCTGTTCTGTCGCGTTTCGTGTGGTGTGTAAGTATTAAGGTGGGAGGAAGCAGAATGACGTTTATCCTCTATATAATCCTATCTAATCTAATCTAATAATCATAATATAATAATCCTAATCTCCTATCTTCTTCACATAAAACACTTAAAGACATTTGTCCCTTCAAATGGCACAGGTCAAAAACATAAGGAAATAAAAAATGACAAATCGAGGAGAGTAGTCGTATCGTAGTTCTTAAGTTTTGCATTAAAAAAACTACGGAAAATCACACAGAACAGAACAGTCAATCGCCGCTTGAAAGCTAGACACATTATCAGGTAGTGAAATCTTTCATCTCTCGATTGTCTGGTCATAAAAACCGAACTATGGGACAATGGTTTTCATACAACAACAATACACGACTAATAATATAATATGCCCGGTGTTAGGAGGGTTTATGTATAATCAACTGACTGACATTTGTCACAGACCAATATTAAACCACAGAATGTCGCAGTATTACCACTTTATTAATTATATTTTGAAAATAATTTAAAATATTTCTCCAGCTTAACAATAAAAACAAATTATATATGATAATCACAGTAATAATATACTATATTTTGGTGGCAGTCTAATCTTTGGGCTCGTTATTGGTCCAAAATGACCATTGTTCTATAGAGCAGGGTAGCTGTTACGGAGCAAGAAAGAGGTAGTGCCACTCTGTATGCGTGCCTACATGCAACCGAATTGGGCCGGCACGACCGCAGAGGTACCCCTCGCTTACACGACACCGGCGTAAGGTAACAGCTGTGCTGTCGTGTTACGTGCGGTGTGTAAGTTGCCACCCCTTGGAGCTGGGAAAAGAAAGCAGCGCATCTGTAGGTATAGTCTCTATGCGCAAGTCTACGGGCGTTGGTAGTCATGAAAATGGCTCCGACTGCTCGTTTACCCTGCTTTACCATAATAAATAAATATATAAATACCTTCACCACTCTCTCCTTGAGGTCCTCCTACACAATAATAATAAACACATTCATATTATCAGTAGATGGATAAAATATCCAAATGAGTAATGATGATGTTTACTAGTGATTAGCCTTAACACAACTTATTTGTTGTAACGTGTACCTACAGTCGTGAGTTTTCAATTTAATTCATAATTTTAATTTTGTTTTTTATTTTAAACTTTTTAAGTCTAGAAATAAGGATATCTCATAAAATCTCTCTATAACTTTGCCTAAGAAGATCATTTTATTTCTAATCATGACCTGTATACCAATATTTTAACCCCTTTAGAGGTTGTATTTCTAAAAATCCTTCTTTAGTGCTCACTCACATCAGGAAAGGAACTCCTGTACCAAATTTCATGTCTCTAGGTGCAGTAGTTTCGGCTGTTCGTTGATAAAATTCAGTCAGGTTCACGATTTAAATATATAGTTAAGTACCTGATTCACCAGACGCTGAAACAGATGCTTTGGTAGAAACAAAGCATAAAATAAACATCTAGAAAATTAAAAAAAAACATAAATAGTAGATATAAGTATGATTCTAAATCTAAAAATATTTTTTTTACAAATATTCGTACCGCAAAAAGCATCTTATTCGGTTTTCTTATCGAGACCGTCATAGTGACCGTCATAGAAATCGTGCGATTATGGGCGTTGTAAAACGTGGAAAAGTATTTTTTGTTTATATGCCTGCCGTTAAACGCTTTGATTTTAATTTTTGTGGCAATAAACTGTTTTTATAACCGTAAATACAAATTTAAAGGTAATATAAAATGTATACAAGTGGCTTTCTTTGTGGCACAACTACGTTTTTATTTTGTTTCATGCTTTTTGTTTTAATTGTGTCTGTAATCGCATCTTGCAAGATAAATTTGATCCACTTCCCAGTTACCGATTGAGATAAAGTTTTGCATGTATGAGTAAATCTGATGGTGATGTTAATGTAAAGTTATACACAGCTGCTCTGATGATGTGGGAGTGGGAGGAGCCACGGAAAAACTGTATTAAAATGTCGCAACCCCTTCGCGTGTGCTCATTTAATTGCTCTTTAGAAGAACTTTATTAGGCTTACAACATTTTACACATGCAAAATTCGTCTTCATAAGGTGTTGGATCGAGATATTCTTTTCGAGGTTTTATTTATAGGGATGGGATAAATCTATAGGTGAGTAACGTGATATGTGGTACTGTGTCCCTCAGTCTGCCCCGTCGCGCTACTGGGTTTTGTTTTATTTTAGTTTATTAATTTACTTTTGTTACCAAGTGTTTTCTAGATACTTCAAGCCTCTGCCTGTTGCCGTTTATAATTTATTTTATTCTACTATTTAATATTTGTTGTTATCGCCGTGACAGAAACACCTACATCTGTGAATATACAACTGTCAGAGATAGAGCCTGATGATATTGAAAGGGTTCCGTTTAACATTTTGGGTACGGAGCCGTAAAAATGGTATTCTCACACGAACAATAATTTTGAAAGAATCTAATGATACCGCACCCTATATGGAACCCTAAAAAAATATTTTATATTACCACCATGTAGCCTTGATTATTGTGTACTTACTAGCTTGTAGCTTCCGCACGTGTAGACTTCGAACTTCAAAAATGGAGGTATTACACATATAAATCTCATGAATCACTATTTAAAAAAAAACACCATCAAAACCTGCTGCGTAATTTTAAAGATCTAACCTTACAGACACATACTATGTAGTGTACATGACATTATACTATGTAGTGATACCAAATTACAACTTTGTAGCACTAACAGATTTTGACCTAAACGTTGAATGGATGGACAGACAGATGTTGACATGTGGACATTCTGTAACTAAGGATTCCTAAGAATCCTTTCCTTGTCGACTATGAAACCATAAAGGATTTGTATTAATAATATTGTTTAGCTAGAAAACTTCTGATACAGAACCTTAAAGTATGCAATTGGTTTAAATCTTTGCAGTATATTCCAAAAACTGAAAAAAGTGATCTAACATTGTTGGAAACTTAAAAATGATTCCCATTTCAGGTTTATACAGTGCAAAACAAATGCTACATCCAGATGGATATGCTAGATTGCATGAGGTTTATATACAAAGTCTGTCACAATAAAATAATAAATGAAAACAAATTCAAATTCATAAGATTATTTTAATACAAATTATAAATATATCATTAACCTTATAGTCATAATAATTATTTAAAACCACTTCCAACTGCCACTGAATGATAGAAATTGCACACACAAGAGCCCTCCAAATCAGATTTATCATCCAGTTTACAAATTGAATCATAATGAGCTTCAATTTCTTTATCTAGAAGAAAAATTTCGTCTTCAAATTTGTGGCTTTTCCCGAAAAAGCTTTTCCACATGGAGTCTTGCAATGTTGATAAGTAGGTGTATAATTTATTCTTTGCACTGTACACATCTTCATTTTTTATTAAAAACTCATCAGCCCGCACATGTTCCCACATGAATTCAATTGGCGATATTTCTTCAAAAGTAGATGGTAAACGTAAAACTTCATGACCATAACTCTTGAATAACCTGTCTATATCATTTAGTTTTGTCCTGGTAGTACAGTTCTCAATAAGACTGAATAATTCAGCTTTACACATGTCATTGGAGTGCGGTACACCATGGTCTCTTAAGTATTCCATCATGTCTCTTTTGTTATGATACCGAGTGATGGTATTTTTTTCATTTCCATGCAAGTAGCTATTAGTTAAAACGACAGTGCTACATGGTGGTAGCTTTGACAGTACAATGTTTTCAATCCACCTTTTGTATACTTCTGGGATAGTTTCAGCAGTAAATAAACACTGCTCATAACCATTGGATGATATCATAAGAAACACTGTATAATGACATCTCACGTCTTCTGCCTCTTCCCTAGTATCCAAAGTAGGTTTGCTATAAGACAAACTAGAATCAAAAACTCTTTCATCTATAAAATATATAACTTTTTTTTCAATTCTATATTTCTTTATTTTTGATAAATAATGATATCTTTCAAACGTTACTTTTGGATTTTCTATAAGAATAAGGTTGTTCTCCGCAGTTTTCCTAAATTCATATTTAAGTGTCCCAATTTGTGAGCAAAAATTTGCCATGCTGCTAACAACAGCTTTATTTTGCAATACTAAGAAGTCCTTGTTTCGTTGGTAAATAGTAAATAAATGTTGTAGCGTAGGTTCCAATTTAAGATTTAGGGTTGTTTTTATGGAAACCAGTAGAAGAATGTGGCTTTCCAAATTAAATTGCTTCTCTTTATTATCAGCAATACCTGTTACTTCTTTAATTAATGTCTTTGGATAAGCTGTATAGTAAGATACACGCTCATAGTAATCGTCCAAAGGTACTAATATACTACCACGGTCCTTTTCTTTCTTGCATCGTTCCAAAAGAGTATGTAATAAAGTGGAGACTTCGTTACCAAGTTTATTACTCATATTTACAAAATACTATTCGTTCTTTACCTGGGAGCTTTAAAAATGTTATAAGTATTAAAAGGTTAGGTATACACTAAAATATAAACTAGAAACTACAAACTCTTTGAGTCGCTTTTTTGATTTGCATTCCGCTTATGAAATAATTGATCACATTGCAATGCTGCAATTATGTTACTAAATGACAGAATAGCTTTCTATGTTATCAAATAATAATAGTATAATATTACACTAAAATACTGTGTAAAACATTGGTGCTTGTAAATAAATTAAATTTCAATTTTCAAACAATAAATGTCAAATGACAACTGACAGTTCATTGTGACAATTAATATAAAGGGCGCGTTCCACTAAATACAAGAATCAATCCTTCAAGTACAAGAATTGTTAATTGAAATAAATAAGTAAAGAAGCGCTCGCTCACGCTCGTTCACGTACCCATCATGAATCCAAGAGGCGTTAAAATTACAAATTACGTTATTGACTAACGTGTTTTATACTTTCTCTATTTAATAATAATAATAATCTACTTCACCAAGTTTCTTTCAATTGCTGACAGACATCAACTGTGAATTTGGCAGAGCCCCGTTCGACCCAACTCTCGACTTCGTCGTTGAGACTCAAGAGCTCGGCGCAAGCGACAATAATGACGTCATTAATAACATTTTCGTCGCGACCACAATGACGTTACGTACCTACTTTTGGAGTGTTCTGGACGCTCAGTGGAACGCGCCCAAAGTGAAAAAAAGTTAAATAAAATTACTGACACAAGTGTTTTTTATAAAAATTCCTAACAGAGTTCAAAGCAAAGGTGTGCAGCCTCAAAATATTATAAAAAAATATTTCAATATTACAGTGAAGACTTAGAACTTTGTCCAGGGGTGACAACTTTGCCCAAACTCGAACATTAACTAAAACTACCGATACCTACTATTAATATTTAAAAAAATGGCCACTTTGTGTCGTACCTAGGGAAAAGTAGAATATCTGTTTGGTAACACGGACAACTACACAGCTAATTGTATGCAGTCGTCTGTGAGCGCAGCATCGTCGAAAGTGGTGCTAGAACCTTATTCGAGTTTTTTTTTGTCCCGGATTAACAAGAACCACCGCGCAGTTAAAGTTTAATATTATTAATGCGTAGAGCATTAATTGATGCATCTTTTGTGTTATCTTTTGTGTTTAGAAAAAAAACAGGCATGGTCTTTTTTTTTCTTTTTTTCATAGCATAAGGCAGTCTTTCCCAAAGTGGGCGATAACGCCCCCTTGTGGGCACTAGATGCTCAGAGGGGGGCGGTAAGGGGCCAGAAAGAGGTGTTTGTAAGAGGTAGTGCCACACTGCATGCTGGCATTCAGTCGAATTGGGCCGGCACGACCGGGGAGGTACCTCTCGCTTACACGAAACTGGCGTAAAGTGACAGCTGTGCTGTCGCGTTTCGTGCGGTGTGTAAGTAGCCGGTGGCCCATGGAGGTGGGAGGAGAAAGAAGGGCAGCGCATTTGTATAGCCTCTATGCGGATGTTTGTGGGCGTCGGTAGTCATGAAAATGGCTCCGGCTCCTCGTTTGCCCTCCTATGTCATAAAAAAAACTACATAATTGAATATCAAGGTGTAATAACTAATAAGGGGGCGATACGAAGTAACTGATTTTCAAAGTGGGCGGTAGACGAAAAAGTTTGGGAACCTATGGCATAAGGGGTCAAACGAGCAATTATAGCCATTTTCATGACTACCTACGCCCATAGACATCCGCATAGACGATATACAAATGCGTTGCCCCCGTTCCTCCTCCTCCTCTCTTTATAGGCCACCGGCTACTTACATAGGTACCGCAGGAAAAACGACAGCGCCGCTTCGCCGGTTTCGTGTAAGCAATATTTTATACGTTACCTGAACATGGACTCGTTTCATATTTTTTAATTATTCTATAAAATTATTCTTGATTTCCATGTTTTTTTATTAAAAGTTAATTTATCAAATATTTACAAAAAGTAGAAAAATG
>LUGF01038837.1:0-12199 GCA_001625245.1 Calycopis cecrops | reverse complement strand
GGTCTTATTTATTTGTTTACCCGTATCAAGTAATTCTAAAGTTCTGAATCTGGTCTCAAGAAACTGCTCCAATTGACACCATTTAGGTAAGTCATCCGTCACTGAACTTACATAAGTTTCCCACTGTCTGAGTGACTCATTGTCCAATTTCGAAATTACTAAATGAATGATAACAGCATCCCATTGTTGTGTACTAACATTGAGATTGTTAAGAGCCTTTAAACTAGAGGTCGTCGTGTCTAATAATTGTCGTATGGCAATTGCCGATTCATAATGTATAGGCTTTTGATTAAATAATGTCTTCATAATAGCGTTACAATTGTATCGTTTGTTATTGTATCGTTTTGTTAATTGTTCCCAAGCTTCAATATAGTTAGCCGATGTAGTAGGAAAATTTCTTAATAATATTTCAGGCTCCCCTGATAAAGTTGATTTCAAATAATGCAGTTTTTGTACAGGCGAAATTGTAGAATTTTCATGAATAAGTGACACAAACATGTCAAAATATGACTGCCACTCATTATATTTTCCGTCAAAATGTGGAAGCTGTATTCTTGGTAACTGCAAATCTGAGCTATTTGACTTCATATTAAATCTGTATTGCTCCTTTGGTTCTAATGTCGGAGGACAAGTGCTCGGCTTTACTAAATTAATATGTTCGTTTAAAAGTGATTTGTATTCTATGTATAATTCTTGAAAATCATTTTGCATGTCATCTTGGAAATATTTCAACTCTTTTATTTGTTCATCCGTTCCTTCCGTGATGATTTCCAAGTGATTTTGACTAAATGTCTTTTCTAATTTCTCTAAAACTTCCATTCTAGCTATCAGATAGCTTTGCTTAGCTCGGGTTTCTTGATTTGCTTTTTTTAAATTTCGCTCCGCCTTGACCAGTTGGTCAAATAGCTCTTGCTGTTCTTTGATTAGTTTTTCCATTTTCACGACGAAGATTTTATAAGTCTTTTCTCAATTCACTATTATTATTTTTTTTTTTTTTTGTTTCTCACTCTCGTTTTTTCTCATTCCCGTTTTTTCTCACTCCCGTTTTTTCTCACTCCCGGGTTTCGGCACCATGTTCATAATGATCAAACACACGTTTTATACAACTCGTTTTATTTCACTTGTTACACTTTCTCTTTACATTCTCTTCTTGATTCTCAACAATACAAATACTCATTCTAATATATCTAAGCTGTGTCGTACAACCTATAGCGCGATGCAGAACCGAAATATCGCCATCTATTGGCAAATGTTGAGAACTATTCTAGACATAGGAAGTATTAATTATATAAAATATGTATTGTAAACAATACATATAGTTTTTACAAATTTTGGTAGATTTCTTAAAAGGTTATAATCAGAAAACATTCGAATCTATTATTCAATAATAAGTATGATAAAATTATACAATAAGTAATTTTATTTCTTTTTTTTGGAACAGCTGATATTCATTTAAAACTACTATAACTTAGGGTGCTTACATAGAGAAGCAGGTTACCAGCGCCGACAAAACCTGATAAATAGAGTGATTCAATAGGAAGTTTTCTGTGTATTTTACTTCGAATTTAAGGTTGGCGAAGCCACAGGCAAAAGCTAGTAGGTATATAAAATCTCTGATGCCGGATAATCTTGTTACTGTTTTGGCGGAAAATGCGTCGGAGATTTTTCGGATATTTTTAGATTTTAGATTGGATATTTTGTATACTATAATTTTCGCAAGTCGCAATCGCAGAATGCCAGATAAGGGCGACAGCACACACGAGACTTTTAGGCGCGGCGACGGGCGACTTAAACGCTTTTTAGAAGCTGAATGCAGCGACTACACGCGGGAGAGCATACTTCAAGACGCCAGACAGGGGACTTAGACGCTAATGTATGTCAATTAATGACAATAATTAACGTCCGAATGTCGCACGACTCTACTGCGACGGGTCGCAGAGACTCGCTAATCCTGCGACTGCATCGATGCGTTTAAAAGTCGCGTGTTGCTGCTATGGCGCTAACACGTACGAAACGTGACTTTTGTTTACGTGTTTACAAGTATGTGACGTCACTAGAACTATTGCGACGCCATCTTCTACGAAAACCGTCTTTTCGAGTTAATAAAGTTCTGATATCTATAACGATGATTCTTTTAACGGATTCTATCGCGCTTGACAAGATCAACTTGTAAAATATAACATAGCCTCCGCAATCAACTCAACTCGATCCACTGAATATTTAATTTATATTTTATTAAACCAAATACCTACTTTACAGAATTATTACAAATTTGTAAGATGATTTTCTCTTAATTTTGTCAAATAGCATTTATGAACGCAACATTCACTGGAACTAGTGTAACGCCATTTTTCTACAAAGACCCCGTTGTCTTGTGTTATTAAAATTCTGTATAGGTATATCATTTAAATCTTTAAGCCCATATAAATACGTAACGTCATTGCAAATTATGATTTGTATAAACTACGCAGTAATATGGAAAATGTTTTTTAAAAATCTTGTCAAATAGTTTGTTTATAATAATCACAATTACTTGTAGATTTGCTGCAATATACTCGTCAGAATTCGTCACAATATGGCCGCTAATTAATTAAGGCGCCTCGTGTTCCCCCTGTGGGAGTGGTCTTTCTTTCTGTTTGCTCGCGAAGGGAAAAGAAAGTTAGATTAAATGCGACTCATTGTCCGGCCATTGTAATAGTCAGCAGCAGTGCCGTAATCAGAGTTAGAAATAAAAAGCAACTCTAATCTCAAACACGATCCCAAAAATGTTGCAACTTTGAATGAATTCTCTGGAAATGTATTACGACATAAATAAAAGGGGGTTGGAATTAGAAGAGTACTTGAGAGATAAACTTTAAATTGTTTTTATGCTAATTGAGAAATAAAGATGAATTTAATAAAAAGCAGAAGAAATCTTTGATTCGAACAAGTTCTCACCCTGTGGAAGCGAAGAAAATACTACAGCTTTATGAGTTTGTTATAAAAGCTCTTCTAGCGACGAGACGAGAGATTTGGAGACGAAAGGAGGAACGACGTTCGCAGATAGAAGAGATTTTGTTTTGTGGTATAAACGAGCAATCAGCGCCATTTTCATGACTACCGCCGCCCTTCGATATCCTTATAGGGGCTACACAGATGTGCTGCCCTCCTTTTTCCCTTCTCCATGGGCCACCGGCTACTTACACACTGCACGAAACGCGACAGCACAGCTGGCACTTTACGCCGGTCTCGTGTAAGCGAGAGGTACCTCCCCGGTCGTGCCGGTCCAATTCCGCTGCATGTAAGTATGCAGTGTGGCACTACCTCTTACTAAATGCAATGATGCATTATTATGATTATTATTAATTATGACCGAGGGTCCGGTCATCTCCCGACTGTTGGATTGATTGGATTTGGAGACGACACAAAGAAACAAAAATCCTTCTCCATTAAAATATAATATTATAGTAGGTACAGGAAAAGGTAAAGAAACGGCTGAGCTTTCTGCTAACTTCCATAACATACACCGCATAAAGGTAGCTGTCAAATTGTCTCCCTTCCGGCTTTTTCTTTATATAGTACATGGCCACATTTACAATTAAAACTTGCATGAATTGCAGCACACATATTATAAAATTCCAGGCGTTCTCAATAAAAAGTTTCAGACCAGAAATATTTTATTGTTAAAGCCTCATTTTTAATTTTCTTTTATTCGTGATTTTATGTAGATTTACAATCTGTGAAATAAAGGAACACATAATTAGCAGTCGTCTAATAGAACAAAGACATAGATTGAACTAATTACCGTCTATCTAGAGTCACCTACCTATTTTAATTAATGCCTCCGTCTTTTAATAAGGCAGGGAAACCTTTCGTAGTGAAATTGTAGTGATCCTGATTTTATAAATAACTTAGCCGGTTTTAATTAGTAAGAACACAGCTGATTAAATACTTAATTGTAATAGTTTTTGAACGAAGATAGAAGTAAAATAGATTTTGCGAGAAGTTTATGTATCAGCACAGAGATTCAATCTTAAGATGAGTTGTGAAGAGATGGTCTCGTATACTTTCGTTGCCGTCCTCCCTGTTCTCTGCGATTGGTCCGTCGCCCAGCGGATGGGACCATCCAATGTCGGAGGTCCTCCACCCGTCCCTCTGAATTAGCAGATAGCGGCGTGGATTGGGACCACCAGCGTGGCGAATGGGAACCTGACCCCATTGCACGGTTCCAACGTTGGAGTAAGGACTGTTCAAAGGCAGTTCAGTAGTTTTTACGAGAAATAATAGAAAATATACATCCAGACAGATTAGCATCTATACTAAATTTATTCCATGCCTAATACATTATTTAAAGAGCAATACTTGTATATGAACTTACATTCTGAAATTTGGAAATAGTTTTAATGTTTTTTTTTAAATCTGGGTATGTATGGTAATAATACAGGGGTTTCAACTTTCGGGAGTGATATATCTATCATTTTGCGTTTTATTTTAATAAAATGTCGTTTTATTTCTAGTCTTGAAAAATTACTACAAAATCACGACAAATATACCGAAATGTTATCCATATATATTTAAGGATGACAGAGTTTCGGTATATTTATCGTGATTATAATTATGTAAGGATATTATGAAGCAATTTAATAAGTCAACTCAAGTTTTAAATTATAATAGAGTATCTTCAGTACGTAAGATTCGCTTCTTGGAACCGATGGCCGATTTCAAATTGCTTTTTCGACAATTTCGCCTCACCTACTACAAATAACGTATAATTGGAAAAAAACGACCAAAAATATTAACGCAAAAGTGAGAGATTTTATGCTTACTTAATATTTATATTGTCTCAAAAGAATGTTTGTTCTTTACAGCTACTGACAGAATTATTGAATATTATATAACGTGAAAGTGAGGCTGTATAGTTGATAAAAGAAAAATATTATTGAAAAATTAAATGAGGAAAAAACGAAGTTACATGTTGGTCTGTTTATGCTACTTATTTACTATTATATATAATCTTAGTTCAGGACGATTGGCGTTCATTAACGTTAAAACGATCGATCATCATCGATCAGAAGATTAACGGCTACGAGCGTAGACTCCTTTACTCGTCATCCCAGCAATTACGATATTTTTACTAATTTTTTCTTCTTTTTTTTTCTTCTTCTCTACGTATTGTACCGCGAATATTTAAGTTATTCTTGTTAACGCCTACGTCCTCCTACGGCTATGATATTACTGTCTTAGAGCTTTGCTATCCATTGCAAAGCAAATGGAAAAACGATTTGCATCACGAATAAGCCCACGCTCTGCCTGTTAGGTAGGCATATGTCATAGTAGAGCGTGTAATCTTATATGGTTTCTATATGATATTTTTACATACCTGGCGTATTCCTGACACTCGGACGTCTTATAAATTCCCATGTGATAAAAAGGCATGTACGCAGACACATGTATATTATCTCTATTTCCTTAATTCAATGGTATGGATAGTCCAACACCATCGAATAGAAATACATCGCATAACTGAGGGTGTTTAAAATCATGTGGCTATCAATTTCTTAAAAAAAATATCTAAAAATCTCAATAATGAATCAGATCCGGACTGTTATTGGAAATTAAACAATCAATAACATTTCTTTTCCGACTGAGAACTAAAATCAGGGTTCACACTATCTGCCGCTAAACTTTACCGTCAGTGTATGTGAAATTTACATATTTTTAAATCTGTACTCTGTATAGATACAGAAATAAAAAAAAATGTTATGTCCATCTCTATTAGAAGTTGTAAGTGGACAGGACAACGCAGATGGACAGTGGAATTTTACAATTCCTACAATGTAATTTTACTGGTATTTTGATAATCGTTCTATTTTCCTAACTTATCATACATTTCAAATATTTGTATTTATTATAACCATCTAAAGATATAATCTTGATCAGCTCTTCTAAAATAATACTTATATACACTTGGGATCTCTCCTAAAGGCTTATAACATAAAACATATAAAGTGAATATAAGAACGCGTTTCAGTTCTAACATTGTAAAATTATAAATACATTTACGGCGTCTCCGACCATTTCTCTCGCGACTCGGCAGCCCATTCGCAGATCTCCAAACGGTGCCATTACTCAGCAATAAATTGGCATTTGCGCCGTCATACATAAATTATACAAAAGCACACCGAAAACCAAGTTCTCCGTAGTCACTTTTTGCGCATTAGTAAGTTTTATACTTTGTTCAAGTAATTTAATGTGACTTCCACTTGTACTTTCGCGTCACCCCGAGAACGTTTTTTACATTTATAGTATCGGGGGATAATGCTTTTGGCGCTCAAACTTTTTTTTCAGCAGTTCGCTAATGTGAGCCATGATCGAGCGGATCTATTATAGGATTATAAGTGAGATATATTTAAAAATATGTTCTAATAATATTATAAATTCTAGTAAGATATGATTTTGTTTGTGCTTAGTTCGATAGACCCGGTAGTGGGAAGGGCGTGGGTACCACTGCGTTAAGATGCAATTGTTAGGGGTAGTGCCATGCTGTATTGCCAACGAGTTCTGCGGGCACAATCGGGGTACCATGTGCGACATCGTGTGAGCAAGAGCTTATATATGACGTGACGTAATGTGATTAATGATGCGTCACAATCCAGTAGGTACCTAGTCCTTTTATAACAAACGCCCATAATTTTTTCATTTTTTTATGGTATAGGCGGGCAAATGAGCAGTCAGAGCCATTACCGACTAACGACGCCCACAGACATTCGCATAGAGGCTATACAGAAGCGCTGCTCTCCTTTCTCCTCCCACCTCCATTTGCCACCGGCTTCTCACACACCATACGAAACGCAACAGCACAGGTGTCACTTTACGCCGGTCTCATGTAAGCGAGAGGTACCTCCACAGTCGAGCCGGCTCAATTCGGCTACTTGCTAGCTGCAGTATGGCACACCTCGTACTAAATTGCCGCGCGAGCACTAGTTTAGCAGATTGCCTTCATTCTCGCCACTCTCCCAAATAACCACACGTATCTAATGACCCACACGATGCGCGACAGCATAGTTATTAGTTATCACTTCACACTTGTAATGTGAATGAAAGGTCTTCCCAGTTCATGACGGCTCTATTCCGCTGTAATTCAGCAATAGCAATACCTCCTGCAAGAACAATAAATCTACTACTGAATCCTGTGTATGACCGACTCGCACTTGGCCGGTTTATAATGAACACTTTCTTAGCGTCGCATTACCCAAGACGCGCGGGACTTTGACAACGCACTAACGACGTGTCGTTTGTTATAACACGATATGTTGCTTGGGAGCTTCTGGGGGATGTGTAACCCTTGTACAAGATATCTCACCTTGAGAATATAGAGCACTTCCAATTTTCAAATTGAGAAACATCGTTTTATTTAGATAACATTATCTAGTGAAGAATTCATCAATGAAACCAGAAGCTTCTGATTTAAGCGAGTGACTGACATCGTGAACTACGAACATAAATATTATAGTATGTATAATGTATCTTTGGCTGTACTATACTATATGTGAAAATAGGTATATAGTATAGTACAGCCAAAGTTATTTTTCATTAAAATTTTAATTATTCAATAATATTTTTCTCTTACCGATAGTAGAAGGAAAAAGGAGGGCAGCGCATCTGTACAGCCTCTATGCGGAAGTCTATGGACGTCGGTAGTCCTGAAAGTTACCCGACTGCTCGTTTGCCCCCCTATACCATAAAAAAGTACCTCACTTATTCCAACCTTTTCCACTTTTTACATTTCTAAATATTATTCATTGACTCTATCAGTAGCTGAAAGAATAAACATTTTTTGAGACAATGTAAATATTAAGTAAGCATAAAAACCTCTCACTTTTACGTTATATTTTCTGTCGTATTTTTCCAATTATACGTGATTCGTAGGAGGTGAGGCGAAATTGTCGAAAAAGCAATTTGCAAACGGCCATCGGTTCAAAGGGACGAACCTTACGTACTAAAGATACTCTATTAAAATTTGAAACTTGATTTTACTTATTAAATTGCTTCTTAAATCTTTACATAATTAATTATGATCACAATCAAAATCAAAATATTTTTATTCAAAATAGAATTTTAAAAATTGCTTTTTGAGCGTCAAAATTACATCTACCACCGGTTCAGCCCTAGCCCTGCCCTGAGAAGAACCTGCGAAACAAACTCAGCCTCCATGTATAACCTCAATGTATTGATGACCGGGTATTGTTCGGTATTGTTATGGTTTTTTATTAAATATACTTAGATATTAATAAAAAAATAGAAATATAATATAATGGCTGCGCATAAAATGTTATCTTACAAAAGAAGTTACTTGAAAAAGGGATAAGAAAATTTTACTCATATGGGTTCGAACCGCGCTCTTCTTGTTTCGAGACCGCTCTATTTCCCGCCTGATCTGTTGTAACCACGGAATAGATAATATCTATTTGTTGTAACCATGAAAATGGTAGCGAAATGTATTTTCGTGTTCTAATAATTTTTAGAGCCCTTTCCGAGATTCAGATTATGAATACACTTATACATATTATGTAATATATTAGGATTATTGTATGTTTAAGGGTATTAGATAAGTGACCACTTTACATCAGGTACTTACTCCTTATTCTATAGAAATAATGTATAATTATATAATTCCTACTAATATTATAAATGCGAAAGTTTGTGAATATGTTTGTTACTCTTTCACACAAAAACTACTTAACGGATTTTCATGAAACTTTACAGTAATATAGCTTTCATATCAGAATAACATAATAACTTAAAATTTATAGAATTTTTTATAATTTAGTTATAATATTATAACGATAACTGTCAAGTAAGTCGGAAAAAAATCAGCCCCCTGAGAGCAATATTGGCCCCATTGGAGAGCCCTAATCGTTGGAGTTACACAAAGATAATTACTGTAGGATTATTTATCTTAAATAGTTCTAAATAAAAGTCTGCGACAGCATATATCTATCTTTTATGTGTAAGTCACTATGACCAAAATAGTGAACCAAACATTCAATTAAATTGGATATTTTTTAACGATGCACATTTTAGAATATTTATCGAACTCTTATGAAAATTGATACATCTGTCACTTTACGTATTGAATATAGATAAACTTTGTCTCTTACTATAAGTTATTTGGACAAATAGATTAAAAGTTCTTATAACGATAAGATTGACTTAAACGGAATATCTAGCGCTTAAAATGCGCGGCGACAAATTCGATTCTCAAAGCGATTTATTGTTTCATACAATACGTATATATTTCAATATAATATTAGAATAATATATATTTCAATATAATATTAGATTATGTATAATAATAACAACACCATTTTTGAAGTTCGAAATCCACGCGGGCGAAGCCGCGGGCGGAAGCTAGTAAGGTATAAATGCTAAAATTTATTTGTACATTTTTTTCATTTTGCGTCAAAACTGATTTTAATGAAATTTGGCATAGACACCTATCGATTACAACATGGAAAAATATTAAAAATACTCTTTATCCAGAAACAATAATTGATGAGTCTCTTGAGAATGCCTGCGGGAGAAATTGAAGGGACACGGATAGTGTGAAAAAAATACGTAGTTCCTATGGAATGAGAATTTGCGTCATTATTTTATTATGTTTTTCATAAGGACTAGAGCGGACTGTAAGCCATTTTGAACTTCGGTCAACTTTCAAACACCAATTTATTTTCTTTAAAAGGTTTTAAGGGTATGCGCTCCGTAAATAATTTGAGTTTTTAAAGCGATTAAGAATAACGACTTAAATAGATAAAATGTGCACTTAAGGTTTAGAACTTACTTTATGGCTCCGATTTTTAAGTTTAAGTCAAATTTAAATTAAAACAGTTTTACCTTTCTAATGTCGAACTCCCCGAGCAATATTTCGAATACATTTTTTGCTGGCACGTACGGTCTACACTCTACACTCTACAATACAATAAGTATATACAAATTACAATATTGTGAATAGTTGTTCATCGATACTTAGGTTTAGACACGTTTCTACTAGAATTACAGACTACCTATCTGCCTATGATTTTTGTAATAATAGGGGCTACTATGTTTATTATTGATTGGTGCTAAGCCTAGTAGTAAGCATGTTCAACCACAAATGTCAGGTTCCCGGGTTTGAACCCCAGGTCGGACCATTTCTGGACGATCGGAGGTGGCTGTTAGAGGGAACCAGGCCCTTATAAAAACTTACTTTCACGTTATGACACTAAAACAACTGAAATCATAGGAGATTAAGTACACAACTTTACTCAAGAAGACGAGACCATTTATCTTACGATTGAATCTTTCTGCTGATACATAAACACGATTCTTTTCGCAAAAGCCATTTTTCGTCTATTTTCACTTAAACTTTTTTTACAATTATTTAATCAGCTATGTTCTTTCTAATTAAAGCCGGCAAATTCATTTATATACACAGGATAACTCTAATTTCAGTACAAAAAGGTTTCCCTTATTAAAAGACGGAGGCATTCATTAAAATAGGTAGGTGACTCTAGATAGACGGTAATTAGTTCAGTCCATGTCTTTGTTCTATTAGACGACTGCTAATTATGTTTTCCTTTATTTCACTGATTGTAAATCTATCTAAAGTCAAGAGTAAAAATGAAAAATGATTGTTACACAATAAAATATTTTTAGTCGGAAATTTTTACGGACGTCTAAAATATTATGGTCTATATGATGCATTTAATACATGTTTGTTTTAAATATGACCATATAATATGCACTTATAACTTTGCTTTGGTTTCAGATGATACCACTGTGTATGTTCGATCGGTGTATTGGTTTCCCGTGGCCCAGTAAATAGGAGGGAAGGAGGAGGACAACACGTCAGCTCCCTCTATGTGCATGTTTCTGGGCTTATACTCCAGTTCCGCAATTCTCTAAAATTTATGGATTTTTTTAATTCACGTGTTAATACAAAAATGTATCTTGAAACGTAATTTCATAGAATCATAGGTCATGCTCCTCTCTGCGAGACGAATTATTGACGTCATCGTCAAAGCCACTGCAGTTGTATCTCGCGCGAGCTGATTCCGTTGTCTGCTGCAGCTGGTCGGGATGTGAGGCCTTGATGATAATAATTAAACTAATCTAAGTCTAATGTGGGATGCATCTCTCCTACCTGTAAGAGAGGGCGCGGGCCATTTAGATTCCAAATCCAGTTTCGTCGCTCAACGAGCTCTTATAATAGACTTATAAAGCTGCATTGATATTTTCTTCGCTTGAGTCTGAGGACTTGACAGAATGAAAGATACCTTCTGCTTTTCTGTTAAATCTATTTTTATCATTTAATTAGCATAAATACAATTTAAAGTTTATCTCTCAAGTACTCTTCTAATTCCAACCCCCTTTTATTTATGTCGTAATACATTTCCAGAGAATTCATTCAAAGTTGCAACATTTTTGGGATCGTGTTTGAGATTAGAGTTGCTTTTTATTTCTAACTCTGATTACGGCACTGCTGCTGACTATTACAATGGCCGGACAATGAGTCGCATTTAATCTAACTTTCTTTTCCCTTCGCGAGCAAACAGAAAGAAAGGCCACTCCCACAGGGGGAACACGAGGCGCCTTAATTAATTAGCGGCCATATTGTGACCAATTCTGACGAGTTTACTGCAGTAAATCTACAAGTAATTGCGATTCAAAATTACAAGACATGACTTAAAATAAATATAAATTTCTTGTAAAAATAACAAAACTCAAACGGTTTGCAGTTTTCTCTCAATATTTGTTTTCGTCAGGGCTCTTAACAATTCCCTTTTAAAAAGTAGGATTAAAACTCCAACCCTTATCTCTGTTTTTGTAAAACTGATGGTGATTACTTTTACATTTTATGGGTCTAGTTCTAGCTGAAACTGTAAAGAACCCAGGGGAGGTTAAGACTGCGATGTACACATGTGATAGTAGTTTAAGTAAACATCTGTTGTTCAGAAAAAAAAGCAAATTGATTTATATAAATATTTATATTTATAAATAATAGAATATTATGCTTTCTGTTATAACTTAAAATCTATTTAAATCTAGCAAAATGTACATTTTGTTGTTGACCACAAACCCAGTGTTTATTTTATATTCATAATCAAAATCTACCTAGTACCTTGTAACAAGTGTTTTTAGTGTTTTGTTGTGGACTCTGCCATAAACAGTCCACGGTCCA
>LUGF01038835.1:0-12686 GCA_001625245.1 Calycopis cecrops | reverse complement strand
AATCAGACTGTGTATATTATCTGTATACCAGTTTACTGTTTAGTTGCATATTTTAGTAGCTTAGCTTCAGCATAATATTGTTTTGTAGCTGCCTCCAGATAGTTACAACTGCAAATCCCGTAATATATATTTAGTATATATAATGTCTGGTATATAACTGTCACTAACAATATAACTGTTTTAAATATATGTATTGTATGCGGTATAGAAATATATATGCAAAGAGAACCATTCAGATAACAACAAGAAATTATATCTAAATTAAAAAAAAGTTGATGTCGCGAATAAAGTCTAGATAAAGCTATCTGGTAATTTCTACATCACACAGTCTTAATGGATGAACAACGTAATGGTATTGATAATAAATAAATTTAAAGAGGAACATTCAGAAAATTGGTTAATAAATACTTGCTTTTAGAAAAATTGTAAATAATTTCGTAATATCATAAATCAGTAATCTGAATAGATAACATGAAATGTTTTAAATCCTGTCGTCTACATAGTAAATATCTCCTCTAACCCTACAGTCATCTCCGCCACTTGCCTCTCCGTTCCTCCATAAATGATGAACTCAGACCACGCGGTCACACAAACTGTACCGTGTTCGTCTATTAATGCACGCGCGAGAGCTGGGGGGCTGAGTGTCCTAACAGCCTCTTCTGACATAACGTGTCCTTTATACCGCAAGTGTATATTCAGAGTGTTTTGAGTTTGAAGCCTTAAAGGTTGTCGTCGAACCTCATACTGAAAATATAAAAAAGCAATCCGTAAAAATACCTTTTCAAAAAAACGTTAAGTATTTTTTATTGTTTCAATTTACCTACTCGTTTACTGGGCACTGTCAAAAAGATGGCGTCGAAGAGTCGACAGAACCGACGTGTTCATGTGAATGAAATGATGAACGTGGAGGGATAGTGGTATGTGCTTGTTGTTGTTGTTTACTTACTAAATGAAAAAGATAAATCACGTAATATAATTTGTTTTGTAATCATTACCTACTGCTACTAGATATAAACAAGAAATATGTTTCCACATAACCAAGTCTTAAGTTTGCGCGAATGTTACTCATTACAATGAAACAAATGTAACATATTTTATTGCGGTACATTTAATTGTTTTACAAGCCCGACGTTTCAGAAACTTTACAGCAACCATGGTCGCGAGTGGACTGAGATCCTGTCCTGTTGTCACCCGTGACCATGGTTGCACTAAAGCATTCGAAATATCGGGCTATCAAAATAATTAAATGTACCTACCGCGATAAAATACATTAGTTGTTTTAATGTATCCGCATAGTGAAACATAAAAAAAACCACACAAATGTAAAGTTTTAGCGCAGTGCAACCGCGATGCATGTAATCCATTTGGAAAATATGAGCACTTATTTGAAAAAGGCTCTTACAGAACAAATAAAATACATTCCCATAACATTTACTAAAGTAAAATAAAGCATTTTTACGTCGAGCAGACTTTGTAGAGTTATTCGTACCAAAATGAGGCTGAATTATAATGTGTGCGAATGATTGCAGCATCAGAGGAAAAGGAAGGCATAAAGAACGTGGTCGGGCGCGCGATAGCGAGGTAATGTGACAAAATGATAGCCAGATATCGCGGCGGATACAGCCTCCGTAATGTATGCGCACTGTTTCCCGCTGATGGAACTTCTAACATTCTGTTTTTGTGCTGATAAAGAGGAGCCGCCGGCTCTCGCTGAAAACCCGTTATGAATTAGTGCGAGCTGTTCAAATAAAGCCTTATTATATTAATTGTTCTAGTATAAGTTTATTCTCTGTCTGGTTACAAAGGGTTACTTTTTATGTATTCATTTTAAGAATGTTACCTTTTAATATTATGAAGGATCTGGTACTATTTTATTTTCATTAATATAATTTTTTACTGTACCAACTGCGTCGTTTTCAAAAGTTCTGGTTTGTCAAAATAGTTATTTTATTTACACACATCTGATCAACAGATGTGGTTCGGTCGGGAGTAGTACATTCACATCCAAAAACAGCTCCTATCGAATCACGCTAGTATTAAATAAGAGAGTTTGTAGGTATGTTTATTGTCCTTCCACGCAAATCTAAATGGATATCATTGAAATTTTGGACGCGTACAATAATTACAATCTGGGGCAACCAATTAAAAAAAAAACTGCGTGTTGCATATAATTTTTACGCGCGTGAAATCACTTTTTGTTGTTTTTTTTTGAACTCTTCTCCCTTAGTTGGGTTACGCAAAAGTCTAAATTGCACAGAATATCCGTCACTATATGACGATGTCACATGACAGAGATTGGTGGGCCAATAAGGCTCATCTCGAATTATATTTATAGCGGGATATTACAATCTAAACACATTTTATGTGGAACTTATTTTATATATAACATCACTCGGCTCTTAATGCTCAAAACAAAAGCTATACTATTTCATGTACCTATCTTAAAACTGAGCCATCACTATTTAGTGATGTGATTTACAGTTAGAATATGTAATCTGTGGACGAGTAAATATCGGCAGCCGCCTATCAGTCCTCGCCATCGGGTCGGCTCTGAGACGGAAGTTGTGTCGCCGATACGAGCGCCAACTTTGATCATTAGTGCGTGCTGGATACTGTCTAAAGGAGATGTTTCCTTATCCGCAGTACTCAACTATATTAATCAATATATTAAATACCACTGGCCTTTAAACTGAGGGTTGCTTGCCGTAGCTCAAGGGGCTTTTCAATATGTTTACCGAGCAGGGGAGTTTCAAGTTTACTCCCGCCGTAGGCTCTGTCTAAATTGCCACCCGATTTGGATTCGCACAAGTTTTGATCCATTAGCCTTCGATTTTTTATCGTTTGTTACATTTCGCCACATAATAATCCCGCCCTGGGCTGTTGTCGTGGATCTAAAGGCATTCTTTTTGAAAGCGATGTTTTTACTGACCAGTTATAAAATAGCTATGTCGCGTAGATTGTTCGCGTAAAATCTATTCCAATTTTTCGACATGAAAGTTTTTTGTAATAATACGTAACCCCGTCTTTTTCTCTTGTCAATCGAGATACTAGCCCAAATACAATTTTAGATGTATTTGACTTATGATATGAAATTATTTAATAAATTGCAACATTATACACCAAACATTCGAACTAACCTTAATATCTACAGAATAAAGTATAAAGCTAAAAATACAGGTGACTTTCGTGTTGTGACTGTTAAAAAAAGGATTAAACGAAAAAAAAATTGTCCTTGGTTTCACTAAATAATTTACACAGACTTTATAAATAGACGGTATAAAAAACTATATTCATAGCGTTACGAATAAATTACTGTCATATCTCTATTCAGATCAGACAGACAGATTCCGATCGATAGAACGAATCACAAAATTAGAAAAAAGGAAATTATTTCCCTTTGTCGTGTGGAAAGGCCTTTTTTATTTTCAAAGACGAAACGAATCGTGTCAAAATAGCTATCTCTGCACAATACGAGTCGTGTCAGAATAGCTATCTCTACACGATTCCAAAGTGCCAGTGAGCACGTGCTAGTGCAGGCCGGATTCGGATGCAATCCAGCAATGTTTCCACCTGGTGCTAATTTTTAAAAAGGAGCAAATCAAACATATGATATGTACAATCTTCTTTAAGAACATCTCATCCTAACTTTGCGGATATCGGATACATTCAAGTGAAAATTTTGTGAAGGGCTATCAAAACTTTAGGATTTTGACTAACACTGGTTAAAGATTGATAGTTGTAAGCATGTAAGAGGTAGTGTGTCTCAGTGAAAGGGAGGGAGGTAAGAGGGCAACAGATTTGCATAACAAATATGCAGATATTTATGGAAGCTGATAGTCTTTTTGAATTTTTTTAAAGATATAGAGGGGCAAACGATTAGCCGGAGTTATTTTAATGACTACCGGCGCCAAGACTCATCCACAGAGAGGCTTTTCTTTTTTGTCTCCCCACCTCCCTGGGACACCGGCTACTTGCACACCGTACGAAACACAGCACAGCTGTCACTTTACGCCGGTCGCGGTCTCGTGTAAGCGAGAGGTACCTCCCCGGTCGTGCCGGCCCAATTCGGCTGCATGCAAGCATGCGGTGTGGCACTACCTCTTACTAAATCATCAAAAGACCTGCAACTATCGTATTTCCGATTATAATATAAGAAAAAGAAACAACCCTAGTTCTGGTGTTACACGAAAGCTATCTCATCACACCTGTAATTCGTAAACTCTCCAGTTGCATAACGCTTACAAAATAACACAGCAATTAGCTATGAAGTAGTGAGCCAGTGCACAGCGCCGCGACTTCACTCGTCATCACAGGAGGCGCTAATGAGCTGAACACACTTCACGACTTTGGTCCCTCGGCCCAGGTCATAAGGATCAATTCGCCTTGAGCGTAATTACCTACAAAGTTATTACTTTAGCTAAATATTACACAGCGCAAGGTAAACTCTCAGCAATATTTACTAGACTTTTTTACTTGACATATTAGTACAAATTAATAACGACTACGAATTTATGTCAATGAGTGTGATGCACGTGGACATGTATATATAATAAATCAAGAGTCTTAAGTTACAGATAGGAATTACTTTTTATATTATGATATAAGGTACTAGTTCTGACAAAATAATGTATTGTGTATATATTATATCCCACGATTTTCGGTATTAAAAAAGCCAGACAACAATTTAGTACACTTGTTGAAATATATTTAACTAGCTTTTGCCTGTGGCTTCGCACTAATTAAATTCGATGTTATTATACATATAAATCTTCTTCTTCAATCACTCTATCTAATAAAAAACCCCATCAGAATTTGTTGCGTAATTTTAAAGATCTAAGCATACAGACTGTTTTATACTACGTGACTTTGTTTTATACTATGTAGTGATTCATGAACGATATTAGGAACCTAAATAATAAAATATAAGTATAATCAAGATTAATTTTACGTTTACTTGGTTGTGGCCATAGAGATCTTAAAAGTTTTACAATGGCTAAATATTTGCTAGAACTCGCATGTTATAACTTACTTATCTATACTTAAGTCATTTTTCGTACATGGGGGAAATAATTAGGATCGATTTCGATTGAAGAGTGAAATATTTAGGATAAGACATAGTTAACTAAGAGACTGACATCAAAGCTTGTAGTCGGTATGTACTTTCATTGAGCCTTAAAGTTTATTTGTTAACCCACTAGTAACGTTATAACCTTTTTGAATTTTGTAGGATTGTCAATATTTGGCATATACCTATTATATACTTAGATTACGAGGCCAGGGGTTAGGCTGGGACCCTCTGACCTTATTGCACGGCCCCTACGTAGGCTGTCAGATAATTGGCCCCACTATTCTGGAGAAGTCCGGTCATTACGGGAGGTGGCCAAGACGCCGAGCCTGTTGCTGACAGATCGGGGGCGCCTCAGTATAGGCTGCAGATGGCACCCGCGGGGCACAGAAAAAAATATATACATTACTATCTGAAATAATATAGGATGATAAGCCATAGGATATGTGCTATATTATTACTAATTATTACTAGCTGTTCTGTTTCACTTGCGAAGAAAGCCTATCTATACGTGTCTTATTAGCTTACTAGCTGACCCGACAGGCGGTGTTTTGTTATTATCGGAAAGTATGTTGTCACGATGTCGTGTAATGTTACGTGGTCGAATTTGCAACCCGTATATATATACATATTATATATACCCGAGTATATAAGTATATATGTATGATGTCGGGTAACTGAGCCAATTGACGTACGAACTGGCGCACAATTTTTTCTGTGAAGAGGCTTGAGCAAAAGTTAATTTAAGTAAATAAAATCTAATTCTATGTTTGTAAGAAATAAATTTGTATTGTTTTATCCATATTTTGCCACTCATACTTTCAAAAGCTACTACAGGCCAATTTCAATAAAATATTTCTAGAATAAATAAAACAATATGATTTTTACCTGTATTAATTTTATTATCTGTTTTTATGGTGACTCTTCAAAACAGAGTTGTTATTTACACTATTACATTACACGTATACGGTAAGCAGGTACTGGTTTAACCTGGCCACGATTGCTCTCATGATGGGGTACCACACCGGGTCCTTGGAGAACACCGCAGCCTCCACCCAGTGCTCGTTCGCGAACTTGTTGATTTCTTTACCTGCGCATTTACATTTATAATTGTTTTATAGCATGACACACAGCACACATGGACATCCGTAAAGAGGTTATACAGATGTGTGGACCACCTTCCCCCTCCCCCTTGCATAGATCATCCGCATCTCACAGACCGCACGAAATACGACAACACGGGAGCCACTTTACGCGTATATCGTGTGAACGAGAAGTATCTGGCACACCGTAAGGCACTACCTCTTACATACATAATATTTAGACTAGCCGATTGCCGATGAAAAAAGTTCTAGTATCCAGTGATCGCGTTTGTAGAGACGAAAATTGTGACGAAATATGCCTACCAGCAGCCGGGTAAAAAAACCTCATTACTAATAGATTACTAAGGAGGTGTGTTAACCGGGTGAAAAAACCTTCTTAGTAATAGATTACTAAGGAGGTGTGTTAACCGGGTGAAAAAACCTTCTTAGTAATAGATTACTAAGGAGGTGTGTTAACTGGGTGAAAAAACCTTCTTAGTAATAGGTTACTAAGGAGGTATGTTCACCGGATGAGAAAACCTTCTTCTCCTTAATATATTACTAAGGAAGTTTGTTCACCCGCTAGAGCATAGAAATATATCTATATTCATTTGTCTTCATCACTTAAATTTGCACCTATCCAAGGTTCAAATTTAAGAAGTACATATACAGTTTGCTAATAACTTACTTTTGTACAAGTTGTTATTGTACAGGTGCATGAAGTTAAAGCGTATAGGGCCTATCACAGTGACGTCTAGCGAGAAGGCCCCGATCTTGTAGCACGTGTTCCCGTAGTAGTCCTTGGTGTAGCTCACTTGTGCGTACACGGCCACCACGTATCTACCTGAGAACAAACCACAAGTGAGTCGACGTTCGCGACATCTTCGTAGCTCTAAAGGCTGTTTAATGAACTTTTATGTCCGCTAAAATAGATCGCCTATAACTGTACCGAGTTACGCAAACGAGAGATTAAACGTACGCGGTACTTTGCATACATTTTTGTCTACGGACAAATTATACAATAGAATACGAGATTTTGATTCATTTTTGGTTAGAAAAAGGTTTTTTTCTAACTGTATTTTCAGTGACTTCAGTGGTTCCAGTGGAACACAAAAAAAACATTTATGGAACGACTAAATACTGCCCTTTAATACCGCGCTTTTAATCCTCTTTCCTTATGCAGTAAATGGCTTCATCTAGCAAAAAATCAAAAATCAAAAGGTTTTTATTCAAAATAGAATTACAGGAATTACTTTTTGAACGACAACAATAAAATCTACCACCGGTTCAACCCTAGCCCTGTCCTGAGAAGAACCGGCGAAACAAACTCAGTGGGTCTCATGTTGTGATAATATGTAAAAGTAAAAAATATAAAAATACAAATACATTTGCATATTATTAATGATATAATACAATACAATTTATGAATTTACAAAAAATATAGTACAGAAACAGCCTGGGAGGAGGGTATTAATCCCAAGATGTGGTATCTGCCATAAAATCTGTTACCTTATAGTAAGCCTTACCACACAAACGCTCTTTAACAACTTTTTTCAATTTATTAATCGAAAGTTTTTGGACGCTTTCTGGGATCCTATTGTAGAGGCGTATGCATTGCCTCCGAAAGGAATTCTTTACTTTACTAAGTCAATGAAATGGTATGTCTAATTTATGCCTGTTTCTCGTATTTCTATTATGATTAGGTATCATTTGTCGTTTTGAATTATTCACTAATGTTCTTTCTTACATACAAGACATTATCCAAAATGTATTGAGAATAAACAATCAGTATACCGATATCCTTAAATTTATTTCTAAGTGTTGTATTGGAGGCTAGTTGATAAATTGCACGAATGAAGAAGCGAGCTGCTTCTGCAGCACGGATATTGTGTTTATGTCCGCAGCGTTTCCCCACAATAGTATGCCATATGAGATAATACTGTGAAAGTAACTAAAATAAACTAATTTAGCAGTATATTCATCCGAGATTTGCCTAATTTTTCTAACTGCGAATGCTACCGAACTAAGACTATTCGCAATTAAATACATCAGATAGCCATGACGTGCCAAAACCTAACCCTGTTATATAGCATAAAATGTCTATTTGGGCATTTTATGTTCTGCAAGTCGCGTGGGTACGGGATTTACGTATACTGTGTTATCATCAATCTGTATCCATATAGAACGTATTAAAAATTGTTCTAACATCTATCCAGTTGTAAAGAGATCAGTGGTGTAATTCTATACATACTAACCATAGTCAATTTCCAATGTGCCTTTCCCGTACATATTCTCATACATGAGATATCCTTGCACCTCGTTCGAGGAGTACAGGACGTAGCGGGGACAGTCCAGCACGAAGTACACCACCTGCCTGTCCGAGCTGAAGCTGAAATAAACACGATTTTAAGTCATTATATCGTTTTCTTTTTATTTGAGTTAGTGTCAGAAACACTAAAATACCTACTAAAGTTAAAATACCTGTACTGTTGTTTTTTTTTGTTTTCCTTTTATCTTTTTTTTTAGATGTGTGCGTGTGTTATAGTTAATGTATAATAGCGTAATTAATAAAGACCGGAATAAAGTATACTCATAAAAAGTCGTTAGTCATAAAAAAAGACCGATTAATTGTTTGCCTCCTTGTACTATAAAAACATCAATAAAAAAAATATCCTATGGATCTGAATAAAGACGAATTAAGAATCAATTTTATCGATTCTTAAAAATCTAATCATTTAGATCAAAAAGTTTTCGATGAGGTCTTACTAATACAGGGTTATTTATTAGTCACTGGCCAAATTTTAAAATAAGGAAGTAATAGTCCACCCAAGAGTGTGTTTTAAATTTTATCATCTAATTTTGTTACATAAACATCGGTATGAAATGTTCCGGAAAAATATATCAATCATTCGCATAAGAAGAGTTTAACGACCTTAATGCTTAAACAGCTCTTACGAGAAAATAATTACGGAATGTCGCACCCACTGTTTTGTATCTTTATTTAAAATTTTTGAATAATATTTATCAAATATTTTATATTTTTATTTATAAATAGAATGTATTTTCTATTACAGAATCCAATCTGAAAATTTGGCCTGTCTTCAATAAATAGCCCTGTATAGTTGAGTGTTCATTAAACGTAAACTTACATATTTGTCGTGATTTGACAATTTTTCAAACCGCGCACGGTATTGTTGTAATTTTTATACCGCAACGTCGCGAAATTGCCCTCAAAATAACTGATGTAGAGCGGGTCGATAGACTCTATCCTCAGTGATGGTACGCCCTTGATGACCTGGGCGAAGGCTTCGTTCAGCAGGGCTTCGGGTGTGGCATAGCGGGCTGGTCCGTCTGTAACAATACATTTATTATAACAAAAATGTGTAATTTAAAATGCTTAGATAACTATTATATAAATAATAAAGTATATAAATAATTATTGTTTTTCACCATAACAGTTGGGTAAAGAGTGGCAAAATATACATAATCCTTTGTTGAATGGTCACCAGTCTCTCCGTTTCTTTCATCTGCAGCAACAATTTCTGGTTCCCGATATAAGAGACGACCTAATTTAGGATATAAATATTTAAGTAATAAAATTACAGGCAAGACTAGCGCAGACACAAGTGTACAGGACGAAAGTTGAAAGTGATTTCGCCATTTTATAAACTAAACTTCTTCAGACTTCGCGTGGGTTTATATACGGGTGTATGATACTGAAATATATCATTGTCACGTAAAAAATGCATTAGCGTTATTTTTTTATCATCATGTTGGATTACATAATGCCTCATTTCTGTAACATAGTCAAGTTTATTATCTTAATTTACATGTTAGTCTTCTGGAGATCATCTCCAGAAGACACGTTGTCAAATATATTTTTAAATATATAGTAGTAGTATATATATGAAAATATATTTACATCTCAAGAAGAATATACATTATATAGTATAACGGTGGAAACAAGAATGAGCCTTTGAATAACTACCGGCGCCCGTGGACTTGATGATTGTTACGAAGATGCGTCGTCGTCCTTTCCTCTTTTCCTCCGATGGGCCTCCAGCTGATGGCAAACGGCACGAAACGCGGCAACTTAGTTGTAACTTAACGGCGGTTTCATGTGTGCGCGAGACACCCTTTCGTGTGAATAAGATTTATTACTAACATCGCTCCGAGATCTACAGCGTGTAAATTTTAATTCTAAGACTCTTCTCTTGCACTTATAGAGTGAAATTTTCATTTCTAATGATCTAGAGTCTTCGAGAAAAAAACATGCCAAATTTTAGCTTATTGGATTAATTATTTAAATAATATCGACTTTGTACTGTCTATGAGACACTCAATAACTGAACTGAACACGTGTATTACACGTGTTCAGTTCGCGGGGCAGTTGCTGTGCCCCGCGGTTCCACCCGAGTAAAATCTATTCCAAGGGAACCAATCATGTTTGTTAATAGACATAATAAGACAAGATGTTATTACACATTGCAATATACGTCTGAGCTAAATTTATCGTTATCTAATGATCTGAGTTTGTGTGACAAAAAACAAACACAAAAATCTTGGAATCCCGGGTTGGACCAAAAATTGTTATTGGGATTTTTCTATTTCCACATTCCAGAGTCATGAAGTTGGCGGTGTTACACCTCCGTGCCTCGGAGAGCACGTTAAGCCGTCGGTCCTGCGCATGATTGCTCTACGGTCGTGTCGGACTGCCGCCTCATTAGAGCAGGAGAATGTAGGAATGACATGAGGAATTCGACCTGGACGATATTATTTTATTACTATAGATTAATAAACACATGTTTGTGTAATGTTAAAAAGCAGAATTAAAAAATCTATGTATACAATTATAAAATCTATACATATAATAAAACAGTAAAATTCGTGTCTGTACATTGAATATATTTACGTAAAACTAATTAGGGGTGATGTTAAAATAGTATTAGAACTCTTACAATGATATTTTATTTTTTTGTTTGTCCGTTTGTGGGTTTGTCTGTTTGTCCGAGCTAATCTCCAAAAATACTAAAACGAATGCAAGCAAACAATAACAAATCACTTTGATTATAGTATTACTATGCTACGCGAACGAAGTCGCTGGCACCAGCTAGTAGTAATAAATGTAAACCAGCAACTTACCCAGCTAAGTTATTAAATTACTATTACTAAAGATTAGAGTGCATTTAAGTAAAATTTACTATCATAGTCGGGAAAATGGTGAGTGAGACATCGAAAGTTACGCCATGTGCAAAACTGAACAGGCGACAAAGCACGGTGTGTTGGTTTACACGAACCATTTCACGTCACTTTCGACCCCTTCCCAACTAGAATTTCGTTTAGTCTACATTATAACATTTGGAATAGCAATAATAAACAAACTGTAAATAGTATAATCGTTTTGAAATGCTATAACTGGTGATCTGCAATGTGACATTTGCTAAGACAGAAACTCCACGGAACCTAACATTAAATTGAAAATAAAACCCGACTCCTTGAAATATGACATAATGGACCTACTCAGTGTAGTGTATCAAGACAGATCAAACAATTTTTCTTACCTTAAGATTCCACAAGCCGTTCAGGCAGATCTACATTCATCGAACCATTACCCTCCTTTTATATATATATATGTGCCCCGCGGTTTCACTCGCGTCACTGCAATGCTATCTGCAGGGATGATTTGTGAACCTAAACCAATTTCAAATATATAAAAGAAATATATAATATATAAACATATATCTTAATGTAAAAAAAATAAATATATGATTGAAAAAGAGTTTTTATCGATTAAGGGTGCAATCGGTAAAAAGTGCCGAAATTGAGTATTTTGAAGGCAAATTACTCGTAAATGGAAATAATCGATTGAAGATCAACTTTGGTTCCGCATAGCACAAATATTTTTATAGAATCTGTAAAGTTTATAAATTGAAAATTATTATTATTTACGAAGAAAAAGGTATATTTAGAACTCATGTTTTCGAAAAGACTGATTTTCGAAATGAAATTACGAATATAAGCAGTGGATTGTGGATACCGAAAAAATACCTACTATTAGGAAATATACTGCTATAGGTTTTCTATAGAATAGAAAAGTAAATTGATTTCATTAAACTCGGCAAAAAAAATATTTTTGTAACTTAAATTTTGCCAAAATAAAACATCATTTTTCTCATGATAATAAATGTGGAACAACTTCAGAAATTTACTCATTTATTAACACGATATTCGATTAATAAAATCACCAAAAAAAATAAACATTACTATCTTAGATTTTATTTAATTAAATTTCAAAGTTACTATTGAATTACGCCATGTAAGCCTTTATAAGCTCACAAATATTTTTATTGTTTAAGTCAATAAATATTTGTGATATGCGGAACCAAAGTTGATCTTCAATCGATTATTTCCATTTACGAGTAATTTGCCTTAAAAAAACTCAATTTCGGCACTTTTTACCGATAGCACCCTTAATCTGTATTGTAAAAATAATTTGAGTACCTAATGCATAATTACTGTAGGGTTCGGTTAGTGTATGG
>LUGF01038828.1:409236-421673 GCA_001625245.1 Calycopis cecrops | reverse complement strand
TGAAAAATAATTATTGATGGCTGTAACTGATTAAATAAACATCGTCCAGAACACGTTTCACTTTGATGCAATTCTGGACGGCGCTCCATACATTAATGGGCATTCTCCTTTATTTGTAAATCAGAAATAAAAGAATGAAAACATATTTATTATACAATATTTACGTTTGGTATGATATTCTTTCATTTTTATTTGACTTGGAAATAAAATAGTTTTTACACTTTTTCAATACGCAATGTGGCATTTTCGAACCACTGACACGTTCAGTCTCGTTTGTTGCTATTTGCATACTACATGAAATGATGTCAATTGACCTGATTTGTCGTCCGCAGTTTGCACACGCTAGTGCCATATCTATACTTTTGTAATATCATTGCTATTAGGTGTAAATATATATCTATATATAAAAAACAAAGTCGGGTTTGTTACAACACTTGTAACTCGAGATCTGCTGGGCCAATTTTCATGGTTTTTGATTTGTTGGACTTGTCTCCGCCCCGAATAGCAGAATATATCTTAAAAATACTGAAAAATTGAAAAAAATATTTTTCCTAAAATTTCTTTAATAATTTCGGACATGTCAAATTTTTTTGTCAAAATTTGAAAGTCATGATTGACGACCATTCGATTTATCCATGCGTTCATAGAACTATTTAAAATGGATGAATAAATTGTCAAATTATAAATTATACAAAACCTCTATGTTCAATCATATGAAATTTAAAATTAGATTAAGAATAAGGTACAGGAAAGAACTTTTCATGTCAATAATTTTCACTATAAAAGAAATTTTTAAATAAATTTTGGAACACAATTGTTAGAATTTTTAGAAGCATTAGAACATATTATACTATTTGGGAATAACAACATTAAAATTATAACGTGCAATTTATCATCTATTACAATACTGTATACCTTTAACAATGTAAAAAAAGAAAGAATGAAGAATAAATGATGTAAAACGAAAATGAATTTTCTTATAAGCTACGCAAAAATACGCCCGAACTCCAACACTCAAAAATACAATGCCTCGATTGTTTTATGTGGTTTTGTGCGAGTGCATATTCAGTATTACAATTAATAAAAATGCCGCGTCCTAGAAGATCTAATCTTTCCCAGCGGACCCGTAATGCAATTAGGCAACGGAATATTGCGAGTCAATTATCTGACGAAGAACGAGAAATCGCCCGAGAAGAGCGCTGCGTTAGTATGGAGCAAAGAAGGGCCTTAATTCGTGCTTCTCGGACACAAGAGCAAAGAGAGGCAGCCCGTGAAACGGCTATATTAGAAACGAGAAATCGTCGAGCTTATCGTACAGATGAACAGAGGAATAATCTTCGAAGTGCAAGAAAAAATGGTTCAAGTATTGATTTGAATCTAGCAGCGTTTCGATATGATTGCACCATCGACTACGCCTTGCATCGTTTAGTTTGCATTGGTCCAATGGACGTTGTTTGCCAGCATTGTGGCGCATTGAAGCTTGCTGGTGAAACGCTCGGTTTGTGCTGCCTTAGTGGTAAAGTGACATTGCCATTAGTGATCCGCCACCAGAGCCATTGCGTTCCCTGCTTTATGGCGAAACACTAGATTCACGACATTTTCTATTTATTGTATATGTTGAGTATTGCAATTCGGTCAAATCTATTAAATACATTTGCAAATATGTCACGAAAGGGCAACGAAATGGCGGTTTTTGGTATTCAAACATCCAATATCAACGATGAAATCACGCGCTATCAAGTTGGTAGATAATATGTGAACTGCAATGAAGCAATTTGGCGTATATTCTCATTCCCTATTCACGAATGTTATCCCACTGTTGTACATTTGGGGGTGCATCTAGAGAATGGTCAGAGAGTTTAATTCACAGCATCGAATGCTGCTCAACGTGCCCAAACACCTCCAGCGACAATACTAACCAGTTTCTTTGCGGTTTGTCAAAACGATCCGTTCGCACAAACGTTGCTTTACTCGGAAATGCCACGTTATTACACTTGGAACGCTACATCGAAGAAATTTCAACGTCGGAAGCAAGGCGATGCAGTTCCTGGTCATCCAGATATGCGTTCAGCTGATGCTCTTGGTCGTATTTACACAGTTCATCCGAAGAATGATGAATGTTTCTTTTTTTTTTTTAGGTAGAACTATGCTTGGGCTGAAAGCCAGTGCAGCTTCATCGATATGAGTGGCGAGCACCCTGGGGTTAGCTCAAGCCACTGTATTTGTGGTGAATGTTTCTATTTGCGGTTGTTGCTGGTACATGTTCGAGGGCCAACATCATTTGAATCACTACGAACTGTTAATGGTATAGTGTGCCCCACATTTCGTGCAGCATGTCAACAGCTGAATTTGCTTGAAAACGATACTCACTGAATATCGGTAATGGCCGTGTTCCTGTTGACGAATCGAGCGGTTTGATTTCATTTCCTCCAAATTTTTGCAATTTCGTCTCATCAAAAGATGAGATTATCAACAAAGTATTTCCGGATATCATTGCTAACCACAAAAATACTAAATGGTTAAGTGAGCGAGCAATTTTGGCAGCTAAAAATAAAGATGTAGATGACCTCAATTTTATAATTCAGAATCAAATCGTAGGTACTCTGTATTCATTCAAATCTATCAACTGTGTAACAAACGAAGAAGAAGCCACTAATTATCCAACTGAATTTTTGAACTCCTTGGATGTGCCTGGTTTACCACCGCACAATTTACAACTGAAGGCTCGGTAGTTATCATGCTTAGAAATTTAAACCAACCAAAACTGTGCAATGGAACGCGTTTGGTGATAAGAAAACTGATGAGCAATGTGATTCACGCGTCGATACTCAAAGGAAAATTTAGAGATGAGGAAGTTCTTATTCCAAGGATTCCGATGATCCAAACAGATATGCCCTTTGAGTTTAAACGAATTCAATTCCCGATTCGTCTTGCCTTCGCCATGACGATCAACAAATCACAGGACCAATCCTTGACTATTTGTGGCCTCAATCAAGAAAATGCGTGTTTTTGTCATGGTCAATTGTACGTGGCATGCTCACGTGTCGGCAAACCATCCGCATTATTTGTTCTTGCACCTGACCAAAAAAACGAAGAATGTCGTTTACCACAAGGTGCTTGAATGAAAATCCGATTAATAAATTAATCAGAGTGTATCCCAACCTGAACAACATAGTTTTCAATGTTTTTTTTCTGACATGTGTTTGGAAAACTAATTATTTCTTTCTTTTTAATTCTGTATGTTTTCATCATCATTCATCATAATAAAATACTTTTATATTTCTATCTAAATTAATATTGTTTTGTATTATTGTATTACGTTCATCAAAGCCTAAATTAGTTCAGCTAAAAGGTAACACGACATTCTTTGACTGTTAGGCGGTACGAAGTTCGCCGGGTCAGCTAGTATATTAATAAATTATAATTATTATAATAGTGTAAATTATATAATTAGAATTAGATTAGACGGTGGACGGCTACTTATCAACTGCATAATATGCCATATTGGTGGTTCCTTATATTCCGGCCAATAAGATATGGAATGTTTATTAGAACTAAGAACATTAGGCTCGAAGGACCATAAAGATGTAGGTTCGTACTCTAGAGTTGCTGCTGAACGATGCTGATTGTTTCAGCACCAGGAAGATGAAGTGATGTCGTGTCATTTCCCAACTATTGGAACTGAAGTTTAAAATACCGTTTTATTAATATATGTACTATACTTAGAAAGCAAAGCAGTCGTTTTGACTAGTTTATGTAAATAATTAAAATAAGCAGTAACGCTGCTTATTTTGTCTCCTAATTCTATTTAACTAATATCAAAAGTTATGTTTATTACGGAACATTTATAACGAAATACAGTCGGTAGAAACTCATCGAAATTCAGATTTGAGACAAAGGATGAACAAACAATAATTATAATAAATTCCTCGAAAACTAACAAAATGCTCATTTATTGAACGTGGCCGGGGCGTCACGTGGGCGACAAGGACGCCGCACGCGCACGTCGCTCCGGCTGCGGCCGGCGGCCGGCAGCTAGTGGCAGGCCAGCAGTGCTCGCGCGAGCGTCGTGCGCTATATACTCTACCTCACGTACCAGATAAATTCATTTCAGTCAATTTTCAACTTAGAACATCTGACTCGATTATTTTTCCTGTATTGGTAGAATTCGAAACTCAAACTACCAAAATATTTACTTTTTTTAAACTTTAATTGAGTCGTTGATATTGTTTTAAATTAGTATAATGTGTACGTGCCTACGTAAAATAAAATATAATTTAACTAAACGTACAGTGACGTTGCACAAATAACTAACATTATAGACAGTTCCGTGCAGAACACTAAAATAGATTGTTTTATATAATACGTGTTTGTAAATAGAAGTGAATCAACAGCTGCATAGTATTTTAGTAGGCCTCTGAATTGACCATCGATTATACATATTATATACTGGAACAAGTGACGAAATATAAACTTATAATTATTGGCCTACGGATTCCTGATAAAGGCTACAAATTGTGTAATAATTACCGACTCAGATTTTTTGATAAACGGGTACCTACAATCTACATATTTACAAAAATAAAGAAAACAGAATGTGAATACACAAGCAGTAAATAACTGGCTCAAGTCGATATCTGCTAGGTGAGTGCTGTTGTATATTTTGTTCACTAAAAACTAGACATACTTTATTTTGGGTATTTCAAACAATATTAATGCTTCTGGCCTATAAGTAATATTACTGTTCGAATCTTAAGAAATATTCAACACCTCATACTTATCGATACGTGTTTTATTTAATTATGTATTCTGGTGATCTGCACTGCTAGAACTGTTAGTTGTAAATATCATTTTGGATTCAAGTACAGAAAAATGATTTCAGATCGCATTAAAAAGATACCAGGCCGGTTTCATTAGTCAAAGAAATTACATTTATGCAAAAAAAAATCCTTTCACGCTATGAAAAATAAGCCCCCAGTATCGGCTATCACCAATTCATTGGATGAAAATCTATGTCCACCAAGACACTTTATCACGCACGGAAAGATAAAGAAATTACTTGGGACTAGACCTGGCGAACCTGGAGATTGCGGCAATAATGTTTACTGGGAGTCGGGAGAGGTGCGAAAGAAATCACTTCACCACAGAATCGGTAGCCCGCACGTCGACGACACCTCTGCTATAATATAATATAATTCATAAATTTAGTACAGTTTAAAAAACAAGCATATTTTATTTTATTTTATTTTACTTTATTTGGAAAATAAACAGTGACACAATGCTTAAGTTAAATCTATGTACAGAAAACAATTCACTTACGATTGCTAAAATATTACAAAAGCTTAAAAACAATGCTGAAAGAAAAAAAAATAAAAGAATATTACTACACCGTAGTTGCATGCATTTAACATTCAATCGAAGTAGTCTGCCGGTTTAAAGAGCTGTAGCTAGAGAATCGCGTTAAACCAATGCTTTGTTGTAATTTTTAAGAATAGACTGAGGTGTTAAATAAGTCGAAGTCTAATTCTGGAATGTCACTCAATTTATTAATTTCTTTCGAAGATCTGACGAAGAAAGAGTTTTGCCTATAATTGGTGTCGCTAAGTGGAGTATACAAAAGGGTTGAATTACGAACAGATTTAGAAGGGATTTAGAAGGGATTTTTAGATATATTTTAGATAAGAGAAGGGCAGAATCTACTTTGTTCTGAGCAGTTTTAACTAAACTGGAAATATCGGCAATACGTCGTCTTTCATATAAAGGGAGAAGATGGAATCTCCTAGCTCTTAACTCATAACTAGGATCATGTTTTGCATTTAAATTGTAATTGTTGCATAAATCTTTTTTGAATTGATTCTATCCTATTGACCTGAATGTTGTAATGCGGATACCAAATTTGAGTGCAATACTCCAGAACATGTACTGTATGTAGGTACTGTATTTAATATTTTATAATATTTTAATTTTTTTTTTGCACATAATATATAATATTTTACTTTGAAAAGGTACTCTGCGGACAAGCGAACACGTAGGTACATGACAGGAGAAGAATGACGAGTGAACTTTAGAATACAGTTACTCAGTGCCATAGATAATACATACTATATTTGCAGCAGAATAGGGCGGCATGTGGAAGCCTCCTATAAAAATTCTCCGTTGCTCGTTGGCTTGATGCAATGCATAAAGGACGCAATATGGACTGCATTATCACAGATATTTTACACTAAATACGTGTGGTTCTAGTTCATATTCTTATTAAATCTATTAAATTATTAGTAATGCGTTCATATTCATATTATATGAGACGCAGTACGTGATATACTTGCTAATGGTGCGAGCTCATATTGTACACGCTCGCTTCTTATTAATGGCGGTCGGCGAATGTAATAACCGGAGTCGGGCGACAGGCATCACACGTGTCGGGAGTGTCGCGGAGCCCAGCTCGCTGCGGCGGCGCTGTGCGACTCACGGCGTCTCTCTAGTACAAGAATGTGTTAGTTGCAGCGCCATGGGGCTGCCGACGCTGCGGCGCTGCTGCGGCTGCCTGTCGCTGGAGGCGGGCTGTCTGCTTCTCTGCGTCATCTCCACTGTGAGTGCGGAAACTATTTTACTCAAACGCGGTTTTAAATAATTTCCCAATGTATGCTAAATGTACCATAATGATTTCTGAATAATAATATTTAATCTGAGTCTGAGAGCGAAATCAGCGGACAGTCGGGAATCATCACCCGCCATCTTTGTCAACATGTTACAATATAGAAACGTGATCGTCCTTGTTCAATTATTTTTAGATTTTGTACTGAGGATTGTAAATTTATTAAATCCGCATTAAATTCCTTTAAAATTTAATCACAAAAGTATGTAGTTAAGTCGTACTGTAAACAAATTCCAAGTCCCGAGTGTAGCAGCAGCTGAGTAAAGTGTTAGGTGTTGTGTCTCATCAGTAATTACAAAATAAAATATCACGTCAAAATATTGTTTGTTTTAAAATAAGTACGTATGTATGTAGTGTAACCAAGAGAAGCTTGTATTCGCCTCACGAAGTCGAAGATGGTAGGAAAAGGCTGACCATCGCTGATGAGACCTCGTTCACGTCTCAAGTCCAAGATGTGCCACACCTCCTCAGCCTCCACAATAATTTCTGCAAGTTTGTGAAGAACCAAGTAAAGTAGAGTGTGTGGAGTTCCAGGTGGCGTGTGTCGGCTACATGGTGGCCGGGGCGTGGAACTTCCCGCGGCACCGCGAGCGCGAGCACGAAGACAACCTCATCTCCATGACCGCGGTCATGTTCAGCGCGCTGTCCGCCGCCAGCGACCTGCTGGCGCTGTGTGGGCTCGTCACAGTAAGTTGATAGGGCTATGTGGGCTCCTCACGGTGAGTTGCTGGCGCTGTGTGGGCTCCTCGCGGTGAATTGCTGGAGCGGTGTGGGCTCCTCACGGTGAGTTGCTGGGGATGTGTGGGCTCGTCACAGTAAGTTGATAGGGCTATGTGGGTTCGTCTTGGTGAGTTGGTGGCGCTCAGTGGGCTCGTCACGGTGAGTTGCTGGCACTGTGTGGGCTCCTCACAGTGAGTTGCTGGCGCGGTGTGGGCTCGTCACAGTAAGTTGATAGGGCTATGTGGGCTCGTCTTGGTGAGTTGGTGGCGCTCAGTGGGCTCGTCACGGTGAGTTGCTGGCGCTGTGTGATAGATCTGCAGATAGACATAAACAAATATAATATAGGTGTCCAGACATCTTGGCAACACCGAAGATTGTCTACATTCAAAATCGACTAATCTGCAGCTTCTGTAAAAATTAACTGTCGCGCAAATTTCAATTTCGCAAAACCCAGTATCTACAACAGGACATTACACGGTCTATCTGTGTAGTACACACGACCCCGTTAAAGGAATATAGTACTGATCATTAGCAATCAAACAAACCCTAAAGTGCTTATGCAAAAGTGAATCGAGTTATTAATTTTTTTCTTATGTTTATAGATAGAGGAGATTTGCGACTTTAAAATTAATAAAAAAATCATGTATTCTGTTGTTTAACGGGGTCGTGACGTGTTTTACTTGAACCCTGTATGTTTTCTCAAATATGGACATAAATTGGGGCAATTTAGAGGTAGTGACTTCAGAGCTTTTATTATGTTTGAAAACGATCGATCGCAATATCAACAGCAGCAGTGACCCATGCCCACTGCTGGGTGTCAGCAGGTGTCGGCGTGTGCGAGGTTCAGGTGGGAGCTGGGCGCCGGGCGGCAGCAGAATACAGTTCTCGTTGATCCGCAGAGGCGCGCGGGCTGCCTGCAGCTGGCGCTGCTGTCCAACTCGGTGTTCACGGTGTGCCTGTTCCTGGTAGCCGGCGTCACGTGCCTCTTCAGCCCCGAGCTGGCGCCGCTGCTGCGTGCGCCCACAAACATCGCGCTTGTCGTGCTGTTGCTGCTGGCTAGCGCTGGTGAGGACACCTGTTAAACATGTATAATATGAAAATCATAGTTCGATATAATCAAGTATTGGTGACTACATTTACGACGACGTAATTGTAATTACATCATTGATTACAAAAAATGTTTAATAACAAAAAATGTTTAATATTTCAATTTACGCCACCCAGGAGCCCGGGTGGCTCAACCGGGTGCAGTGTCGGGTTCGACAACTGAGTTGCCCCTACCGACTAAACAACTGCGGGTGCCTTCAGCCGCTATAATTGGAGGGTCATGGATATGGCAACGGGATCCCTCCAGCGACAGGCTTGCCTCGTTGAAAAGTCCAGACTCCTCTTCCTTGGGGACTGTCCAGCTGCCTTTGAACAGTCACTACTCCACATCGGAACCATGCATTGGGGTCAGGTTCCCATCCTGAACCCTGGTCTCAACGCTCCAACGGAGCACACCACACCGGTCGTCCTTATCCACGCCGCCCTCTGTTGATTCAGAGGGACGGGTTGAGGACCTCTGACATTGGCTGGGCGACTGACCAACCATTAAACGGCCGCAGACGAAAGGGAGGCCGTCTGTGACTACATCTTACACAGGCCGTCTGTAACTGCATCTTACACAGGCCGTCTGTGACTACATCTTACACAGGCCGTCTGTTACTGCATCTTACACAGGCCGTCTGTGACTACATCTTACACAGGCCGTCTGTGATTACATCTTACACTGGCCGTCTGTGACTACATCTTACATCTTACAGCTGAGTTTGTTTCGCCGGTTCTTCTCAGCTGAGCCCGCTGAGTTTGTTTCGCCGGTTCTTCTCAGGACAGGGCTAGGGTTGAACCGGTGGTGGATTTAATTGTTGACGTTCAAAAAGTAATTCTTGTAATTCTATTTTGAATAAAAACTTTTCTTTCTTTCTTTCTTTCTTACACTGGCCGTCTGTGACTACATCTTACACAGGAGAAGATCCCCAGATATAATTAGTGTTTTTGTTTCCAGCGTACTCGATATATTACCTGATGGTGATCAACAGCCTGTACAGGAAGATGAAGATGTACAGCGAGACCGCGCTGCCCATGTCGCCCACGTAGATCCGGAAGCCGCTGGTGTGACACACACACACACACGTACAGAGAGATCGCGCTGCCCATGTAGCCCACATAGAGCCGGGCGCCGCTGGTGTGACACACACACACACACACACGAACAGAGAGACCGCGCTGCCCATGTAGCCCACGTAGAGCCGGGCGCCGCTGGTGTGACACACACACCCGTACAGAGGGACCGCGCTGCCCATGTCGCCCACGCAGGACCGGTCGCTGGTACAGTCACACTGTACACACACACAGATGCTGAGTTCGTCGGCAGTTGCGGCTCTGTTCTGTGACGTCACTGGCTAGTGCGTTTCACTTACCTCCCCAACTACCCACTGCGAGGTGCGCCTATGACCGAAGTCTAGAGTTCTAGGAGTTGTTACTGTGTTTGTAAAGGGACAGTGAAGCGTGTATTCGTGCCTACGGCGGAGGGTTCAGGCGCCACGAGATGTTCAGTGACGTGTGGGAAGTAGCCCGGCCCCGCCGCAGACTTGTGTGGTGCGCACTGACGAGCGGTTTCTGTTTCTTAAGGCTGGCCATGCGGCTGCTTCTACAGTTACTAGTCAGTAACTTACAAGTACAAGCTTCTCACCAGGGCTCACACGATTAGAGCCCTGCTCGTATTGAACTATTCCCTGGAGCAATAGAAGTAAAGACGACGCGACACTAACAATTGCTGTGCTAGTTGCGATGAAAAACAGTTAGTTGTACAAAATAGAAAAGAAAATATATTTTTATCTAAAGGTGAAGGTTAACATATTCCCGCTCATGGTAAGCTTAAATTTAAAACTCAAGAGAAAAATTAGGAAAAAACATCAGTGATCTTCTAAATTCCATAACTTAACATTGTTGATTCTATTAAATAAAATAGTGTTTTAAAAGGCGTTTGTATTGACTAACGGGAACATTAAACGTTGATACTCTTACAGCTCTTGTTTATTTCTTTTGTACTTTGCACGGTACATGATACGGTGACAGACACAATGCGCATCCCATGTCCGATGCCCCGTTCGGTTGCAATGAATTCTGCACCTCTACGTAACATAATACTAGCTACCGCCCGCAACCTCGGCCGCGTGGATTTTGAACTTCAAAAATGGAGGTGGTTCTCAATTCTTCGGAATGTTTTTCAATGTACAGTGGTATCAGGTGTGGTGGTCAGATGCGGGCGAGGGTTTAAACAGCGGGAGCCAACTTGTGGCGGGCGACTGTTGCCAGTAGTTGTCAGGTCGCGAGCGGCGAGGTGGACTACAACATACAATACCGCTCAGTCTGGTGCGTGTGCCTCGTGCAGCGTGTTGTCAGTCGATTACTCGACAAATATCGTAAATAACCTTCTTTTTTTTTAAGCGTCGTGGACCATATATTGCAATGAGTAAAATTAAGTACTTTCTAAATAACTACTTTTTGCGTAGCCTATCATTTGGCCGGCCTGCTATTGGTGGTGGTCGAAAAGCGGAAAAAAAAATAAAATAAAAAAGAAGCGGGATATTCCGCGTAGTGCCGGAAGGTTGGCGAGCCCAGGTGGTATGTAGGTGGTCTCATTGCCCGGTCGCGATATGATGCTAAGATCCTGATAAGATTGGAGGAACTCCTCAAGTAGGCATTTCGAGGAAAGAATACTGGCTCGCCGAGCTTTAAATGTTTCGCTACTAATTACTTCTAACGACGATATCTCAAAAACTAGGCATCTGATTGATATAGTGTATTTGTTATTGAAAGTTTCGGAAGATATAGCCGTACATGCCGGTGTCAGGCAGGGTTGTTTACTCTCACCCCTTCTCTTTTTGATAGCATTAGACGGTGTCATGCGCTATGTAAGTGACAACGCACGCCGAGGAATTGAATGGGGAATTAGTAATGTCCTGGAGGACCTGGACTATGCCGATGACCTATGTCTACTCAGCCACACGCGTGCTGACATGCAGTCGAAGCTAGGTGATCTAAGACTAGAGGCGTCTAAAATTGGGCTTAAAATTAACACCCGGAAGACCCAAGAGATGCGATCTGGAGTGAAAGACTCAACACCGCTACTAATTGGCACTGATGTTGTGGAGCGGGTCCACAAATTCACTTATCTCGGTAGCGTCGTGTCAGAAACAGGAGGAACGGAAGATGACATCACTTCACGGATTGCCAAGGCCCGAGCAACTTTCGCGCAGTTACATCCCGTATGGCAGTCACGTAAGTTGACCCGAAGAGTTAAGCTCAGAATTTTTGGGACCAACGTGAAGACTGTGCTGCTGTACGGGTGTGAAACGTGGAAGGTGACCAAGGCCATCTCGCATCAGCTCCAAGTCGTCGTCAACCGCTGTCTTCGTCAAATTCTTGGCATCCACTGGCCCGAGAAAATCTCCAATGTCAACTTGCGAGAACTCTGTCGAGAAACACCGATCGACCAGCAAATTAAGCGTCGCAAGTGGAACTGGATTGGCCACACCCTCCGGCGGGGTCCCGACCATTTGCCTAAACAGCCTATGGACTGGAATCCCCAAGGGAAGCGCAAACGTGGTCGTCCCAAGCAAACCTGGCGACGCTCAGTTCTTGACGAGGCGAAGAAGATTGGCAAGACTTGGAGTGAAATCAAACGCGACACTGTGGACGCCCTCTGCCCCAACTCGGGGATTTAGGAAATGTAAGCAAAATTTGTTATTGATATAAATTATGAATTTGCTTTAACTCTGCTAGCTTACGCGGCGTTTGCATGGAAAGCTCCCAGTTGCAAGATTTTTTGCGACCTCTTCAACATTTCACTCTGCATATCCGCTAATCTACAGAAACATTGCATAGTAAATACCTAAACCTTCCTCAATAATCACTCTTTCTATTGTCAAAAACCATACAAAAATCCGTTTGGTAGCTTTCGAGTTTATCGCGTACAGACAGACAGACGCAGCCGGGCGACTTATTTGTATAATAT